>LR738714.1:746770210-746851156 GCA_902687465.1 Secale cereale
CCTCAACAGGGCACCATCAACACACGCCGACCCCAGGGCCGCGCTCCAGCCGAGCCGCCGGCTCTGCCACCCAAGCAGCCCGTAGCCGACACCCTACAACCAAGACCGAAGCCGCCGCTCCGGCATCCACGCCGACCCCGAGGCCGCGCACCAGGCGAGCTGCCTGCTCTGCTGCCCGAGCAACCGGAGCCGACACCCTACAACCATCTCCGGAGCCGCCGCTCCGACGTACAGATAGAAACCCCACACGCCGACCCCGAGGCCGCGCACCAGGCGAGCCGTCAGCTACGTCACCCGAGCAACCGGAGCCGACACCCAACCACCGTATCCGGAGCCGCCGCTCCGACATCCACGCCGACCCCGAGGCCGCGCACCAGGCTGGCCAACGACACTGCCACCCACGTGACCAATGCCGACACCCCTCCATGACGACGAGATCCGGAGCCGCCACTCCGACTTCCACGCCGGCCCCGAGGCCGCGCACCACCCGAGCCGATGACTCTCCTAGGCCAAGACCACTCCAGAATGATGCCTCCAAGAAGGACCGCGACACCGGAGCGCCGCCATCATCCGCTCCAAGAACCTGGAGCAAGGGTTTCCCCCGGAGTACGAGAGAAGAGGTCGAAGGCCCTCGAACGACGACGCCTCCAAGAAGGTGTGCGGCGCCCATAGGCGTCGCCGCCGCCGGCTTCGGCCAAGGCCGGAGCAAGGCTTTCACCCCGAGCAGCCAAAGGAAGCCCTCCCCTCGAACTGGCACACGAGAGCCACCACCCGCCTGAACCACCACCTACCACCAGAGCCAGGAGCCGCCGATCAGAACAGCCTCGCCGCCGCCACCTGCACCACGCAGAGCCGCCGACCAGGCCACCCCATCACCACCGCAGGAGCCAGAACCAGCCACGTCTGGTCAGATCCGGCGCCCTACGCAGCAGCGACAGCCAACCCACCGGCCAACACCAAGCATCCCTGGCACGACCGAGGGCTGACGCACTGCCGCAGAGAACCGGCGCCCCGAGCTCCAACCGTGGCGCTGCCCATGCAGCCACCACGGCCGCCGTCGCCGAAGAAGAGGTCCGGGGCCGCCGCCCCGGCATCCGAGCATCACAACCCCGCCATCACGCGCTCCAGATCCTCGCTGCTGGAGCAGCAGCACCCGCACGGTCGCCAGCCTCCCGCGCCAGATCCGGCCACCACGCCCGCCAGATCCGCGCCCGCGCCTCCCAGCGGTCGTCCCACGAGCGAAGTCCCACGCGCCACAGCCCCTGCACACTCCCGCCCGCGCCCGGCGCCGTCCACGCCGGACCTCCCGGCCGGTCAACGCGCCCCTTGCGCTCAGCCAGATCCGAGCCGCCGTTGCGCGAGCGCGCGCCGTCCACTCCCCGGCCACATCAGGAGCCTGGGCCGAGGCCGCCGCCCCGGAGCCCCACCCGCTGCCCGCAAGAGCCGCGACGCCGCACCGGTCGCTGCCCTCCGCCCGACGTCGCCCCGCCCCGAGATCCCCCGCTCGAGAGGAGCCGCCCGCCGCAGAGAAAAGGAGCCCCGCCGCCGCCTGCTCCACGAGGGCTTTGCCCGCGGGAGGCGCCGGCGACGGCGAGGGAGTGGGATTGGGTGGGGGCGGCCGGAGGTCCTGGCGATTTGGTCGCCGCTCGAGTCGCCCCTGGGGAGGGAGCGACGCGAGGGCCTCCGGTTTTACCCTAACTCATTGCCCACCCCGAAATGACAGTGGGGAACTAGCAATCGTTGCGTGGAGCTATCCTGTCGCTGCGCATGTGGCTGCTGCTGCTGCCGCCTCGCAAGAGTAATATAGTTTTCTTTTTATTCACATACAAATCCAAAATATTGATGACTTTAGTACATTCGTTTGAGCGATAAGTTCTTTTGGAAGAAGGTAATAAATGGTCAAACTTTGACCCAAAATATATGATGAAGACTAATAAACGTCGACATAGGTAGTACTCCCTTCGTTTCAAAATAGATGATTCGACTTTATACTAACTTTAGTATAGGGTTAGACAAAGTTGGGTCATCTATTTTGGAACGGAGTGAGTAGTTATGAGGCGGCGGCTGCTAGGGCGGCCATTGATGGAAGGGGGTGGGGGCGGCGAAACATGCCGACGACGTAGGTTTTCAAAAATATACTACTACAAAAGTTCACCAGAAATATCAAGTGTTTCAAACAAACATAACAAAATTTGTACATATGTCCTTGGATCACCGAGCGACCACCGCCATCATCAAAAACGAGCCGCCGTGTCGCTCCCCTACGAGAACCGGTTTGACCTTGTCGACGACTACTCGGTAATGCTGGTTGGAACCGTCTGGCGCTACTCCCCCTCTACGCAAAGTGGAACCCTTCTCGTGTTGGTCGTGCTGTGCTTTGATTTGGCAGACGTATTTCTCGACGACGGCTTGGTGTCTTTTAAGTTGCACCAGTGTTTCTGGGAGTTTATACAGGGGTTTGCTAACCTACAGTGTCAGTGTGTCACACTCTCGCGCCATGTACCTCTGGTACAGGTGAACGTCGTCTCGAATTTAATGGCGATGATGATGATGATCATAGCCTCGTCCTTCGTGGAAGGCACCACCGGTGCAGTGCGTTAATTAACTAATCTACTATAGGTGGTCCCACTCTCGAGCGACTGTCGGAAGGCGATTGTGTACTGTACTGCACTGCATTTTCGTTTGAGATCTATCTTGTCTTGACGCATTTTCGTACTCTGCATTTGGGCGAGCATTTCGCGCTCGGTGGGTTCAGCTGAGATCGGAACCGGAAACTGAGCACACGTACGTACGTAGTGGCTGAAACAAAACAAAAATAGTACGTACTACCAAGTACTAGTACTATGTATTTTTATATTTTTTTGCGGGTAAGTACTACGTAGTACTATGTAGCATGCGCCAACCTACGATCGTTTTCACTGACACAGTATATGGGAGCGCATATTAATTAATTAATTAATTAAAAAATTTGGGGCAGCCAAATTTTTGGGCCATTGGATCACCGTCCAAAGTCCGCTGTTCATCTTCAGCATCTCTGAAATTGGAGGCACTAAAAAAACATTCAAGCCGCGTACCGAAATTTAGCAAAACCGCATACGAAAAATATTATAGCTACTACACGCCCCTGCTGTATTGTGCAAGGTTTGCTTAGTACTAATCAGAAACCTGCCAAGCTCGTTAGCTCAACCGACGCCCACCGAATCCCTTTTTCTTATATTGCGGGCCTTCGCTTTCGAGCTCTGGGGAAAGAGACATATACATACGCACGTACGATGAATCCACGTGACGTGCGTGTGCGTGTGCGTGCTCATCGACCGATCGATCGATCGCCTAATTCCGGCCGGGTACCTACCTATCCCACGTGACGCCACGTACGTACGCGTATATGTCGCCGTCGCAATTATTTTGAACAGGTACGGTCCTCTTAGTTCCGGGTACTTGTTGCAGTTGGCTGATTTTGCTGTCACCTCTGCCGAAAGAGACATGTGCATGCATGATCCCCGTGCATAGTGTTCAGTATATTAGGGCCCAAATTGTCCACGTTTGTCCGTTTGAGCCGGCCTAACGCGTGCTTCCATCTTTAAATTATGTCCATTTTTTTATCCGGCTCGACCCATTTCAGACGCATATTTGATTCAGTTTTGCGGTCACACGAACAACGAACGGACGGGCACGTGGCGTCTCGGTGTCCGCCTCCAGCCCACTTGTCGGCCATCCAACTACCTCCCACCTACCCTAGTCAACACACACGGATGGTTGGGCCCGCATGTCAGCCACCCAGACGACCCACGGCCACGTCTTCTTTTTTATGGCGAAGCCGTGGACTTCCATCGCCACTCCACATCCCCATCCCTAGATATGTGTTGCATTTGATGGGTGTGTGTCAGCCCGGTCGTATAAAGCCGGTTTGAGGAGTCTGGCTGGGACGCGATTTTGTGACTGGGCACTGATCAGACCGTTTGCCCGTACATATTGGGGGTGTTTGACATATAATCAAATAACATACCAAAACTCAATTAATTAAATTTAATACATTACTTATGGTCGTCAATTAATTAAATTTAATACATAAATTGAAAGTTTTCCACAAAAGATTTTTTTTTTGAAAGGTCATGAACATAAAGTTGAAGGAAATGATGTGTGGACTCTACTACGTACACTGTAGTTGCCAATCAAATGAACTGGCCGGCTGGTAATTAATAGTGGCCGGTACACTCAACCCTGAACAGCGAACACTATTTCTGCTTGAGTGCCGGCCGGTTAGGCACGACGTGGGTATTGTTGATGACTGGATCTCCTCTTGACACGCCCGCCGCTAATGAAATCGCCCACTGTACCATAGGATAATACTGTTAGTACGAGCGGGCAGGACCGGCTGACTGGACGCTTTTATCAGAGCCAGTAGCAGTGACGGGAAGCCAGACCGGCCGGCCGGCCAATCACGCCCATGATAATTCACCACCGTCCGGCCGCCCCCACGAGCCAAAGCTAGGCTAAAGCAATGCAGGCCCCATGTCGATGGAAGTGACAATTCCAGTGAAATGAAAATGGATAAAATTGGCCTTTTTTCTTTCTAAACTTCAACACAAAATGGTCCTAATTTAAAAATATTTTCGAAACGGGTCCTTTTGCATGACGCCCGGGGCGGGGTGCCTTTGTGAAATATTTTCAAATTGGGGTTATATTGTGTTGAAGTTTTAGAAAAGGGTTAGTTTCGTCGATTTTCTCCTTCTCTGAAATGAAAACAAGTCATTGACGTGGGATTGGTGACCGTCGAGTGACTGCAGTTCAAGGTGTACCGGTTCCGTGGTACTCGTTGGAACTGACGCACGATCGACCTACCAGCTGCCGGCTCCGGCCGAGAGGTAGTACTGTACTGTACGTGCTAGTGGAAAAGTGGTGCGTTTGGTCGCTTTTGCAGGGCACGGGCGCAGCGCAGCCGTGCGCCTTTTCTGGCAGCTCGAGTGCCCGTCCGATCGTTCTCGGTGCAGATTGGCTGGCTCGTGCGTGCAAACCTGCACGCATCCGTATAAGCCTATCATCGATCAACCGACGACGCACACGTACGGTAGACTTCACGTTCGTACGTACCCACACACACAGACAGAGAGGTCCCATGCATAACGTACACGAGTACGTACTATGTTAGCGGTTTGTTTTGATATGTACTCCCTCCGTCCTAAAATAAGTGTCTCAACTTTGTATTTACTTTAGTATAAAATTGTACTAAGGTTAAGACACTTATTTTTGGGCGAAGGGAGTATTGTTGGAAATATCAGCAATTTACCAAGTGATTTTACTAACAGAAATATTAGATAAAACATGACTAATATAGAAGAGATAAAACAAGTCATGCGATCTAACAGAAATAAGGTAAATAGTATCTGCATATACAAACTAGAACCAAACATATGCAGAGCAGACAATAGTGCTAGGAACTGAAACAGAACCTCAAACAAAGAGAGTGTAAGATCATACGTAGCAGGAGCAGAAGCCCCGGTCTTGGGTGCAGTGTCCTCGTCGGCCATGTCGTCGAAGAGGTTGTCAACGTCGGGGAAGAAGTCGTCGTCGAGGAAGTAGTCGTCGGCGACGGATCGTCCGTGATGAAGCAGCCAGTAGTCGCGCTGAGCGCTCCCCAAAAACCTTATCACCCTTCTCCCGTACAGGACTCAAAAGGTGAGGTTTCATAGGCCTATTGTCCCAACCTGCGGTGCACGCCCGTAAGCCGGGATGAGGAAGACATCAGACAACACAGAGAATGGAACCGATGGCAGAAGGAAGGATCTCCACACACATGACAGGCACCTTTCTTCTTGTCATTCTTCTTCTTGAAGTTGGTGTGTTGCACAGCCTTGTTTTTTTCATCAAACTTTGCTTTACCATCAAACTTGCCCATGTTCTAGAACTTGTGGGACTGGAGGTTTTTCTTCTGTACCAAATTGGCACTAGATCCTCCCTCAATAGCTCGAGCACGTGTGTCCTTTGCTCTCGCCTTTTCTTCCACATCAAGAGTACCAATGAGATCCGGAACGGAAAACTCTTGTCTCTTATGCTTCAGTAAGGTAGCAAAGTTCCTCCACGAAGGAGGAAGTTTAGTGATGATACCCCCGGCAACAAACTTGTCCGGCAGCATGCAATTGAAGTGCTCAAGTTCTCTAGCAAATGAATGTATCTCATGAGCTTGCTCAACCACAGAGCGCTCTTCAGTCATCCTGTAATCATAGAATTGCTCCATGATGTACATCTCAGTGCCAGCATCCGAGACCCCAAACTTGGCCTCGAGTGCATCCCACATATCTTTTCCATTATCAATTGCGGCATAAGAATCAACAATGTTCTCACGAAGAACACTCAAGAGAGCAGCCCTAAACAGGGTATCCATTTTCAGAAAAGTTTGTTCCTGTTGAGCATCATAATCTCCTTCAGATTTGCCAATAGTGGCGTCATAGCAGCTCATGGTTTGAAACCACAGAACGGCTCTCACGCGCCACCTCTTATAGTGGATACCCTTAAACACAAGAGGTCTCATGGAAGCAGCAAAACCACTTGGGATAAATTTCCTATAATAAGGTTTTTGGATTGTTGGGAATAGCAGCAATTACCAAGTGATTTTACTAACATAAATATTAGATAAAACATGACTAATATAGAAGAGATAAAACAAGTCATGCGATCTAACAGAGTGAAGGTAAATAGTATCTGCATATACAAACTAGAACCAAACATATGCAGAGCAGACAGTAGTGCTAGGAACTGAAACAGAACCTCAAACAAAGAGAGTGTAAGATCATACGTAGCAGGAGCAGAAGCCCCGGTCATGGGTGCAGTGTCCTCGCCGGCCATGTCGTCGAAGAGGTTGTCAACGTCGGGGAAGAAGTCGTCGTTGGGGAAGTAGTCGTCGGCGACCGGATCGTCCGTGATGAAGCAGCCAGTAGTCGCGCTGAGCGCTCCCCAAAAACCTTATCACCCTTCTCCCGTACAGGACTCAAAAGGTGAGGTTTCAAAGGCCTACTGTCCCGACCTGCGGTGCACGCCGCAAGCAGGGATGAGGAAGAGAGCAGACAACACAGAGAATGGAACCGATGGCAGAAGGAAGGAGAAGATCTGGTGCATCTCTCTGAGGAGGAGCGACCTCACTTTTATAGGCGCGATAGAGGGAGGCGAGAAGCCAGCGACGGGAGCTGAAGGGAACCGGCTGCAGCCGAAGAGGCGCGTCGTTCGGATGGAGGTGAAACGAACAGGCTGTCGCCGAAGAAGCGCGCCGTTCGGATTCAGTGTCCACTACATAAAAACGTTTTCAGCTTCTGTGTGACCTTCCGTATACCTGTCGTGCGTGGCAAAAATTAGACATCGGCTCGGCTCATTCCCGCGGCGCGGCGCGGCGTGGCGAGGCAGGCGGCGGAGGAGTAGCGCGCGTGGATGTCCCTCTTGTTCTCATGCTCGTACAAGTGGAGAAAGAGCCTCCTTTAAAAAGAGGTCCAACTCCCGGTAAACTAGCAATGTGGGACTAAACTTTAGTAGTGCCCCTTGCCTTGCACAAATGGGCTATGTGGGCCTCTAGGATTTATTAGGAATTTCTGAAATTGCTATTGGGCTGGCCCAAAATAGACTAAAATTGCACCAATCCCCCACCAGATCCCAGAGGTACACAAAATTTGCCTTTGATTCCAAAACACTGTTTTATATACCGGTACTGCAGTGGAGACTGTTAAGTTGAACTTCCACCTAGAACTCTATGTAACACTAGTAAGCAACTTGAACAGTGGACTAGGCCTTAAACTGCAAGTTTTCTGCGAATCTAGCTTCACACAAAGCCTTGACCGATACTTGGCTACCGTGGGTCTTCCCCGCGGGTGGAGCTTATGCGTCATACTTCGTGACCTTTCATGAGTTTACAAGAGAGAACCCTACTCTCATAGATTGCGACGTTGACAATCAGACTCATATAGGTGTGTTCTTCAAAAGATGTTCTGCAGGACAACATCTCTGCTTACATGAGCCACTTAGAACACATTAAGATATACATCAACCTGCCATGCAGATTTACGAGAGTATTGCATCTTCGTGGAGTGGTACTGTTAATAGTAAGGATACTCTCCTCTCAGTTGACCAACAGCTTGTCTTCCACATCTAATTTATGGGATCTCCGATCACATAGACTAGGTTACCACTGTGAACAACTCATATTGTGGGTCTCATACCCATCTCCCTCGATGCATTATCTATCACATTTCGTGATAGACCCTTAGTAAAAGGATCTGCCAGATTTTTAGACGTTTGGATATAATTCAATGCGATTACTCCGGAGTTTTTCATTTTTCTGACAGACTTTAACCTTCTCTGAACGTGTCTTGACGACTTCATGTTATCCTTTGAGCTGCTCACTTTCGTGATCACAGTTTGATTGTCGCAGTTCATAAGGATACCCGGTACAGGTTTCTCAACTACCGGCAAGTCAATCAAGAGCCGACGAAGCCAATCCGCTTCGACCGTAGCTGTATCTAGTGTTGTGAGCTGTGCTTCCATAGTTGACCTCGTTAAGATGGTCTGCTTGCAAGACTTCCAAGAAACAGCGCCACCTCCATGAGTGAATACATATCCGCTCGTGGCCTTTATCTCATTAGCATCTGAGATCTAGTTTGAGTCACTATACCCTTCAAGCACCTTTGGATGCCCGGTGTAGTGAATTCCATAATTTGCAGTGCCTTTCAAGTAACACAAAACTCTCTCTAGAGCTTTCCAATGCACATCTCCTGATTTTGAGACAAACCGACTCAGTTTGCTAACAGCAAAAGAGATGTCAGGTCTTGTAGCACTTGCTAAGTACATAAGCGAGCCAACAATCTGAGAATATTTCAATTGATCTCTAGCAATTCTTCGATTCTTTCAAAGTAGCACACTGGCATCATATGGTGTTGGAGAGGGCTTGCAGTCAATATAGCTAAAGCGACTCAAGATCTTTTCCACATAGTGAGATTGAAGCAAAGTAATCCAACCATCAATGTCTCTCAACAACTTGATGTTCAGAATGACATCAGCCACTCCTAAATCCTTCATCTCAAAACAACGAGATAGAAAATCCTTGACCTCCTTAATAACATTTAAATTTGTTCCGAAAATCAGTATGTCATCAACATACAAGCAAAGGATAACTCCCTCGCCCCCACCATGGCGATAGTATACACATTTGTCAGCTTCGTTCACAACGAAGCCTGTAGCTGTTAAAGTTCTTTCAAACTTCCCATGTCACTGTTTTGGTGCTTGCTTGAGTCCATACAAAGACTTCAGCAACTTGCACACTTTTCCTTCCCGACCATCTATTACAAACCCATCTGGTTGTTCCATATAAATTTCCTCATCCAACTCTCCATTTAGGAAAGCGGTCTTAACATCCATTTGATGAACGAGAAGACCATGTGAGGCTGCTAGTGAAAGTATAACTCTAATAGTGGTCATTCGTGCCACAGGTGAGTAAGTATCAAAGAAGTCTTCACCTTCCTTTTGGGTATAACGCTTAGCCACGAGCTGTTCCTTGTACTTTTCGATAGTACCATCAGGCCTAAGCTCGATAGTACGATCAGTAATCTCCCAAGTTTCATTCGCCAAGATGGAATCCATCTCACTACGAACCGCTTCCTTCTAGTAATCAGCATCTTCAGATGCATAGGCTTCTGAAATAGAACTAGGAGCGTCATCTATTAGATAGACAATAAAATCATCACCAAAGGATTTTGCAGTCCTCTGTCTCTTGCTCCTAGTAGGAGCTTCATTGTTTTCCTCCACAGGTTTGTCAAAGTGTTCCATCGAAATGCTAGGTTCATTAATTGTAACCAATTCTTGATTCGATGAACTAGGCATCTCCTGAGCAGATGAGGTAGTCATATCCTTCATGGGAAAGATATCTTCAAAGAAAGTCGCATCATTTGACTCCATGATTGTACCGACATGCACGTCAGATACTTCAGATTTTACAACCAATAATCTATATCCAATGCTATGAAAAGCATATCCCAGGAAAACACAATCCACAGTCTTTGGTCCAAGTTTGCGCTTCTTTGAGATTGGCACATTGACTTTTGCCAAACAACCCCAGGTTCATAGATAAGAGAGTTTTAACATTTTCTTCTCCCATTCCTCGAATGGAGTTATCTCTTTGTTCTTTGTGGGAACTCGGTTTAGGACATAACATGCAGTCAATATCGCCTCCCCCCACCATGCCTTGGATAGACCCGATGTATCTAACATGGCGTTAACCAAATCAGTTAGAGTACGGTTCTTTCTTTCGGCCACCCCATTAGACTGAGGTGAATAGGGAGGCGTCCTCTCATGGATTATACCATCTTCCACACAAAAAGCATCAAATTCATTGGAAAAATACTCTCCACCACAGTCGGACCTAAACCTCTTGATCTTACGATCAAGTTGGTTTTCCACTTCAGCTTTATAGATCTTGAAAAAGTTCAAAGCCTCATCCTTAGATTTCAGAAGATACACATGACAGTATCTAGTTGAGTCATCAATTAACGTCATGAAATATTTCTTTCCACCTTTTGTCAAAACACCATTCATTTCACATAGATTTGAATGTATGAGCTCTAGTGGTGCAAGATTTCTCGTTTCCGCAGTCGTGTGAGACTTACGAGGTTGCTTAGCTTGCACACAAACTTGACACTTAGATCCCTTGACAGTGGTGAAATTAGGGATTAAGTATAATTTGGCGAGTCGCAACATGCAACCAAAGTGAACATGACACAGACGTGAGTGCCACACATTTGATTCACTATTGTTGCAAACATGATTAACAACTTTATTGCAAACATTTGGCAAGGATAAACGAAACAGGCCTGCTGACTCATAGCCTTTCTAACAAACGGTCCATACTTGGATAATACAAATTTATTCGACTCAAAGACAAGCTTGTAGCGATCTCTACATAACAAAGATCCGCTAACAAGATTCTTATTGACGGAGGGGACCTAATGCACGTTCTTCAGCCGTACGATCTTCCCCGAAGTAAACTTCAGATCGACCGTGCCAACACCACGAACAGAAGCACTTGAACCGTTTCCCATCAGCACGGTTGAAGTCCCTGCGTCTGATAAGACGAAAACATGGACATATCACCGCATACATGCACATTAGCACCCGTGTCAATCAACCAATCAGGAGAATGACATACTGAAAGAATAGTGGGAAATATACCATACCCATCATCCTTCATGTTAGTGTCTCCAATGACAACATTGATGGTCTTGCCGCCTTTCACAAGATGACGCTTGTCATAGCGATTAGGGCAGCTAGGAGCCCAATGATCAGGATCTCCACACACATGACAGAAACCTTTCTTCTTATCATTCTTCTTCTTGAAGTTGGTGTGTTGCACATCCTTGTTTTTCCCATCAAACTTTGCTTTACCATCAAACTTGCCCTTGTTCTTGAACTTGTGGGACTGGAGGTTTTTCTTCTGTACCAAATTGGCACTAGATCCTCCCTCAATAGCTCGAGCACGTGTGTCCTTTGCTCTCGCCTTTTCTTCCACATCAAGAGTACCAATGAGATCCGGAACGGAAAACTCTTGTCTCTTATGCTTCAGTAAGGTAGCAAAGTTCCTCCACATAGGAGGAAGTTTAGTGATGATACCCCCGGCAACAAACTTGTCCGGCAGCATGCAATTGTAGTGCTCAAGTTCTCTAGCAAATGACTGTATCTCATTAGCTTGCTGAACCACGCAGTGCTCTTCAGTCATCCTGTAATCATAGAATTGCTCCATGATGTACAACTCAGTGCCAGCATCCGAGACCCCAAAATTGGCCTCGAGTGCGTCCCACATATCTTTTCCATTATCAATTGAGGCATAAGCATCAACAATGTTCTCAGCAAGAACACTCAAGAGAGCAGTGAAGGAAATATGCCCTAGAGGCAATAATAAAGATGTTATTTGTATTTCCTTATATCATGATAAATGTCTTTTATTCATGCTAGAATTGTATTAACTGGAAACTTAGTACATGTGTGAATACATAGACAAAACAGTATGTCCCTAGTATGCCTCTACTAGACTAGCTCATTGATCAAAGATGGTTATGTTTCCTAGCCATAGACATGAGTTGTCATTTGATCAACGGGATCACATCATTAGGAGAATGATGTGATGGACAAGACCCATCCGTTAGCATAGCACTATGATCGTTTAGTTTTACTGCTATTGCTTTCTTCATGACTTATACATGTTCCTATGACTATGAGATTATGCAACTCCCGAATACCGTAGGAACACCTTGTGTGCTATCAAACGTCACAACGTAACTGGGTGATCATAAAGATGCTCTACAGGTGTCTCCGAAAGTATTCGTGGTGTTGGCATAGATCAAGATTAGGATTTGTCACTCCGAGTGTCGGAGAGGGGATGGTCCATAGTGGGCCTAAAGGGAAAGAGAGAGGCAGCCCATAGGGCTAGCCGGCGCCCCCACCTAGGGTTCCTAGTTGGACTAGGATTGGGGGGGGGGCACCTCTCCTATTCCTTTCCCTCTTCTTCCTTTTGGTGAATCCTACTAGGAACAGGATTGCAATCCTATTCCTAGTAGGACTCCTTCCCTAGCCGCACCAGGAAGGGCCGGCCGGCCTCCCTCCCTTGCTCCTTTATATACGGGGGCAGGGGGGCACCCAAAGACACACAAGTTGAATTGTTTTAGCCGTGTGCGGTGCCCCCCTCCACAGAATCACACCTCGGTCATACCGTCGCGGAGCTTAGGCGAAGCCCTGCGCCGGTGAACACATCATATCCGTCACCACGCCGTCGTGCTGACGAAACTCTCCCGTGAAGCTCAACTGGATCAAGAGCTCGTGGGACGTCATCAAGCTGAACGTGTGCTGAACGCGGAGGTGCCGTACGTTCGGTGCTTGATCGGTTGGATCGCGAAGAAGTTCGACAACATCAACCGCGTCACTTGACGCTTCCGCTCCGGTCTACGAGGGTACGTAGACACACTCTCCCCTCTCGTTGCTATGCATCTGGTAGATAGATCTTGCGTGATCGTAGGAAATTTTTAAATTACTACGTTCCCCAACAGTGGCATCATGAGCCAGGTCTATGCGTAGATGATATGCACGAGTAGAACACAATGAGTTGTGGGCGATACTAGTCATACTGCTTACCAGCATGTCATACTTTGCTTCGGCGGTATTGTGAGATGAAGCGGCCTGGACCGACATTACGCGTACGCTTACGCGAGACTGGTTTCACCGTTACGAGCACTCGTTGCTTAAAGGTGACTGGCGGGTGTCTGTCTCTCTCACTTTAGCTGAATCAAGTGTGGCTACGCCCGGTCCTTGTGAAGGTTAAAACAGCACATACTTGACGAAACATCGTTGTGGTTTTATATGCGTAGGTAAGAACGGTTCTTGCTAAGCCCGTAGCAGCCACGTAAAACTTGCAACAACAAAGTAGAGGACGTCTAACTTGTTTTTGCAGGGCATGTTGTGATGTGATATGGTCAAGACATGATGAGTTATACGGTTTTGTATGAGATGATCATGTTTTGTAAAGTTATCGGCAACTGGCAGGAGCCATATGGTTGTCGCTTTATTGTATGAAATGCAATCGCCATGTAATTGCTTTACTTTATCACTAAGCGGTAGCGATAGTCGTAGAAGCAATAGTTGGCGAGACGACAACGATGCTACGATGGAGATCAAGGTGTCGCACCGGTGACGAAGGTGATCATGACGGTGCTTTGGAGATGGAGATCAAAAGCACAAGATGATGATGGCCATATCATGTCACATATTTTGATTGCATGTGATGTTTATCTTATTATGCTTCTTATTTTGCTTAGATCGACGGTAGCATTATAAGATGATCCCTTACTAAATTTCAAGGTATAAGTGTTCTCCCTGAGTATGCACCGTTGCGAAAGTTCGTCGTGCCGAGACACCACGTGATGATCGGGTGAGATAAGCTCTACGTTCAAATACAACGGGTGTAAGCCAGTTTTGCACACGCAGAATACTCGGGTTAAACTTGACGAGTCTAGCATATACAGATATGGCCTCGGAACACTGGAGACCGAAAGGTCGAGCGTGAATCATATAGTAGATATGATCAACATAAGATGTTCACCATTGAAACTACTCCATCTCACGTGATGATCGGACATGGTTTAGTTGATTTGGATCACGTGATCATTTAGATGACCAGAGGGATGTCTATCTAAGTGGGAGTTCTTTAAATTAATATGATTAAATTGAACTTTAATTTATCATGAACTTAGTCCTGATAGTTTTGCATATCTATGTCGTTGTAGATCAATGGCCCGTGCTACCGTTCCTTTGAATTTTAATGCATTCCTAGAGAAAGCTAAGTTGAAAGATGATGGTAGCAATTACACGGACTGGGTCCGTAACCTGAGGATTATCCTCATTGCTGCACAGAAGAATTATGTCCTTGAAGCACCGCTAGGTGACAAGCCCCCTTCCGCTAATGTAGACGTTTTGAACGTCTGGCAGTCGCGGTCTGATGACTACACGATAGTTCAGTGTGCCATGCTTTACGGCTTAGAACCGGGACTTCAACGACGTTTTGAACGTCATGGACCATATGAGATGTTCCAGGAGTTGAAGTTAATATTTCAAGCAAATGCCCGAATTGAGAAATATGAGATTTCCAATAAGTTCTACAGCTGCAAGATGGAGGAGAATAGTTCTATCAGTGAACACTTGCTCAGAATGTCTGGGTACTACAATCATATGACTCAACTTGGTTGCAAAGTTGACGAGGATAGTGTTATTGATAGAGTTCTTCAATCACTGCCACCAAGCTATAAAGGCTTCGTGATGAACTATAACATGCAAGGGATGCAAAAGACAATTCCCGAGCTCTTCGCTATGCTCAAAGCTGCGGAGGTAGAAATCAAAAAGGAGCATCAAGTGTTGATGGTTAGCAAGACCACTAGTTTCAAGAAAAGGGGCAAGGGAAAGAAAGGGAACTTCAAAAAGAATAGCAAGTCAGTTGCTACTTCCACGAAGAAACCCAAATCTGGAGCCAAGCCTGAAACTGAGTGCTTCTACTGCAAGGGGACTGGACACTGGAAGCGGAACTGCCCCAAGTATTTGGCGGATAAGAAGGATGGCAAGGTGAACAAAGGTATATGTGATATACATGTTATTGATGTGTACCTTACTAATTCTCGTAGTAGTACCTGGGTATTTGATACCGGTTCGGTTGCTAATATTTGTAACTCGAAACAGGGACTACGGATTAAACGAAGATTAGCTAAGGACGAGGTGACGATGCGCGTGGGAAATGGTTCCAAAGTCGATGTGATCGCCGTCGGCACGCTACCTCTACATCTACCTTCGGGATTAGTTTTAGACCTAAATAATTGTTATTTGGTGCCAGCGTTAAGCATGAACATTATATCTGTATCTTGTTTATTGCGAGACGGTTATTCATTCAAATCAGAGAATAATGGTTGTTCTATTTTTATGAATAATATCTTTTATGGTCATGCACCCTTGAAGAGTGGTCTATTCTTATTGGATCTCGATTGTAGTGATACACATATTCATAATATTGAAACCAAAAGATGCAAGGTTAATAATGATAGTGCAACTTATTTGTGGCACTGCCGTTTAGGTCATATTGGTGTAAAACGCATGAAGAAACTCCATAATGATGGACTTTTGGAATCACTTGATTATGAATCACTTGGTGCTTGCGAACCATGCCTCATGGGCAAGATGACTAAAACTCCGTTCTCCGGAACTATGGAACGAGCAACAGATTTGTTGGAAATCATACATACTGATGTATGTGGACCAATGAGTGTTGATGCTCGCGGCGGGTATCGTTATTTTCTGACCTTCACTGATGATTTGAGCAGATATGGGTATATCTACTTAATGAAACACAAGTCTGAAACATTGGAAAAGTTCAAAGAATTTCAGAGTGAAGTAGAGAATCATCGTAACAAGAAAATAAAGTTCCTACGATCTGATCGTGGAGGAGAATATTTGAGTTACGAGTTTGGTCTTCATTTGAAACAATGTGGAATAGTTTCACAACTCACGCCACCTGGAACACCACAGCGTAATGGTGTGTCCGAACGTCGTAACCGTACTTTATTGGATATGGTGCGATCTATGATGTCTCTTACCGATTTACCACTATCGTTTTGGGGTTATGCTTTAGAGACAGCTGCATTCACGTTAAATAGGGCACCATCTAAATCCGTTGATACGACACCTTATGAACTATGGTTTGGCAAGAAACCAAAGTTGTCGTTTCTTAAAGTTTGGGGCTGCGATGCTTATGTGAAAACACTTCAACCTGATAAGCTCGAACCCAAGTCGGAAAAATGTGTCTTCATAGGATACCCAAAAGAGACTGTTGGGTACACCTTCTATCACAGATCCGAATGCAAAAATATTCGTTGCTAAAAACGGATCCTTTCTAGAAAAAGAGTTTCTCTCGAAAGAAGTGAGTGGGAGGAAAGTAGAACTTGATGAGGTAATTGTACCTTCTCCCGGATTGGAAAATAGTACATCACAGGAAATTGTTCCAGTGATTCCTACACCAATTAGTGAGGAAGTTAATGATAATGATCATGAAACTTCGGATCAAGTTTCTACAGAACATCGTAGATCAACCAGAGTACGTTCCGCACCAGAGTGGTACGGCAACCCAGTTCTGGAAATCATGTTACTAGACCATGATGAACCTACGAACTATGAGGAAGCGATGATGAGCCCAGATTCCACAAAATGGCTTGAAGCCATGAAATCTGAGATGGGATCCATGTATGAGAACAAAGTGTGGACTTTGGTTGACTTGCCCGATGATCGGCAAGCCATCGAAAATAAATGGATCTTCAAGAGGAAGACCGACGCAGACGGTAATATTACTGTTTACAAAGCTCGACTTGTTGCGAAAGGTTTTCGACAAGTTCAAGGAGTTGACTACGATGAGACTTTCTCACCTGTAGCGATGCTTAAGTCTGTCCGAATCATGTTAGCAATTGCCGCATTTTATGATTATGAAATCTGGCAAATGGATGTCAAAACTACATTCCTAAATGGATATCTCAAAGAAGAGTTGTATATGATGCAACCAGAAGGTTTTGTCGATCCAAAAGGTGCTAACAAAGTATGCAAGCTCCAGCGATCCATCTATGGACTGGTGCAAGCATCTCGGAGTTGGAATATACGCTTTGATGAGGTGATCAAAGCATATGGTTTTATACAGACTTTTGGAGAAGCCTGTATTTACAAGAAAGTGAGTGGGAGCTCTGTAGAATTTCTAATATTATATGTAGATGAGATATTGTTGATTGGAAATGATATAGAATTTCTGGATAGCATAAAAGGATACTTGAATAAAAGTTTTTCAATGAAAGACCTCGGAGAAGCTGCTTACATATTAGGCATCAAAATCTATAGAGATAGATCAAGACGCTTAATTGGACTTTCACAAAGCACATACCTTGATAAGATTTTGAAGAAGTTCAAAATGGATCAGTCGAAGAAAGGGTTCTTGCCTGTTTTACAAGGTATGAAATTGAGTAAGACTCAATGCCCGACCACTACAGAAGATAGAGAGAAAATGAAATTCATTCCCTATGCCTCAGCCATAGGATCTATCATGTATGCAATGCTGTGTACCAGACCTGATGTGTGCCTTGCTATAAGTCTAGCAGGGAGGTACCAAAGTAATCCAGGAGTGGATCACTGGACAGCGGTCAAAAACATCCTAAAGTATCTGAAAAGAACAAATGATATGTTTCTCGTGTATGGAGGTGACAAAGAGCTCGTCGTAAACGGTTACGTCGATTCTAGCTTTGACACTGATCCGGATGACTCAAAGTCACAAACCGGATATGTATTTTTATTGAACGGTGGAGCTGTCAGTTGGTGCAGTTCCAAGCAGAGCGTCGTGGCGGGATCTACGTGTGAAGCGGAATACATAGCTGCTTCGGAAGCAACAAATGAAGGAGTCTGGATGAAGGAGTTCATATCCGATCTAGGTGTAATACCTAATGCATCGGGTCCAATGAGAATCTTTTGTGACAACACTGGAGCCATAGCCTTGGCGAAGGAATCCAAGTTTCACAAGAGAACAAAACACATCAAAATACGCTTCAATTCCATCCGCGATCTAGTCAAGGAGGGGGATATAGAGATTTGCAAAATACATACGGATCTGAATGTTGCAGACCCGTTGACTAAGCCTCTTCCACGGGCAAAACATGATCAGCACCAGGACTCCATGGGTGTGAGGATCATCACTTTGTAATCTAGATTATTGACTCTAGTTCAAGTGGGAGACTGAAGGAAATATGCCCTAGAGGCAATAATAAAGATGTTATTTGTATTTCCTTATATCATGATAAATGTCTTTTATTCATGCTAGAATTGTATTAACCGGAAACTTAGTACATGTGTGAATACATATACAAAACAGTATGTCCCTAGTATGCCTCTACTAGACTAGCTCATTGATCAAAGATGGTTATGTTTCCTAGCCATAGACATGAGTTGTCATTTGATCAACGGGATCACATCATTAGGAGAATGATGTGATGGACAAGACCCATCCGTTAGCACAGCACTATGATCGTTTAGTTTTACTGCTATTGCTTTCTTCATGACTTATACATGTTCCTATGACTATGAGATTATGCAACTCCCGAATACTGTAGGAACACCTTGTGTGCTATCAAACGTCACAACGTAACTGGGTGATCATAAAGATGCTCTACAGGTGTCTCCGAAAGTATTCGTGGTGTTGGCATAGATCAAGATTAGGATTTGTCACTCCGAGTGTCGGAGAGGTATCTCTGGGCCCTCTCGGTAACACACATCACAATAAGCCTTGCAAGCAAAAGACTAATGAGTTAGTCACGAGATGATGTGTTACAGAACGAGTAAAGAGACTTGCCGGTAACGAGATTGAATTAGGTATAGAGATACCGACGATCGAATCTCGGGCAAGTAACATACCGTTTGACAAAAGGAACAACGTATGTTGTTATGCGGTTCTGACCGATAAAAGATCTTTGTAGAATATGTAGGAGCCAATATGAACATCCAGGTTCCGCTATTGGTTATTGACCGGAGATGAGTCTCGGTCATGTCTACATAGTTCTCGAACCCGTAGGGTCCGCACGCTTAACGTTTGATGACGATCGGTATTATGAGTTTATGAGTATTGATGTACCGAAGGTAGTTCGGAGTCCCGGATGAGATCACGGACATGACGAGGAGTCTCGGAATGTCCGAGACATAAAGATTGATATATTGGACGACTATATTCGGACACCGAAAGTGTTCCGGAAAAGTTTCGGATTTATCGGGATTGCCGGAGGGGGTTACCGGAACCCCCTACGAGAGGGGATGGTCCACAGTGGGCCTAAAGGGAAAGAGAGAGGCAGCCCATAGGGCTAGCCGACGCCCCCACCTAGGGTTCCTAGTTGGAGTAGGATTGGGGGGGGGGCGCCACCTCTCCTATTCCTTTCCCTCTTCTTCCTTTTGGTGAACCCTACTAGGAATAGGATTGCAATCCTATTCCTAGTAGGACTCCTTCCCTAGCCGCACCAGGAAGGGCCGGCCGGCCTCCCTCCCTTGCTCCTTTATATACGGGGGCAGGGGGGCACCCAAAGACACACAAGTTGAATTGTTTTAGCCGTGTGCGGTGCCCCCCTCCACAGAATCACACCTCGGTCATACCGTCGCGGAGCTTAGGCGAAGCCCTGCGCCGGTGAACACATCATATCCGTCACCACGCCGTCGTGCTGACGAAACTCTCCCGTGAAGCTCAACTGGATCAAGAGCTCGTGGGACGTCATCAAGCTGAATGTGTGCTGAACGCGGAGGTGCCGTACGTTCGGTGCTTGATCGGTTGGATCGCGAAGAAGTTCGACAACATCAACCGCGTCACTTGACGCTTCCGCTCCCGGTCTACGAGGGTACGTAGACACACTCTCCCCTCTCGTTGCTATGCATCTGGTAGATAGATCTTGCGTGATCGTAGGAAATTTTTAAATTACTACGTTCCCCAACAAGCAGCCCTAAACAGGGTATCCATTTTCAAAAAAGCTTGTTCCAGTTGAGCATCATAATCTTCTTCAGGTTTGCCAAGAGTGGCATCATAGCAGCTCATGGTTTGAAACCACAGAACGGCTCTCATGCGCCACCTCTTATAGTGGATACCCTCAAACACAAAAGGTCTCATGGAAGCAGCAAAACCACTTGGGATAAATTGCCTATAATAAGGTTTTTGGATTGTTGGAAATATCAGCAATTTACCAAGTGATTTTACTAACAGATATATTAGATAAAACATGACTAATATAGAAGAGATAAAACAAGTCATGCGATCTAACAGAGAGAAGGTAAATAGTATTTGCATATACAAACTAGAACCAAACATATGCAGAGCAGATAGTAGTGCTAGGAACTGAAACAGAACCTCAAACAGAGAGAGTGTAAGCTCATACATAGTAGGAGCAGAAGCCCCGGACTTGGGTGCAGTGTCCTCGCCGGCCATGTCGTCGAAGAGGTTGTCAACGTCGGGGAAGAAGTCGTCATCGGGGAAGTAGTCGTCGGCGACCGGATCGTCCGTGATGAAGCAGCAAGTAGTCGCGCTGAGCGCTCCCCAATAACCTTATCACCCTTCTCCCGTACATGACTCAAAAGGTGTGGTTTCGGAGGCCTACTGTCCCGATCTACTGTGCACACCGCAAGCCGAGATGAGAAAGACATCAGACAACACAGAGAATGGAACCGATGGCAGAAGGAAGGAGAAGATCTGGTGCATCTCTTTGAGGAGGAGCGACCTCCCTTTTATAGGCGCAAGAGAGGGATGCGAGAAGCTAGCAGCGGGAGCTGAAGGGAACCGGCTACAGCCGAAGAGGCGCGCCGTTTGGACGGAGGTGAAACGAACAGGCTACAGCCGAAGAGGCGTGCCGTTCGGATTCAATGTCCACTACAAAAAAACGTTTTCAGCTTCCACATGACCTTTCGTATACCCGTTGTGCGTGGCAAAAATTAGACATCGGCTCGGCTCATTCCCACAACCCACGGCGCGGCGCGTCGTGACGTGGCGAGACGGGCGGCGGAGGAGAAACGCGAGTCGATGTCCCTCTTGTTCTCATGCTCGTAAAAGTGGAGAAAGAGCCTCCCTTATAAAGAGGTCCAACTCCCTGTAAACTAGCAATGTGGGACTAAACTTTAGTAGTGCCCCTTGCCTTGCACGAATGGGCTAAGTGGGCCTCTAGAATTTATTAGGAATTTCTGAAATTGCTATTGGGCTGGCCCAAAATAGACTAAAATTCCAGCAATCCCCCACCAGATCCCAGAGACACACAAAATTTGCCTTTGGTTCTAAAACACTGTTTTATATACCGGTACTACAGTGGAGACTGTTAAGTTCAACTTCCACCTAGAACTCTATGTTACACTAGTAAGCAACTTGAATAGTGGACTGGGCCTTGAACTGCAAGTTTTCTGCGAATCTATCTTCACACAAAGCCTTGACCGATACTTGGCTACCGTGGGTCTTCCCCGCGGGTGGAGCTTATGCGTCATACTCCGTGACCTTTCATGTGTTTACTAGAGAGAACCCTACTCTCATAGATTGCGACGTTGGCAATCAGACTCGTATAGGTGTGTTCTTCAAAAGATGTTCTCCAGGACAACATCACTGCTTACATGAGCCACTTAGAACACATTAAGATATATATCAACCTGCCATGCAGATTTAGGATAGTATTGCATCTTCGTGGAGTGGTACTATTAATAGTAAGGATACTCTCCTCTCAGTTGACCAACAACTTGTCTTCCACATCTAATTCACGGGATCTCCGATCACATAGACTAGGTTACTACTATGAACAACTCATATTGTGGGTCTCATACCCATCTCCCTCGATGCATTATCTATCACATTTCGTAAAAGACCCTTAGTAAAAGGACCTGCCAGATTTTTAGACGTTTGGATATAATCCAATGCAATTACTCCGGAGTTTTTTATTTTTCTGATAGACTTTAACCTTCTCTGAACGTGTCTTGATGACTTCATGTTATCCTTTGAGCTGCTTACTTTCGTGATCATAGTTTGATTGTCGCAGTTCATAAGGATACCCCGTACAGGTTTCTCAACTACCGGCAAGTCATTCAAGAGCCGATGAAGCCAATCCGCTTCGACCGTAGCTGTATCTAGTGCTGTGAGCTCTGCTTCCATAGTTGTCCTCGTTAAGATGGTCTGCTTGCAAGACTTCCAAGAAACAGCACCACCAACATGAGTGAATACATATCCGCTCCTGGCCTTTATCTCATCAGCATCTGAGATCCAGTTTGAGTCACTATACCCTTCAAGCACATTTGGATGCCCGGTGTAGTGAATTCCATAATTTGCAGTGCATTTCAAGTAATGCAAAACTCTCTCTAGAGATTTCCAATGCACATCTCCTGGTTTTGAGATAAACCGACTCAGTTTGCTAACAACAAAAGATATGTCAGGTCTTGTAGCACTTGCTAAGTACATAAGCGAGCCAACGATCTGAGAATATTTCAATTGATCTCTAGCAATTCTTCGATTCTTTTGAAGTAGCATGCTGGCATCATATGGTGTTGGAGAGGGCTTGCAGTCACTATAGCCAAAGCGAGTCGAGATCTTTTCCACATAGTGAGATTGAATCAAAGTAATCCCACCATCATCATCTCTCAACCACTTGATGTTCAGAATGACATCAGCCACTCCTAAATCCTTCATCTCAAAACAACGAGATAGGAAATCCTTGACCTCCTTAATAACATTTAAATTTGTTCCGAAAATCAGTATGTCATCAACATACAAGCAAAGGATAACTCCCTCGCCCCCACCATGGCGATAGTATAAACATTTGTCAGCTTCATTTACAACGAAGCCTGCAGCTGTTAAAGTTTTTTCAAACTTCTCATGTCACTTTTTTGGTGCTTGCTTGAATCCACACAAAGACTTCAGCAACTTGCACACTTTTCCTTCCCGACCATCTATTACAAACCCATCTGGTTGTTCCTTATAAATTTCCTCATCCAACTCTCCATTTAGGAAAGAAGTGTTAACATCCATTTGATGAACGAGAAGACCATGTGAGGCTGCTACTGAAAGTATAACTCAAATAGTGGTCAATCGTGCCACAGGTGAGTAAGTATCAAAGAAGTCTTCACCTTCCTTTTGGGTGTAAATCTTAGCCACGAGCCATGCCTTGTACTTTTCGATTGTACCATCAGGCCTAAGCTTCTTCTTGAATACCCATTTGCACCCTATAGGTTTGCACCCATAGGGACGATCAGTAATCTCCCAAGTTTCATTCGCCAAGATGGAATCCATCTCACTACGAACCGCTTCCTTCCATTAGTCAGCATCTTCAGATGCATATGCTTCTGAAATAGAACTAGGAGTGTCATCTATTAGATAGACAATAAAATCATCACCAAAGGATTTTGCAGTCCTCTGTCTCTTGCTCCTAGTAGGAGCTTCATTGTTTTCCTCCACGGGTTTGTCAAAGTGTTCCATCGAAATGGTAGGTTCAGTAATTGTAACTGATTCTTGATTCGATGAACTAGGCATCCCCTGAGCAGATGAGGTAGTCATATCCTTCATGGGAAAGATATATTCAAAGAAAGTCGCATAGTTCGACTCCTTGATTGTACTAACATGCACGTCAGATACCTCAGATTTTACAACCAAGAATCTATATCCAATGCTATGAAAAGCATATCCCAGGAAAACACAATCCACAGTCTTTGGTCTAAGTTTACGCTTCTTTGAGATTGGCACATTGACTTTCGCCAAACAACCCCAGGTTCGTAGATAAGAGAGTTTTAACCTTTTCTTCTCCCATTCCTCGAATGGAGTTATCTCTTTGTTCTTTGTGGGAACTCGGTTTAGGACATGACATGCATTCAATATCGCCTCCCCCCACCATGCCTTGGATAGACCCGATGTATCTAACATGGCGTTAACCAAATCAGTTAGAGTACGGTTCTTTCGTTCGGCCACCCCATTTGACTGAGGTGAATAGGGAGGAGTCCTCTCATGGATTATACCATGCTCCGCACAAAAAGCATCAAATTCATTGGAAAAGTACTCTCCACCACGGTCGGACCTAAGCCTCTTGATCTTACGATCAAGTTGGTTTGCCACTTCAGCTTTGTAGATCTTGAAAAAGTTCAAAGCCTCATCCTTAGATTTCAGAAGATACACATGACAGTATCTAGTGGAATCACCAATTAACGTCATCAAATATTTCTTTCCACCTTTTGTCAAAACACCATTCATTTCACATAGATCTGAATGTATGAGCTCCAGTGGTGCAAGATTTCTCGTTTTCGCAGTCGTGTGAGACTTACGAGGTTGCTTAGCTTGCACACAAACCAGACAATTAGATCCCTTGACGGTGGTGAAACTAGGGATTAAGTTTAATTTGGCTAGTCGTGACATGCAACCAAAGTTAACATGACACAGATGTGAGTGCCACACATTTGATTCACTATTCTTGCAAACATGATTAACAACTTTATTGCAAACATCTGACAAGGATAAACGAAACACGCCTCCTGACTCATTGCCTTTCCCAACAAACGTTCCATACTTGGATATTACAAATTTATTCGACTCAAAGACAAGCTTGTAGCCATCTCTACATAACAGAGATCCGCTAACAAGATTCTTATTGACGGAGGGGACATAATGGATGTTCTTCAGTCGCACGATCTTCCCCGAAGTAAACTTTAGATCGACAGTGCCAACACCACAAATAGAAGCACTTGAACCGTTTCCCATCAACATGGTTGAAGTCCCTATGGTCTGATAAGACGAAAACATGGAAATATCACCGCATACATGCACATTAGCACCCGTGTCAATCAACCAATTAGGAGAATGACATACCGAAAGAATAGTGGGAAATATACCGTACACATCATCCTTCATGTTAGTGTCTCCAGAGACAACATTGACGGCCTTGCCGCCTTTCCCAAGATGGCGCTTGTCATAGCGATTAGGGCAACTAGGAGGCCAATGATCAGGGTCTCCATACATATGACAGACACCTTTCTTGTTGTCGTTCTTCTTCTTGAAGTTGGTGTGTTGCATAACCTTGTTTTTTCCATCAAACTTTGCTTTACCATCAAACTTGCCCTTGTTCTTGAACTTGTGGGACTGGAGGATTTTCTTATGTACCAAATTGGCACTAGATCCTCCCTCAATAGCTCGAGCACGTGTGTCCTTTGATATCGCCTTTTCTTCCACATCAAGAGTACCAATGAGATCCGGAATGGTAAACTCATGTCTCTTATGCTTCAATAAGGTAGCAAAGTTCCTCCACGAAGGAGGAAGTTTAGTGATGATACCCCCGGCAACAAACTTGTCCGGCAGCATACAATTGAAGTGCTCAAGTTCTCTAGCAAATGACTGTATCTCATGAGCTTGCTCAACCATGGAGCGCTCTTCAGTCATCCTGTAATCATAGAATTGCTCCATGATGTACAGCTCAGTGCCAGCATCTGAGACCCCAAACTTGGCCTCGAGAGCGTCCCACATATCTTTTCCATTATCAATTGACGCATAAGCATCAACAATGTTCTCACCAAGAACACTCAAGAGAGCAGCCCTAAACAGGGTATCCATTTTCAGAAAAGCTTGTTCCTGTTGAGCATCATAATCTCCTTCAGGTTTGCCAAGAGTAGCGCCATAGCAGCTGATGGGCCTCGAACCCCTCGTTGGTTACCCCAAGTGGAAGGTGTAAGATGCAGTATTGTAGAAGTGTTTTCCCTTAGCAAAGATGCCAAGGATCGAATCCCCAGAGACTCCTAGGTTCAACAAGTAGGTGTCAATTGCTACGGCGCCAGATTAGTAGCAATCAATGTGGACCTGCACACAGATACAAATAACTTTGCTCCCAACGAGTACAGAGAGGTTGTCAATCCCTCCGGCCTTGTAGTTCACAAAGGATTAAAAGCAATGATAGTAGTGATAGATAGTGTTTTGCAATAGTAAGTAAATAGCGAAAAGTAAATAGTGGATGTGATCAATGATGGTAATATGGACCGGAGTCTCATGATGTTCACTAGTGATGTCTCTCTCCCAAAAGACGATAAAACAGCTATGTGAGGTAAACAAATTACAGCTGGGCAATTGACAGGACCACGAACGCAAACCAATGCTGACTACATTGCAAGAAAGGTTGAGGTTCAAAGCATGGGCGGTACGCCAAAGTAAGTAGACCGAAATCCATCAATATCTACTACTAATCATCCACCTTGAGATATCTATCCAGAACATCTCGCTGGTATTAAGTTGCGAGTGCCACCCATAGTGTAAACTCAATGCAACAGACAACTGCATTAAAAGAACTTTGCGTAAAGTAAACAATCCTTGCACCCGCGGGCACAAGCACCGTTGTTTTCCCCCTTGTGGCAACAGCACATCCCCTAGACTCATGTTTCTGTCACTCAAGCTAGTCATCGAGGGGCATGAACCCACAATCGAGCATAACGTTCCCTCTTGGAGTCACTACCTACTACTCAGCCAAAGCAATAAATAACAACGGAGAACATGCAAGAATTACTTATGAACAAAAATATAAAAGAGGTGAATCAAATATATTACTGAAGATCAATCTGAACATAATCTCATAATCCATCGGATCCCAGCAAACTCAACATAGCAACAGCATAAGGATTACATAGGTGCCTCGATCATGTAGGGCAGCTCACGAGGACTAATTAGTGAAGCACAAGAACGGGAGGAGAACATCACATAGCTACTGGTCATGGACTCATGGTCCAAGGGAGACTACTCACGAGCCATCCGGGAGGCGTCCATGGTGGTGGAGAAGCTCCCGGTGGTGATCCTCCCCTCCGGCAGGGTGCCGGGAAGAGTTCTCCTGGTGCTCCCGATCTTGGAAGCGGCGGTGGCGGCGGAACAAAGATGGGATCGCGAAAAGAGTTCCTGTTCTTAGGGTTACAGAGGACCCTTTAAATATATGCCAAAGTAGGGCATCGGGGGAGCTTCCGGGGGCCCAGGCGCCCCCCCCGGCGCGGCCTAGGGGGGGGGGGCGCCGCCAGGGTGCCTGGAGCCCTGGTGGCCCACCCAGGCTGCCCTTCGGACGCTGTGTTGTTTCCGGAACGCTGATTTTTTATATAAATTTTCTGGATTTTTCTGGGCAGTTCTCGAAACGTGAAAACCTGAAATACAAAAACAGCCGAAAACAGAAACTGGCACTGGGGTGCACTGGATTAGTAAGTTAGTCCAAATATGATCAAAAGTGTATGGAAGTGTATGAATATCATAGCAATATCACCCAAAAGTGGCATGGAGCAAGCAGAAATTATAGATACGTTTTGGACGTATCAGCAGCTCATGGTTTGAAACCACAGAACGACTCTCACGTGCCACCTCTCATAGTGGATACCCTCAAACACAGGAGGTCTCATGGAAGCAGCAAAACCACTTGGGGTAAATTGCCTATAATAAGGTTTTTTGATTGTTGGAAATATCATCAATTACTAAGTGATTTTACTAACAGAAATATTAGATAAAACATGACTAATATAGAAGAGATAAAACAAGTCATGCGATCTAACAGAGAGAAGGTAAATAGTATCTGCATATACAAACTAGAACCAAACATATGCAGAGCAGACAGTAGTGCTAGGAACTGAAACAGAACCTCAAACAGAGAGAGTGTACGATCATACGTAGCAGGAGGAGAAGCCCCGGTCTTGGGTGCAGAGTCCTCGCCGGCCATGTCGTCGAAGAGGTTGTCAACGTCGGGGAAGAAGTCATTGTCGGGGAAGTAGTCGTCGGCGACAGGATCGTCCGTGATGAAGCAGCCAGTAGTCGCGCTAAGCGCTCCCCAAAATCTTATCACCCTTCTCCCGCACAGGACTCAAAAGGTGAGGTTTCGGAGGCCTACTGTCCCGACCTACGGTGCATGCCGCAAGCTGGGATGAGGAAGACAACAGACATCACAGAGAATAGAAACGATGGCAGAAGGAAGGAGAATATCTGGTGCATCTCTCTAAGGAGGAGCGACCTCCCTTTTATAGGCTCAAGAGAGGGAGGCGAGAAGCGAGCGGCGGGAGCTGAAGGGAACCTGCTGCAGCCGAAGAGGTGCGCCGTTCGGATGGAGCTGAAACGAACAGGCTGCAGCCGAAGAGGCGCGCCGTTCGGATTCAGTGTCCACTACAGAAAAATGTTTTCAGCTCCCGCGTGACCTTTCGTATACCCGTCGTGCGTGGCAAAAATTAGACATCGGCTCGGCTCATTACCGCAACCCGCGGCGCGTCGCGTCGTGGCATGGCGTGGCGAGGCGAGCGGCGGAGGAGGAGCACGCGTGGATGTCCCTCTTGTTCCCATGCTCGTACAAGTGGAGAAAGAGTCTCCCTTATAAAGAGGTCCAACTCCCTCTAAACTAGCAATGTGGGACTAAACTTTAGTAGTGCCCCTTGCCTTGCACGAATGGGCTAAGTGGGCATCTAGGATTTATTAGGAATTTCTGAAATTGCTATTGGGCTGGCCCAAAATAGTCTAAAATTCCAGCAATCCCCCACCAGATCCGAGAGGCACACAAAATTTGCCTTTGGTTCCAAAACACTGTTTTATATACCGGTACTACAGTGGAGACTGTTAAGTTCAACTTCCACCTAAAACTCTATGTTACACTAGTAAGCAACTTGAACAGTGGAGTGGGCCTTGAACTGCAAGTTTTCTGCGAATCTAGCTTCACACAAAGCCTTAACCGACACTTGGCTACCGTTGGTCTTCCCCACGGGTGGAGCTTATGCGTCATACTCCGTGACATTTCATGAGTTTACTAGAGAGAACCCTACTCTCATAGATTGCGACGTTGACAATCAGACTCATATAGGTGTGTTCTTCAAAAGATGTTCTCCAGGACAACATCTCTGCTTACATGAGCCACTTAGAACAGATTAAGATGTACATCAACCTGCCATGCAGATTTATGAGAGTATTGCATCTTCGTGGAGTGGTACTATTAATAGTAAGGATACTCTCCTCTCAGCTGACCAACAGCTTGTCTCCCACATCTAATTCACGGGATGTCCGATCACATAGACTAGGTTACCACTGTGAACAACTCATATTGTGGGTCTCATACCCATCTCCCTCGATGCATTATCTATCACATTTCATGATAGACCCTTAGTAAAAGGACCTGCCAGATTTTTAGACGCTTGGATATAATCCAATGCAATTACTCGAGAGTTTTTCATTTTTCTGGTAGACTTTAACCTTCTCTGAACGTGTCTTAATGACTTCATGTTATCCTTTGAGCTGCTCACTTTCGTGATCACAGTTTGATTGTCGCAGTTCATAATGTTGGAAATATGCCCTAGAGGCAATAATAAATTGGTTATTATTATATTTCCTTGTTCACGATAATCGTTTATTATCCATGCTAGAATTGTATTGATAGGAAACTCAGATACATGTGTGGATACATAGACAAACACCATGTCCCTAGTAAGCCTCTAGATGACTAGCTCGTTGATCAATAGGTGGTTACGGTTTCCTGACCATGGACATTGGATGTCGTTGATAACGGGATCACATCATTAGGAGAATGATGTGATGGACAAGACCCAATCCTAAGCCTAGCACAGATCGTGTAGTTCGTATGCTAAAGCTTTTCTATATGTCAAGTATCTTTTCCTTAGACCATGAGATTGTGCAACTCACGGATACCGTAGGAATGCTTTGGGTGTACCAAACGTCACAACGTAACTGGGTGGCTATAAAGGTGCACTACAAGTATCTCCGAAAGTGTCTGTTGAGTTGGCACGAATCGAGACTGGGATTTGTCACTCCGTGTGACGGAGAGGTATCTCTGGGCCCACTCGGTAGGACATCATCATAATGTGCACAATATGTGATCAAGGAGTTGATCACGGGATGATGTGTTACGGAACGAGTAAAGAGACTTGCCGGTAACGAGATTGAGCGAGGTATCGGTATACCGACGATCGAATCTCGGGTAAGTGCTATACCGATAGACAAAGGGAATCGTATACGGGATTGATTGAATCCTTGACATCGTGGTTCATCCGATGAGATCATCGTGGAACATGTGGGAGCCAACATGGGTATCCAGATCCCGCTGTTGGTTATTGACCGGAGAGTTGTCTCGGTCATGTCTACATGGTTCCCGAACCCGTAGGGTCTACACACTTAAGGTTCGATGACGCTAGGGTTATAGGGAAAGTATGTATGCGGTTACCGAATGTTGTTCGGAGTCCCGGATGAGATCCCGGACGTCACGAGGAGTTCCGGAATGGTCCGGAGGTAAAGATTCATATATGGGAAGTCCTGTTTTGGTCACCGGAAAAGTTTCGGGCGATATCGGTAATGTACCGGGACCACCGGGAGGGTCCCGGGGGTCCACCAGGTGGGGCCACCAACCCCAGGTGGCTGCGTGGGCTAAGTGTGGGAGGGGACCAGCCCCAAGGGGGCTGGTGCGCCCCCCCACCAAGTCCCAGGGCGCCCCAAGAGGGGAAGGGGGGCAAACCCTAATGCAGTTGGGCCCTAAGGCCCAATAGTGGTGCGCCTCCCCCTCTCTCCCCCTTTGGCCGCCCCCCCTAGATGGATCTAGGGCTGGCCGCACCCTAGGGGAGGGAAACCCTAAAGGGGGGCGCAGCCCTCCCTTCCCCCTATATATATGAGGGGTTTTGGGGCTGCTAGAGACACGAGAACATCTCCATCTTGGTGCAGCCCTACCCCTCTCCCTCCTCGTCTCTTGCAGCGCTTGGCGAAGCCCTGCTGGAGTCCCGCGCTCCTCCACCACCACCATGCCGTCGTGCTGCTGTTGGATGGAGTCTTCCCCAACCTCTCCCTCTCTCCTTGCTGGATCAAGGCGTGGGAGACGTCACCGGGCTGCACGTGTGAAGAACGCGGAGGCACCGTTGCTTCGGTGCTAGGATCTTCGGCGATCTGAATCGCGGCGAGTACGACTCCATCAACCGCGTTCTTGAACGCTTCCGCTTAGCGATCTACAAGGGTATGTGGATCCAACTCTCCTCTCGTAGATGCATCTCCTAGATTGATCTTGGTGAGCGTAGGAAAATTTTTGTTTCCCATGCAACGTTCCCCAACAGTGGCATCATGAGCCAGGTTCTTGCGTAGATGCTTTCTCGAGTAGAACACAAAAGGGTTTGTGGCGTTGATGTTTAAATTGCTGCCCTCCTTAGTCTTTCTTGATTCAGCGGTATTATGGGATGAAGCGGCCCGGACCAACTTTACATGTCCACGTACATGAGACCGGTTCCATCGACAGACATGTGACTTTTGTTGCATAAGATGGCTGGCGGGTGTCTGTCTCTCCTATCTTAGTTGAATCGGAATAGAACAAGGCGGTCCTTGTAGAAGGTTAAATAGCAACTTGAATATCACCGTTGTGGTTTTGCGTAGGTAAGAAGCGTTCTTGCTAGATACCCATAGCAGCCACGTAAAACATGCAACAACAAATTAGAGGACGTCTAACTTGTTTTTGCAGGGTATGTATGTGATATGATATGGCCAATGACATGATGAGATATATTTGATGTATGAGATGATCATGTTGTAATAGTTAATATCGACTTGCATGTCGATGCATACGGCAACCGGCAGGAGCCATAGGGTTGTCTTTAATTTTTTGTATGACCTGCGTGTTAATCATTAAGCGCTATGTAATGCTTTACTTTATCGCTAAGCGGTAGCAATAGTAGTAAGAGCATGGTGGGCGCGCGACAACCCCGATGGCGACACGATGATGGAGATCATGATGATGGAGATCATGGTGTGGCGCCGGTGACGATGGAGATCATGCCGGTGCTTTGGAGATGGAGATCAAAAGCACGAGTTGATGGCCATATCATGTCACTTATGATTTGCATGTGATGTTAATCCTTTTATGCATCTTATTTTGCTTAGGACGACGGTAGCATTATAAGATGATCCCTCACTAAAATTTCAAGATAAAATTGTGTTCCCCCCGAGTGTGCGCCGTTGCGAAGGTTCGTCGTTTCGAAGCACCACGTGATGATCGGGTGTGATAGACTCTACGTTCGCATACAACGGGTGCAAGCCAGTTTTTGCACATGCAGAACACTCGGGTTAGACTTGACGAGCCTAGCATGTACAGACATGGCCTCGGAACACGGAGGACCGAAAGGTCGAGCATGAGTCATATAGTAGATATGATCAACATGAAGATGTTCACCATTGACACCACCTCATCTCACGTGATGATCGGACTTGGGTTGGTGGATTTGGATCATGTCACGCTCGGATGACCAGAGGGATGTCAATTTGAGTGGGAGTTATAAGTAATTTGATTAGTTAAACTCACTTATCATGAACAATAGTCTAAGTTGACTTTGCAAATTATGTTGTAGATCAATAGCTTGCGTTGTAGCTCCCTGTTTAATACGATCCTAGAGAAAGACTAAGTTGAAAGATATTGTAAGCAATGATGCGGACTGGGTCCGTAGTCCGAGGAGTGTCCTCACTGCTGCACAGAAAGCTTACGTCTTTGATGCACCGCTCGATGTGCAAACCCCTACAACGTTGTCTGTGGATGTTGTGAACACCTGAGAGACACGTCTTGATGACTACTTAATAGTTTAGTGCACCATACTTCACGGCTTAGAATCGGGATTCCAATGACGTTTTGAACGCCATAGAACATATGAGATGTTCTAAGAGCTGAAATTGGGATTTCAGGCTCATGCCCGTGCTGAGAGGTATGAGACCTCTGACAAGTTCTTTTGCCAAAAAGATGGAGGAGAATGGCTCAACTAGTGAGCATGTGCTCAGAATGTCTGGGTGCTGAAATCACTTGAACCAAGTGGGAGTTAATCTTCCAGGTGAGATAGTGGTTGACAGAATTCTCTAGACACTATCACCAAGCTACTAGAACTTCGTGATGAACTATGACATGCAAAGGATGGAGATGATCCCGGTGCTGTTAGCGGTTCTTAGTACCGCAAAAGTAGAAATCAAGAAGGAGCATCAAGTGTTGATGGTTTAGCAAGACCACTGGTTTCACGAGACTAAGTGCTTCGATTGTAAGGGTAACGGTCACATGGTAGCGGAACCACCCCAAATACATGGTAGATATGATAGCTGGAAACTTCAACAAAGTATATTTGATATACGTGTTATTGATGTGTACCTTAGTAGTACTCCTTGTAGCACCTGGGCATTGGATACCAGTTCAGTTGCTATTATTAGTGACTTGAAGCAAAAGCTACGGACTGAACGGAGACTAGCTAAGGACGAGGTGACGATGTGTGTTGGAAGTGTTTCCAAGGTTGATGAGATCACCATCGCACACTTCCTCTATTTTCGAGATTAGTGTTGAACCTAGATAAATGTTATCAGGTGTCTACGTTGAGCATGAAAATGATTAGATCATGTTCATCGCAATACGGTTATTCATTTTAAGTTAGAGAATAATGGTTATTCTGTTTACATGAATAATACCTTTATGGTCATGCACCCAATGGTTCGTTGAATCTCGATCATGGTAATACACATAATGATAATATTAATGCCAAAAGATGTAGAGTTAATAATGATAGTACCACTTTCTTGTGGCACTGCCGCTTAGGTCATTTTGGCATAAAATGCATGAAGAAACTCCATGCTGATGGACGTTTGGAGTCACTTGATTTTGAATCGCTTGACACATGCGAGCCATGCCTCATGGGCAGGATGACTGAGATCTCGTTTTCAGGTACAATGAAACGGGTAAGTGACTTATTGGAAATCATACATGCTGATGTATGTGATCCAATGAGAATTAAGGCGTGTGGTGGATATCGTTATTTTCTCATCTTCACTGACGATTTGAGTAGATATGGTATATTTACTTAATGAAGCAAAAATCTGAAACGTTTGAAAGGTTCAAAAATTTCAGAGTGAAGATTAAGAATCATCATAACAAGAAGATCATGTTCCTACGATCTGATCAAGGGGATATTATCTTAATTATGAGTTTGGCAATCACTTAAGACATTGTGGAATTGTTTCGCAGTTGAAGTCCCCTGGAACACCACAGCGTAATGGTGTGTCCGGACATCGTAATCGAACCTTATGAGATATGGTGCGATCTATGGTGTGTCTTACCGATCTACCACTATTATTTTGAGGTTATGCATTAGAGACAGCTGCATTCACTTTATATAGGGCACCATCTAAGTCCGTTGAGACGACGTCGTATGGTTTGGCAAGAAACCAAAGTTGTCGTTTTCTTAAATGTTTGGGGCTGCGATGCTTATGGCTTCAGCCAGGAAAAGCTCGAACCCAAAGCGGACAAATACATCTTCATGGAATACCCACTGGTAACGGTTGGGTATACCTTCTATCTCAGATCCAAGGACAAAAATGTTTGTCGCTAAGAACGGGTCCTTTCTCGAGAAGGAGTTTCTCTCGAAAGAATTGAGTGGGAGGAAGATAGAACTTGATGAGGTTGTCGAACCCTCACTTCAACCGGAGAGTAGTGCAACACAGAAAGATGTTTCTGTGGAATCTACGACAGTTGAAGAGGAAACTAATGATAGTGATCATGAAGCTCCAGATCAAGTTGCTGTCGAACCTCGTAGGTTGACAAGGATATGTACTACTCCTGAGTGGTACGTTGATCCTGTCTTAGAGGTCATGTTGTTGGACAACGATGAACCTACGAACTATGGAGAAGCGATGGTGGGCCCATATTCCGACAAATGGTTAGAAGCCGATAAATCCGAGATAGGATCCATGTATCAAAACAAAGTATGGACTTTGGTGGACTTGCCCTGTGATCGGCAAGCCATTGAGACAAATGGATCTTTAAAACTAAGACGGATGTGGACGGTAATGTCACCGTCTATGAAGCTCGACTTGTGGCGAAGAGTTTTCCACAAGTTCAAGGAGTTGACTACGATGAGATTTTCTCACCCGTAGCGATGCTTAAGTCCGTCGGAATCATGTTAGCATTAGCTGCATTTATGAAATCTGGCAGATGGATGACAAAACAAGTTTCCTTACCAGTTTTCGTAAGGAAAGGTTGTATGTGATACAATCAGAAAGGTTTTGTCGATCCTAAGGATGCTAAAAGATATGCTAGCTCCAACGATCCTTCCATGGACTAGAGCAAGCATCTCGGAGTCAGAATATACACTTTGATGGAGTGATCAAAGTTTTTGGGTATACAAAGTTTGGTGGAAACTTGTATTTGCAATAAAGTGAGTGGGAGCAATACAACATTTCTGATAAGTATATGTGAATGACATATTGTTGATCCGAAATGATGTAGAATTTCTGGAAAGCATAAAGGGTTGTTTGAAATGAGTTTTTCAAAGGAAGACCTGGATAAAGCTGCTTACATATTGGGCATCAAGATCTATACAGATAGATCAAGACACCTGATGATACTTTCAAAAGATCACACACCTTGGCATGATTTTGAAGAAGTTCAAAATAGATCAGTCAAAGAAGGAGTTCTTACCTGAGTTGTAAGGTGTGGAGTTGAGTAAGACTCAAAAATTGACCACGGCAGAAGGAAGAGGAAGGACGAAGGTCGTCCCCTATGCTTTTGTCATAGGCTCTGTACGGTATGCCATGCTAAGTACCGCACCTGATGTGTGCCTTACCACATGTCTGGCAAGAGGGTACAAAGGTGATCCAGGAGTGGATTACTAGATAGTGGTCAAAATTATCCTTAAAGGAGTAAGGAAATGTTTCTCGGTTATGGAGGTGATAAAGAGTTCGACGTAAAGAGTTACGTCGATGCAAGCTTAACACCTATTCGGATAACTCTAAGTGGAGATACCGGATACGTATAATGGAGCAACAGTTTGGAATAGCTCCAAGTGGAACGTGATAGCAGCATCTACGATATGACATAAGTTTTTGCGAAGAACATAGGGATCTGAATGTTACAGACCCGTTGACTACAACCTCTCTCACAAGCATAACATGATCAAACACAGAACTCATTGAGTGTTAATCACATATTGATGTGAACTAGATTACTGACTCTAGTAAACTCTTTGGATGTTGGTCACATGGCGATGTGACCTGTGAGTGTTAATCACATGGCGATGTGAACTAGATTATTGACTCTAGTGCAAGTGGGAGACTGTTGGAAATATGCCCTAGAGGCAATAATAAATTGGTTATTATTATATTTCCTTGTTCACGATAATCGTTTATTATCCATGCTAGAATTGTATTGAAAGGAAACTCAGATACATGTGTGGATACATAGACAAACACCATGTCCCTAGTAAGCCTCTAAACGACTAGCTCGTTGATCAAAGATGGCTACGGTTTCCTAGCCATAAGACATGAGTTGTCATTTGATAACGGGATCACATCATTAGGAGAATGATGTGATGGACAAGACCCAATCCTAAGCCTAGCACAGATCGTGTAGTTCGTATGCTAAAGCTTTTCTATATGTCAAGTATCTTTTCCTTAGACCATGAGATTGTGCAACTCACGGATACCGTAGGAATGCTTTGGGTGTACCAAACGTCACAACGTAACTGGGTGGCTATAAAGGTGCACTACAAGTATCTCCGAAAGTGTCTGTTGAGTTGGCACGAATCGAGACTGGGATTTGTCACTCCGTGTGACGGAGAGGTATCTCTGGGCTCACTCGGTAGGACATCATCATAATGTGCACAATATGTGATCAAGGAGTTGATCACGGGATGATGTGTTACGGAACGAGTAAAGAGACTTGCCGGTAACGAGATTGAGCGAGGTATCGGCATACCGACGATCGAATCTCGGGCAAGTGCTATACCGATAGACAAAGGGAATCGTATACGGGATTGATTGAATCCTTGACATCGTGGTTCATCCGATGAGATCATCGTGGAACATGTGGGAGCCAACATGGGTATCCAGATCCCGCTGTTGGTTATTGACCGGAGAGTTGTCTCGGTCATGTCTACATGGTTCCCGAACCCGTAGGGTCTACACACTTAAGGTTCGATGACGCTAGGGTTATAGGGAAAGTATGTACGCGGTTACCGAATGTTGTTCGGAGTCCCGGATGAGATCCCGGACGTCACGAGGAGTTCCGGAATGGTCCGGAGGTAAAGATTCATATATGGGAAGTCCTGTTTTGGTCACCGGAAAAGTTTCGGGCGATATCGGTAATGTACCGGGACCACCGGGAGGGTCCCGGGGGTCCACCAGGTGGGGCCACCAACCCCAGGTGGCTGCGTGGGCTATGTGTGGGAGGGGACCAGCCCCAAGGGGGCTGGTGCGCCCCCCCACCAAGTCCCAGGGCGCCCCAAGAGGGGAAGGGGGGCAAACCCTAATGCAGTTGGGCCCTAAGGCCCAATAGTGGTGCGCCTCCCCCTCTCTCCCCCTTTGGCCGCCCCCCCTAGATGGATCTAGGGCTGGCCGCACCCTAGGGGAGGGAAACCCTAAAAGGGGGCGCAGCCCTCCCTTCCCCCTATATATATGAGGGGTTTTGGGGCTGCTAGAGACACGAGAACATCTCCATCTTGGCGCAGCCCTACCCCTCTCCCTCCTCGTCTCTTGCAGCGCTTGGCGAAGCCCTGCTGGAGTCCCGCGCTCCTCCACCACCACCATGCCGTCGTGCTGCTGTTGGTTGGAGGTCTCCCAACCTCTCCCTCTCTCCTTGCTGGATCAAGGCGTGGGAGACGTCACCGGGCTGTACGTGTGAAGAACGCGGAGGCACCGTCCGTTCGGTGCTAGGATCTTCGGCGATCTGAATCGCGGCGAGTACGACTCCATCAACCGCGTTCTAGTAACGCTTCCGCTTAGCGATCTACAAGGGTATGTGGATCCAACTCTCCTCTCGTAGATGTGCATCTCCTAGATTGATCTTGGTGAGCGTAGGAAAATTTTTGTTTCCCATGCAACGTTCCCCAACACATAAGGATACCCGGTACAGGTTTCTCAACTACCGGCAAGTCATTCAAGAGCCGAAGAAGCCAATCCGCTTCGACCGTAGCTGTATCTAGTGTTGTGAGCTGTGCTTCCATAGTTGACCTCGTTAAGATGGTCTGCTTGCAAGACTTCCAAGAAACAGCGCCACCTCCATGAGTGAATACATATCCGCTCGTGGCCTTTATCTCATCAGCATCTGAGATACAGTTTGAGTCACTATACCCTTCAAGCACCTTTGGATGCCCGGTGTAGTGAATTCCATAATTTGCAGTGCCTTTCAAGTAATGCAAAACTCTCTCTAGAGCTTTCCAATGCACATCTCCTGGTTTTGAGATAAACCTACTCAGTTTGCTAACAGCAAAAGAGATGTCAGGTCTTGTAGCACTTGCTAAGTACATAAGCGAGCCAACAATATGAGAATATTGTTGGGGAACGTTGCATGGGAAACAAAAATTTTCCTACCGTTCACCAAGATCAATCTAGTAGAAGCAACTACGAGAGGGGAGTGTGATCTACGTACCCTTGTAGATCGCTAAGCGGAAGCGTTATGAACGCGGATGATGGAGTCGTACTCGTCGCGATTCAGATCGCCGAAGACCTAGCACCGAAGCAACGGTGCCTCCGCGTTCTTCACACGTACGGCTCGGGGACGTCTCCTCCTTCTTGATCCAGCAAGGGGTGGAGGAGAGGTTGATGGAGAACCGGCAGCACGACGGCGTGGTGGTGATGGTGGAGAAGAACTCCAGCAGGGCTTCGCCTAAGCACCGCGGGAGAAGAAGATATGACGGGAGAGGGAGGGCAGCACCGAGGCACAAACTGTGTTGGCTGCCCTCCCTTTGCCCCACTATATATAGGGGGGGTGGAGAGGCTAGGGCGCCCTAGGGTTTCCCCCTAGGGGCCGGCGGCCAGGGCAAGGGGAGGGGGGCGGCGGCCAGGGCAGGGGGGCGGCCAGGCCCTAGGGTTTCCCCCCCTAGGTGCCTTGCCCCCCAAGGCCAAGGGGTGCGGCCAGCCCTAGGGGGTCCCACCCCCTTAGCCGCATGGGGAGAGGGCCCAGGGGGGGCGCACAGCCCCCTGAGGGCTGTGGTGTCCCCCTTTGTGGCCCAATAGGCCCAGAACAACTTCCGGACCCCCCCGAAATCCCTTCCGGTATTCCGCCGATTTCCCGATGCTCCCCGGAACACTTCCGGTACTCCGAAACCTTTCATCCTATATATCAATCTTCGTCTCCGGACCATTCCGGAGACCCTCGTCATGTCCGGGATCTCATCCGGGACTCCGAACAACCTTCGGTAACCATGCACTCTTCTCACTAACAACCCTAGCGTCACCGAACGTTAAGTGTGTAGACCCTGCGGGTTCGGAAACCATGTAGACATGACCGAGACACTCTCAGGTCAATAACCAATAGCGGGATCTGGATACCCATATTGGTTCCTACATGTTTCTCGATGATCTCATCGGATGAACCACGATGTCAAGGATTCAGGCAATCCCGTATACAGTTCCCTTTGTCTCGTCGGTATGTTACTTGCCCGAGATTCGATCGTCGGTATCTCTATACCTAGTTCAATCTCGTTACCGGCAAGTCTCTTTACTCGTTACCGTAATACATAATCCCGTGACCAACTACTTAGTCACTTTTGAGCTCATTGAGATGACGTATTACCGAGTGGGCCCGGAGATACCTCTCCGTCACACGGAGTGACAAATCCCAGTCTTGATCCATGTCAACTCAACAGACACCCTCGGAGATACCTGTAGAGTACCTTTATAGTCACCCAGTTACGTTGCGACGTTTGGCACACACAAAGCACTCCTACGGTGTCAGTGAGTTACATGATCTCATGGTCTTAGGAACTTATACTTGACATGCAGAAAACTATAGCGATAACTGACACGATCAAAAGCTATGTTTACGTTTGGGTCTCGTCCATCACATCATTCTCCTAATGATGTGATCCCGTTATCAAATGACAACTCATGTCTATGACCTGGAAACCGCGGTCATCTTTGATCAACGAGCTAGTCCTGTAGAGGCTCACTAGGGACACAAAGTCTGTCTATTCATCCACACGTGTATTTGAGTTTCCAATCAATACAGTTATAGCATGGATAATAAACGATTATCATGAACAAGGAAATATAACAATAACTCTTTTATTATTGCCTCTAGGGCATATTTCCAACAGTCTCCCACTTGCACTAGAGTCAATAATCTAGTATTACAAGGTAATGAATCTAACACCCATAGAGTCTTGGTGTTGATCGTGCTTAGCCCGTGGAAGAGGCTTAGTCAACGGATCTGCAACATTCAAATCCGTGTGTACTTTGCAAATGTTTATGTCCTCCTCCTTGACCGAATCGCGGATGGAATTGAAGCGTCGCTTTATGTGTCTGGTCCTCTTGTGAAACCTTGGTTCCTTGGCTAGAGCAATGGCACCAGTGTTGTCACAGAACAGAGTCATTGGGTTCAGTGCACTAGGCACAACTCCAAGATATGTCATGAACTCCTTCATCCAGACACCTTCCTTAGCCGCCTCCGAGGCAGCTATATACTCCGCTTCACATGTAGAATCAGCTACCACGCTCTGCTTGGAACTGCACCAGCTTACCGCTCCCCCGTTGAGAATATATACGTATCCGGTTTGTGACTTAGAGTCATCCGGATCAGTGTCAAAGCTTGCATCGACGTAACCCTTTACGACGAGCTCTTGATCACCTCCATAAACGAGAAACATATCCTTAGTCCTTTTCAGGTACTTTAGGATATTCTTGACCGCTGTCCAGTGATCCATACCAGGATTACTTTGAAACCTTCCGGCCATACTTATGGCAAGGCTGACATCTGGTCTTGTGCACAGCATTGCATACATGATAGAGCCTATGGCTGAAGCATAGGGGACGACACTCATCTTTTCTCTATCATCCGCAGTCACTGGGCATTGAGTCTTACTCAACTTCGTACCTTGCAATACCGGCAAGAACCCCTTCTTGGATTGATTCATTTTGAACTTCTTCAAAACTTTATCAAGGTATGTGCTTTGTGAAAGTCCTATCAAGCGTCTTGATCTATCTCTATAGATCTTGATGCCCAATATGAAAGCAGCTTCACCGAGATCTTTCATCGAAAAACTCTTGTTCAAATACCCCTTCACGCTATCCAAAAATTCTATATTGTTTCCAATCAGCAATATGTCATCCACATATAATATTAGAAACGCTATAGAGCTCCCACTCACTTTCTTGTAAATACAAGCTTCGTTGTAAACTTGTATAAACCCAAACGCTTTGATCACCTCATCAAAGCGAAGATTCCAACTCCGAGATGCTTGCACCAGCCCATAAATGGAACGCTGGAGCTTGCATACTTTGTCAGCATTCTCTGGATCGACAAAACCTTCTGGTTGCATCATATACAACTCTTCCTTAAGAAAACCGTTAAGGAACGCTGTTTTGACATCCATCTGCCAAATTTCATAATCGAAAAATGCAGCTATTGCTAACATGATTCGGACGGATTTAAGCATCGCTACGGGTGAGAAAGTCTCATCGTAGTCAATCCCTTGAACTTGTGAAAAACCCTTTGCCACAAGTCGAGCTTTATACACGGTGACATTACCGTCAGCGTCCGTCTTCCTCTTAAAAATCCATTTATTCTGAATGGCCTTCCGCCCTTCAGGTAATACTTCCAAAGTCCATACTTTGTTTTCATACATGGATCCCATCTCGGATTTCATGGCCTCTAACCATTTGTCGGAATCTGGGCCCACCATCGCTTCTCCATAGCTCGTAGGTTCACCGTTGTCTTAACAACATGACCTCCAAGACAGGGTTACCATACCACTCAGGTGCAGTGCGTACCCTTGTCGACCTACGAGGTTCGGTAGTAACTTGATCGGAAGCTTCTTGATCATCATCATTGGCTTCCTCTTCAACCTCTGTAGGCTCCACAAAAACATCTTTCTGTGCTGCGCTACTTTCTGGTTGAAGCAGAGGTTCAATAACCTCATCAAGTTCTACCTTCCTCCCACTCAATTCTTTCGAGAGAAACTCTTTCTCGAGGAAGGACCCGTTCTTAGCGACAAACACTTTGCCCTCGGATCTGAGATAGAAGGTGTACCCAACTGTTTCTTTTGGGTATCCTATGAAGACACATTTGTCCGCTTTGGGTTCGAGCTTTTCTGGCTGAAGCCTTTTGACATAAGCATCGCAACCCCAAACCTTGAGAAAAGACAACTTAGGTTTCTTACCAAACCACAGTTCATACAGTGTTGTCTCAACGGACTTAGATGGAGCCCTATTTAAAGTGAATGCAGCTGTCTCTAACGCATATCCCCAAAACGATAGTGGCAAGTCGGCAAGAGACATCATAGAACGTACCATATCTAATAGGGTTCGATTACGACGTTCGGACACACCATTACGCTGTGGTGTTCCAGGTGGAGTCAACTGTGAAACAATTCCACATTTTCTTAAGTGATCACCAAACTCATAACTCAGATATTCTCCCCCTCGATCAGATCGTAGGAACTTGATCTTCTTGTTACGATGATTTTCAACTTCACTCTGAAATTGCTTGAACTTTTCAAAAGTTTCAGACTTATGCTTCATCAAGTAAATATACCCATATCTACTTAAGTCGTCAGTGAAGGTGAGAAAATAACGATATCCACCGCGCGCCGTTACACTCATCGGACCGCACACATCAGTATGTATGATTTCCAATAAGTCACTTGCCCGTTCCATTGTCCCTGAAAACGGGGTCCTTGTCATCTTGCCCATGAGGCACGGCTCGCACGTGTCAAGTGATTCAAAATCAAGAGACTCCAAAAGTCCATCAGTATGGAGCTTCCTCATGCGTTTCACGCTGATATGACCGAGACGGCAGTGCCACAAGAAAGTGGTATTATCATTATCTACTCTACATCTTTTGGCATCAATGTTATGAACATGTGTATCATCACTATCGAGATTCAATAAGAATAAACCCCTAACTTCGGGTGCATGACCATAAAAGATATTACTCATATAAATAGAACAACCATTATTCTCTGACTTAAATGAGTAACCGTCTCGCAATAAACAAGATCCAGATATAATGTTCATGCTTAACGCAGGCACTAAATAACAATTATTCAGGTTCATAACTAATCCCGATGGTAATCGAAGAGCGAGCGTGCCGACGGCGATCACATCAACCTTGGAACCATTTCCCACGCGCATCGTCACTTCGTCCTTCGCCAGCCTCCGTTTATTCCGCAGTTCCTGTTTAGAGTTGCAAATGTGAGCAACCGAACCGGTATCAAATACCCAGGCACTAAAACGAGAGTTGGTAAGGTACACATCAATAACATGTATATCATATATACCTTTGTTGTTGTTGGCCCCCTTCTTGTCCGCCAGATACTTGGGGCAGTTCCGCTTCCAGTGGCCATTCCCCTTGCAATAGAAACACTCAGTCTCTGGCTTGGGCCCAGCCTTGGGTTTCTTCACTGGATTAGCAACTGCTTTGCCACCCTTCTTAGAGTTACCCTTCTTGCCCTTGCCATTCTTCTTGAAACTGGTGGTCTTATTGACCATCAACACTTGATACTCCTTCTGGATGTCTGCCTCAGCGACTTTCAGCATCGAAAACATCTCGGCGATGGTTTTATTCATCCCTTGCATGTTGTACTGCTGGACGAAGCTCTTGTAGCTTGGAGGGAGTGACTGGAGAATTCTGTCAATGATAGCCTCATCCGGGAACACAAGTCCCAGATCAGCTATGCGGGTATAGTACCCAGACATCTTCAGTAAGTGCTCACTGACAGACGAATTCTCCTCCATCTTGCAAGCGAAGAATTTATCGGTGGTCTCATACCTCTCGATCTTAGCATTCTTCTCAAAGATGAATTTCAACTCCGTGTACATCTCATATGCACCATGACGTTCAAAACGCCTTTGGAGTCCTCCTTCCAAGCCGTACAACATGGCACATTGTACTATCGAATAGTCATCCGAACGCGTCTGCCAGACGTTCATATCGTCCGCAGAGGCTCCAGGAGCGGGGGGTTTACCTAGCGGTGCATTTAGGACATAAACCTTTTGGGCAGCTGTGAGGATGATCCTCAGATTGCGGAGCCAGTCCACAAAGTTGCTCCCATCATCTTTCAGTTTAGCTTTCTCTAGGAACGCATTAAAATTCAGGGGAACTCCTGCGCGAGCCATCTACAACATAAATTTGCAAAGACATTTTAGACTATTGTTCATGATAAGTGAGTTATTACCTAATCAAATTAATTATAACTCCCACTCAAATTGACATCCCTCCGGTCATTCGAGCGTGACATGATCCAAATTCACCAACCCAAGTCCGATCATCACGTGAGATGAGGTGGTGTCAATGGTGAACATCAACATGTTGATCATATCTACTATATGACTCATGCTCGACCTTTCGGTCCTCCGTGTTCCGAGGCCATGTCTGTACATGCTAGGCTCGTCAAGTCTAACCCGAGTGTTCTGCACGTGCAAACTGGCTTGCACCCGTTGTATGCGAACGTAGAGTCTATCACACCCGATCATCACGTGGTGCTTCGAAACGACGAACCTTCGCAACGGCGCACACTCGGGGGGAACACAATTTTATCTTGAAATTTTAGTGAAGGATCACCTTATAATGCTACCGTCGTCCTAAGCAAAATAAGATGCATAAAAGGATTAACATCACATGCAAATCATAAGTGACATGATATGGCCATCAACTCGTGCTTTTGATCTCCATCTCCAAAGCACCGGCATGATCTCCATCGTCACCGGCGCCACACCATGATCTCCATCATCATGATCTCCATCATCGTGTTGCCATCGGGGTTGTCGGCGCCCCACCATGCTCTTACTACTATTGCTACCGTTTAGCGATAAAGTAAAGCATTACAAAGCGCTTAATGATTGACACGAAGGTCATACAAAAAATAAAGACAACCCTATGGCTCCTGCCGGTTGCCGTATGCATCGACATGCAAGTCGATGTTAACTATTACAACATGATCATCTCATACATCAAAATATATTTCATCATGTCATTGGCCATATCATATCACATACATACCCTGCAAAAACAAGTTAGACGTCCTCTAATTTGTTGTTGCATGTTTTACGTGGCTGCTATGGGTATCTAGCAAGAACGCTTCTTACCTACGCAAAACCACAACGGTGATATTCAAGTTGCTATTTAACCTTCTACAAGGACCGCCTTGTTCTATTCCGATTCAACTAAGATAGGAGAGACTGACACCCGCCAGCCATCTTATGCAACAAAAGTCACATGTCTGTCGATGGAACCGGTCTCATGTACGTGGACATGTAAAGTTGGTCCGGGCCGCTTCATCCTATAATACCGCTGAATCAAGAAAGACTAAGGAGGGCAGCAATTTAAACATCAACGCCACAAACTTCTTTGTGTTCTACTCGAGAAAGCATCTACGCAAGATCCTAGCTCATGATGCCACTTTTGGGGAACGTTGCATGGGAAACAAAAATTTTCCTACCGTTCACCAAGATCAATCTAGTAGATGCAACTACGAGGGGAGAGTGTGATCTACGTACCCTTGTAGATCGCTAAGCGGAAGCGTTATGAACGCGGATGATGGAGTCGTACTCGTCGCGATTCAGATCGCCGAAGACCTAGCACCGAAGCAACGGTGCCTCCGCGTTCTTCACACGTACGGCTCTGGGACGTCTCCTCCTTCTTGATCCAGCAAGGGGTGGAGGAGAGGTTGATGGAGAACCGGCAGCACGACGGCGTGGTGGTGATGGTGGAGAAGAACTCCAGCAGGGCTTCGCCTAAGCTCCGCGGGAGAAGAAGATATGACGGGAGAGGGAGGGCAGCACCGAGGCACAAACTGTGTTGGCTGCCCTCCCTTTGCCCCACTATATATAGGGGGGGTGGAGAGGTGAGGGCGCCCTAGGGTTTCCCCCTAGGGGCCGGCGGCCAGGGCAAGGGGAGGGGGCGGCGGCCAGGGCAGGGGGAGGCGCCCAGGCCCTAGGGTTTCCCCCCTAGGTGCCTTGCCCCCCAAGCCCAAGGGGTGCGGCCAGCCCTAGGGGGTCCCACCCCCTTAGCCGCATGGGGAGAGGGCCCAGGGGGGGCGCACAGCCCCCTGAGGGCTGTGGTGTCCCCCTTTGTGGCCCAATAGGCCCAGAACAACTTCCGGACCCCCCGAAAACCCTTCCGGTATTCCGCTGATTTCCCGATGCTCCCCGGAACACTTCCGGTACTCCGAAACCTTTCATCCTATATATCAATCTTCGTCTCCGGACCATTCCGGAGACCCTCGTCATGTCCGGGATCTCATCCGGGACTCCGAACAACCTTCGGTAACCATGCACTCTTCTCACTAACAACCCTAGCGTCACCGAACGTTAAGTGTGTAGACCCTGCGGGTTCGGAAACCATGTAGACATGACCGAGACACTCTCAGGTCAATAACCAATAGCGGGATCTGGATACCCATATTGGTTCCTACATGTTTCTCGATGATCTCATCGGATGAACCACGATGTCAAGGATTCAGGCAATCCCGTATACAGTTCCCTTTGTCTCGTCGGTATGTTACTTGCCCGAGATTCGATCGTCGGTATCTCTATACCTAGTTCAATCTCGTTATCGGCAAGTCTCTTTACTCGTTACCGTAATACATAATCCCGTGACCAACTACTTAGTCACTTTTGAGCTCATTGAGATGACGTATTACCGAGTGGGCCCGGAGATACCTCTCCGTCACACGGAGTGACAAATCCCAGTCTTGATCCATGTCAACTCAACAGACACCCTCGGAGATACCTGTAGAGTACCTTTATAGTCACCCAGTTACGTTGCGACGTTTGGCACACACAAAGCACTCCTACGGTGTCAGTGAGTTACATGATCTCATGGTCATAGGAACTTATACTTGACATGCAGAAAACTATAGCGAAAACTGACACGATCAAAAGCTATGTTAACGTTTGGGTCTCGTCCATCACATCATTCTCCTAATGATGTGATCCCGTTATCAAATGACAACTCATGTCTTATGACCTGGAAACCGCGGTCATCTTTGATCAACGAGCTAGTCCTGTAGAGGCACACTAGGGACACAAAGTCTGTCTATTCATCCACACGTGTATCTGAGTTTCCAATCAATACAGTTATAGCATGGATAATAAACGATTATCATGAACAAGGAAATATAATAATAACTCTTTTATTATTGCCTCTAGGGCATATTTCCAACAAATATTTCAATTGATCTCTAGCAATTCTTTGATTCTTTCGAAGTAGCACACTGACATCATATGGTGTTGGAGAGGGCTTGTAGTCACTATAGCCAAAGCGACTCAATATCTTTTCCACATAGTGATATTGAAGCAAAGTAATCCCACCATCATCGTCTCTCAACAACTTGATGTTCAGAATGACATCAGCCACTCCTAAATCCTTCATCTCAAAACAACGAGATAGGAAATCCTTGACCTCCTTAATAACATTTAAATTTGTTCTAAAAATCAGTATGTAATCAACATACAAGCAAAGGATAACTCCCTCGCCCCCACCATGGCAATAGTATACACATTTGTCAGCTTCGTTTACAACGAAGCCTGTAGCTTTTAAAGTTCTTTCAAACTTCTCACGCCATTGTTTTGGTGCTTGCTTGAGTCCATACAAAGACTTCAACAACTTGCACACTTTTCCTTCCTGACCATCTTTTACAAACCCATCTGGTTGTTCCATATAAATTTCCTCATCCAACTCTCCATTTAGGAAAGCAGTCTTAACATCCGTTTGATGAACCAGAAGACCATGTGAGGCTGCTAGTGAAAGTAGAACTCAAATAGTGGTCAATCGTGCCACAGGTGAGTAAGTATCAAAGAAGTCATCACCTTCCTTTTGGTATAACCCTTAGCCACGAGACGTGCCTTGTACTTTTCGATAGTACCATCAGGCCTAAGCTTCTTCTTGAATACCCATTTGCACCCTATAGGTTTGCATCCATAGGGACGATCAGTAATCTCCCAAGTTTCATCCACCAAGATGGAATCCATCTCACTACGAACCGCTTCCTTCCTGTAGTCAGCATCTTTAGATGCATAGGCTTCTGAAATAGAACTAGGAGTGTCATCTATTAGATAGACAATAAAATCATCACGAAAGGATTTTGCAGTCCTTTGTCTCTTGCTCCTAGTAGGAGCTTCATTGTTTTCCTCCACGGGTTTGTCAAAGTGTTCCATCGAAATGGTAGGTTTAGTAATTGTAACTGATTCTTGATTCGATGAACTAGGCATCTCCTGAGTAGATGAGGTAGCCATATCCTTCATGGGAAAGATATCTTCAAAGAAAGTCGCATCATTCGACTCCATGATTGTACCTACATGAACGTTAGATACCTCAGATTTTACAACCAAGAATCTATATTCAATGCTATGAAAAGAATATCCCAAGATAACACAATCCATAGTCTTTGGTCCAAGTTTGCGCTTCTTTGAGATTGGCACATTGACTTTCGCCAAACAACCCTAGGTTCGTAGATAAGAGAGTTTTAACCTTTTCTTCTCCCATTCCTCGAATGGAGTTATCTCATTGTTCTTTGTGGGAACTCGGTTTAGGACATGACATGCTGTCAATGTCGCCCCCCCCCACCATGCCTTGGATAGACCCGATGTATCTAACATGGCGTTAACCAAATCAGTTAGAGTACAGTTCTTTCTTTTGGCCACCCGATTTAACTGAGGTGAATAGGGAGTCCTCTGATGGATTATACCATGTTCCGCACAAACAGCATCAAATTCATTGGAAAAATACTTTCCACCGCGGTCGGACCTAAGCCTCTTGATCTTACGATCAAGTTGGTTTTCCACTTCAGCTTTATAGATCTTGAAAAAGTTCAAAGCCTCATCCTTAGATTTCAGAAGATACACAGGACAGTATCTAGTGGAGTCGCCAATTAACGTCATGAAATATTTCTTTCCACCTTTTGTTAAAACATCATCCATTTCACATAGATCTGAATGTATGAGCTCTAGTGGTCCAAGATTTCTCGTTTCCGCAGTCATGTGAGACTTACGAGGTTGCTTAGCTTGCACACAAACTTGACACTTTGATCCCTTGACGGTGGTGAAACTAGGGATTAAGTTTAATTTGGCTAGTCGCGACATGCAACCAAAGCTAATTTGACACAGACGTGAGTGCCACACATTTGATTCACTATTGTTGCAAACATGATTAACAACTTTATTGCAAACATCTGACAAGGATAAACAAAACAGGCCTCCTGAATCATAGCCTTTCCCAACAAACGTTCCATACTTGGATATTACAAATTTTTCGACTCAAATATAAGCTTGTAGCCATCTCTACATAATAGAGATCCGCTAACAAGATTCTTATTGACGGAGGGGACAAAATGGACGTTCTTCAGCCGCACGATCTTCCCCGAAGTAAACTTCAGACCGACCGTGCCAACACCATGAACAGAAGCACTTGAACCATTTCCCATCAGCACGGTCGAAGTCCCTGCGGTCTGATAAGACGAAAACATGGAAATATCACCGCATACATGCACATTAGCGCCCGTGTCAATCAATCAATCAAGAGAATGACATAGTGAAAGAATAGTGGGAAATATACCATACCCATCATCCTTCATGTCAGTGTCTCCAACGACAACATTGACGGTCTTGCCGCCTTTCCCAAGATGACGCTTGTCATAGCGATTAGGGCAACTAGGAGCCCAATGATCAGGATCTGCATACACATGACATACACCTTTCTTCTTGTCATTCTTCTTCTTGAAGTTGGTGTGTTGCACAACCTTATTTTTCTCATCAAACTTTGCTTTACCATCAAACTTGCCCTTGTTCTTGAACTTGTGGGGCTGGAGGTTTTTCTTCTGTACCAAATTGGCACTAGATCCTCCCTCAATAGCTCGAGCATGTGTGTCATTTGCTCTCGCCTTTTCTTCCACATCAAGAGTACCAATGAGATCCAGAACGGAAAACTACTGTCTCTTATGCTTCAGTAAGGTAGCAAATTTCCTCCACGAAGGAGGAAGTTTAGTGATGATACCCCCGGCAACAAACTTGTCTGGCAACATGCAATTAAAGTGCTCAAGTTATCTAGCAAATGACTATATCTCATGATCTTGCTCAACCACGGAGCGCTCTCCAGTCACCCTGTAATCATAGAATTGCTCCATGATGTACAGCTCAGTGCCAACATCCGAGACCCCAAACTTGGCCTCGAGTGCGTCCCACATATCTTTTCCATTATCAATTGACGCATAAGCATCAACAATGTTCTCACCAAGAACACTCAAGAGAGCAGCCCTAAACAGGGTAACCATTTTCAGAAAAGCTTGTTCCTGTTGAGCATCATAATCTCCTTCAGGTTTGCCAAGAGTGGCGTCATAGCAGCTGATACGTCTCAAACGTATCTACTTTTCCAAACACTTTTGTTATTGTTTTGACCTCATTCTTGCATGATTTGAACTAAACTAACCCGGACTGACGCTGTTTTCAGCAGAGCTGCCTGTATGGTTTTATTGTGTGCAGGAAAACGGATTTTTAAGTATCTCAGAAAAATCCACGAAAAATCACAGAAAATCCACGCACCCGAAGGAACCAGGAGCCAGAAGTGGGGCCAGAGGGGGGCCAGGGGGTGCCCAGGCGCCCTGTGGGCGCGCCCCCCTGGGCCGCGCCGGGGGGTCGCCTGGGTGGGCCCCACACCCCCTGGTGCCCTACTTTGCCTCGTATTTTTACTCGCGACACGGAAACCCCAGATCAGAAGTTCTTTTCGCAGTTTTCCGTCGCGGAGCCGCCGCCACCCTCTGTTCTTCCTCGGGAGGGCTAATCTGGAGGCTGAATTGGCCTCCGGAGAGGGGTGATCGTCGCCATTGTCATCATCATCACCACTCCATCATCCCTCCATGACTTCTCCCTCCATGTGTGAGTAATTCCCCTGCTGTAGGCGAAGGGGATGGTAGGGATTGGATGAGTTAGATCATGTAATAGTTTATGAGATCGTTGGGGGCATGTTGCCTATCATCTACTATGGTGTTTATCATCTTTGCTTCAACTTGTTATTCTTAATGCTTGACACTTAGGGCCCGAGTGCCATGATTTCAGATCTGAACCATATGTGTTTGCATGAATATATTTGTGTTCGTGATCCTATCTATGAGTTGTTTGCACCTGTTACGGTTCGGAACCGGCGATCCCAAAAGTGACAGCTTGGGACACCAAAGGGGATGGTCCGTAGTTTGAGGATTACATGTATCCATTGAGTTCATTGCTTTGTTCCGGTGCTCTTTGACAGGAGCACCTTAATCTCCATAAGTTCCTTTTGGCCCCGTTCGTAGCGGGATGGTAGGACAAAAGATGTTGTGCAAGTTCTTATTGCAAGCACGTACAACTACCTACGGGATACATGCCTAATGTTTGATAATTGCCTAGATGATCATTACTTTTCCGTGTGCCGTGCCCCAAGTTAGAATCTATCTCATCCATGCAGCGCCCAACCATCCATCTCCCTAGCCGACAGTGTTTTAAATCCTGCTGGTTACTAGTTGCTATTCTTGCCATTTACTTTCGCTATTTACTTTTACTGTTTACTTTCACTATCACTATCATCACTATCATATGACTGTTACCACTTATCTTTTGTTGCAAGTAAGTATATTTCAGGTGCGGTTGAATTGACAACTCAACTGTCAAAGCTTATAAATACTCTATGGCTCCCCGTGTGTCGAATCAATAAATTGGGTTATTCTTACCCGCGAAAACTATCTCGATCCCTTACGGTTGAGGGTTATCAAGTACCGTTTTCTGGCGCCGTTGCCGTGGAGCATAGCAATATTTACAAGTCTACTTGAGGTATCCTACCTACTGCATTTCATTCACTATGGGTAAGAAAGGAGACCCCAAGGTTCCGATCTTACTATCCACTACAAGAAGAGGTACTGCTCTAAGCACTAGTGCTACACTTGATTCACCTTCCGTTATGAGTAAGTTTGCCTCACCACCACCACGTGATGCTCCTACTGAATCTGTTACTATGTCTGATACTCTTGATGATGCTTATACTACTTTTGATGATATTAGTTCGCTTGGTTATGCTCTTGAGAAACAAATTGCTGCTGCTGCTAAAAAGTCTGGAATTGAACTTCCTGTTACTCGCTACCCTATTGGTGAAACTTATGATTATCCTGATTTGAGTAAACTCAAAGAGAGGCTCCTTGATGATGATTACTATATGCTTGATGAAGATTTATGTAGGGAACTGACAGAATTTTCCGGCTCTGACCCTGAAGTCATTAAGAGGCTATTTGAAAAACACTCTTTGAAGAACAAAACCGTTCCTAATCCTGAATTTGCTACATCTCCTATATGCATTGATGATCCTGATTATGATTTCTCTGTTGATCTTTCACTTATACCTATGGTTGAAGCTGACCCCTTTTATGGCAGAGAAAATAATGATGCTATTGCACACCTAACTAAACTTGGTGAGCTAGGTGGCCTATTTACCACAGATGAAAAGATACGATACTTTTATGTGACCAAGCTTCTTCCTTTCTCGTTGAAGGAAGGTGCTAAAGCATGGTATGATTCACTCCCATACGGTTCCATTAAGAGTCCTCAAGATTTAGCTCACTCTTTTGTTGATAAGTACTTTCCTGCTCACATGCAACATGCTGCTTTACAAAGAATTTATAACTTTAAACAGTTGCAGGATGAGTCCCTCCCTAAAGCTTGGGGGAGGTACTGCGGTCTGATTCGGGCTAGACCTGGACATGAAATCCCTAAGAACGAATTAATCGATATATTCTATGCTGGTCTAACTGATGAATCCAGTTCCTATTTGGACAGTTGTGCTGGTTGTGTTTTCAGGAAAAGAACACCGGACGATGCGGAAGATTTGATGGGCAGGATTGCCAAAAACCATGAAGATTGGTCCGTCCCTGAACCACCTCCACCAACAAAGAAGAGGGGCATGTTTGTTCTGAGCCCCGAGGATATGCGAGAAGCAAAGAAGTCTATTCAAGAGAAAGGTATTAAAGCTGAAGACGTGAAGAATCTACCCCCTATTGAGAAGCTGTGTGAGCCTACTACTCACCCTCCTATGGTAGAGGTACACTCTCTTTTAAATTTCAACGCAAGTGACATCCCTCATGGTAAGCCTCCTGATCAATGTTTAGATGAGTTTGATAATTTTATTATGAAACAAAATCATTTTAATGAGAGGATAGAAAGTCAATTGCATGATAATTCCCTTGCTATCAAAAGACTGCTTGATGTTTTAGATAGAACAGTTAATGATGTTCAATGTCTTGTGAAGCATTTTTAAATGGTTCAAACTCAGCTTGACCAAATTTCTAATGTGCAAAGAGATTTGCTTGCTAACAATGCCAAACAAGATAATTTGCAGGCTTTTGGGATTAAGAGCCAATGAGGAACTAGTACTCAAGATCCTCTCTATCCAGAGGGGCATCCGAAGAGAATCGAGCAGGATTCTCAAATGCAGGAAGAACAAATTGTTGGCTCTCCAAAGAAAAAGAAGAAACATAAGGAGACTGACAATTCTAATGATCCTCTTGCAGATGAAGAGCCAACTATTGATCCTAACAGCGTATCTATCTCCGATGCTGAGACTGAAGACGGTGCTGAACCTGAAGGTAAGGATAATGAGAAGAATGATCCGCCTGAAGTTCGAGAAGAAGAAGCACCTGACAAACGTAAGAGGTACACTAAAGAAGACTTCATTGCAAGAAAACATGGGAAGGAAAGAGAACCATGGGTACAGAAACCCATGCCCTTTCCAGGTAAGTCCATCAAATCCAAAGAAGAAGAGCATTACAATAAGTTTTGTGAGTGGATTAAACCTCTTTTTCTTCAAATCCCTTTGACTGATGCTATTAAGTTACTTCCTTATTCAAAATATATGAAAGATATTGTCACTAACTAAAGAAAAGTTCCTAATGATGCAATATCTACTATGCTTGCTAACTACTCTTTCAGTGGCAAGATTCCTGAGAAGCTCGGTGATCCAGGTATACCCACCATTCCTTGCTCCATAAAGAATAATTATGTCAAAACTGCTTTATGTGATCTTGGAGCAGGAGTGAGTGTTATGCCTCTCTCTCTTTACGAGAGGCTTTGTTTAGAGAAACTAATTCCTACAGATATCTCCCTTCAGATGGCTGACAAGTCAACCGCTGTTCCGATAGGTATCTGTGAGGATGTTCCCGTAGAAGTTGCTAATGGTTTAATTCTTACTGATTTTGTTGTGCTTGACATGCCCGAGGATGGGAGCATGTCCATTATTCTTGGTAGACCTTTTCTTAACACCGCAGGTGCTATTATTGATTGCAATAAAGGGAAGGTTACCTTCCATGTGAATGATAAAGAACACACGGTATATTTTCCGAAGAAGATCGACAGGAGGCATGGCCTCAACCCTATAGAGAATATCGAGACCGTGAAAATTGGAGAATGGGACTGTCCGCTACATGTGCCTCACAAATACAAAACTATCATGGTGGGGACAATGTCCATCAAAGTAAAGGTCCAGTGATTACTTCGTAAGAGGTGAGACTTTTTGCTCTATATATCGCTTGTTTGTTGGTAAGACTTGATCAACCTTACTAGTGAACATGCTTTATATGGATAAAAAGTTGAGCTTGTTATGTTTTCACTTGTTTTTAGTTTTTGTTCTACTTGGTGTACCAAGTATTTATGTTTTGAAAGCTTCACAATACTACTAACTGCTTCAAGTTTTCAGAGAGTTTCGCGGCTTTTTGAACTTCGAAAAAATTTCAACAGTGAAGTTTTCAGAAAAATTCCAGAAAAATTATAATAAAAATTTCCACGTCGGGAGAGACCCAGAGGGGCCTAGGGCCAGCCAGGGGGACCCACCAGTGGCCCAGGCGGCCAGCTGGCGCGGCCCAGCCCCTGGCCGCGCCCATAGGGCGCCTGGGGCCCACAGGGCCCCCTCCAGGTATGTCTTCTTCCTCCCTCTCTCTCTTTCTCCAAAAACTCGAGTTCTGCTCTTGTTCTTGTGTTCTTGTTGTTCTTGGAGGCGATTCTTCGATCTCTCTCTACAGCCCATCATTTGAGCTGAAATTTTGAGCAAATACTCCCTGGTATGTGACTCCTCCACCCCTCCAATTAGATTTTTGATTGGTGGCTTCATTTGTGAGTATTTAGTAGTTCTTGGTGCTGTATAGATGAGCTTGCATGCATATGTAGAAAGTTATTTTTCAAGTTTTGATGCAAGTTTATGCCTTGGGCAAGTGAGTTGAGTAGTTTGCCTTAGCTCACTTTGTTTTAATCCTCGTTTTTGTAAATTGTAAAAAATTTCAGAAATGAGTTTGTTAGGAAGGGCGAAAGGGTGGCTTGAGAAGAGGAGGCCCGCACACTCCGATCGAGTTACTAGAGCCGCAGCTTCACCATCGACTGCGAGGGTGAGCTATAATGAAGATCATGTGCCCCTGGAGTTGTAGGAAGATACAAGTCCAGCACGTGCGATGACATTTCCGTGTGATGAATTCATGGAAGCTGCGGGAATTAAGGATGAGTTTTATAATCTTTGTGCTAATGCAGGTTTGACACGACGCGTCACGAGCCGTGTTACTCAGTATCAAAAACTCACCTCCAGTTTCATTAACAGTTTTAGATATAATCCTGATTCAGGTGCTATTGAGTTTAAAATTTATAATGATCTTATCACCATGACTTTGGGGAATTTTTGTGAAATAATAGGTGTGCCGAATGTTGGGAGGACGGCTAGGATGGCCACTCAGCCCTCCGAGCTGAAAACCGTCATCAACTCTCTCTGCAGCATGGGTACGAGGGATATTCATCGGTCGAAGATCTCCAGCATCTTATTTCCTCACCTCAGGTATTTTGCATATTATATTGCTAGAGGGGTGTTAGCTCGTGACAACACGAGCAATATTTCTGCTCCGGATATTGCTATCCTGGCGGCAGCCCTCTCAGGGAGGTCTGATTATAATCTGGGTACCTTAATTGCTCGACGCCTTGCTATTAACGGTAACAAGGGGGACTTATATGGTGGCATTTATGCCACACTTATCTTAGAACATCTTGGAGGCACCCCACTGAAGGAAATATGCCCTAGAGGCAATAATAAAGATGTTATTTGTATTTCCTTATATCATGATAAATGTCTTTTATTCATGCTGGAATTGTATTAACCGGAAACTTAGTACATGTGTGGATACATAGACAAAACAGTATGTCCCTAGTATGCCTCTACTAGACTAGCTCATTGATCAAAGATGGTTATGTTTCCTAGCCATAGACATGAGTTGTCATTTGATCAATGGGATCACATCATTAGGAGAATGATGTGATGGACAAGACCCATCCGTTAGCATAGCACTATGATCGTTTAGTTTTACTGCTATTGCTTTCTTCATGACTTATACATGTTCCTATGACTATGAGATTATGCAACTCCCGAATACCGTAGGAACACCTTGTGTGCTATCAAACGTCACAACGTAACTGGGTGATCATAAAGATGCTCTACAGGTGTCTCCGAAAGTATTCGTGGTGTTGGCATAGATCAAGATTAGGATTTGTCACTCCGAGTGTCGGAGAGGTATCTCTGGGCCCTCTCGGTAACACACATCACAATAAGCCTTGCAAGCAAAAGACTAATGAGTTAGTCACGAGATGATGTGTTACGGAACGAGTAAAGAGACTTGCCGGTAACGAGATTGAACTAGGTATGGAGATACCGACGATCGAATCTCGGGCAAGTAACATACCGATGACAAAAGGAACAACGTATGTTGTTATGCGGTTTTGACCAATAAAAGATCTTCGTAGAATATGTAGGAGCCAACATGAACATCCAGGTTCCGCTATTGGTTATTGACCGGAGATGAGTCTCGGTCATGTCTACATAGTTCTCGAACCCGTAGGGTCCGCACGCTTAACGTTTGATGACGATCGGTATTATGAGTTTATGAGTTTTGATGTACCGAAGGTAGTTCGGAGTCCCGGATGAGATCACGGACATGACGAGGAGTCTCAGAATGTCCGAGACATAAAGATTGATATATTGGACGACTATATTCGGACACCGGAAGTGTTCCGGAAAAGTTTCGGATTTAACTGGATTGCCGGAGGGGGTTACCGGAACCCCCTACGAGGGGGGATGGTCCATAGTGGGCCTTGAGGAAAGGAGAGAGGCAGCCCATAGAGTCTGGCCGGCACCCCACCTAGGGATCCTAGTTGGACTAGGATTCGGGGGGCGCCACCTCTACCTCTTTTCCTTTCCCTCTCTTCCTTCTTGGTGGACTCCTACTAGGAATAGGATTGCAATCCTATTCCTAGTAGGATTGCCCTAGCCGCACCATAGGAGGCCGGCCGGCCCTCCCCTCTTGCTCCTTTATATACGGGGGACAGGGGGGCACCCAAAGACACACAAGTTGAATTGTTCCAGCCGTGTGCGGTGCCCCCTTCCACAGAAACACACCTTGGTCATACCGTTGCAGTGCTTAAGCGAAGCCCTGCGCCGATAAATACATCATATCCGTCACCACGCCGTCGTGCTGACGAAACTCTCCCGTGAAGCTCAACTGGATCAAGAGCTCGTGGGACGTCATCAAGCTGAACGTGTGTTGAACGCGGAGGTGCCGTACGTTCGGTGCTTGATCGGTTGAATCGCGAAGAAGTTCGACTACATCAACCGCGTCACTTGACGCTTCCGCTTCCGGTCTACGAGGGTACGTAGACACACTCTTCACTCTCGTTGCTATGCATCTGGTAGATAGATCTTGCGTGATCGTAGGTAAATTTTAAAATACTACGTTCCCCAACAGTGGTATCAGAGCCAGGTCTATGCGTAGATGATATGCACGAGTAGAACACAATGAGTTGTGGGCGATACTAGTCATACTGCTTACCAGCATGTCATACTTTGCTTCGGCGGTATTGTGAGATGAAGCGGCCCGGACCGACATTACGCGTACGCTTACGCGAGACTAGTTTCACCGTTAAGAGCACTCATTGCTTAAAGGTGACTGGCGGGTGTCTGTCTCTCTCACTTTAGCTGAATCAAGTGTGGCTACGCCCGGTCCTTGTGAAGGTTAAAACAGCACATACTTGACGAAACATCGTTGTGGTTTTGTATGCGTAGGTAAGAACGGTTCTTGCTAAGCCCGTAGCAGCCACGTAAAACTTGCAACAACAAAGTAGAGGACGTCTAACTTGTTTTTGCAGGGCATGTTGTGATGTGATATGGTCAAGACATGATGAGTTATACGGTTTTGTATGAGATGATCATGTTTTGTAATGTTATCGGTAGCTGGCAGGAGCCATATGGTTGTCGCTTTATTGTATGAAATGCAATCGCCATGTAATTGCTTTACTTTATCACTAAGCGGTAGCGATAGTCGTAGAAGCAATAGTTGGTGAGACGACAACGATGCTACGATGGAGATCAAGGTGTCGAGCCGGTGACGAAGGTGATCATGATGGTGCTTTGGAGATGGAGATCAAAAGCACAAGATGATGATGGCCATATCATGTCACATATTTTGATTGCATGTGATGTTTATCTTATTATGCTTCTTATTTTTCTTAGAACGACGGTAGCATTATAAGATGATCCCTTACTAAATTTCAAGGTATAAGTGTTTTCCCTGAGTATGCACCGTTGCGAAAGTTCGTCGTGCCGAGACACCACGTGATGATCGGGTGTGATAAGCTCTACGTTCAAATACAACGGGTGTAAGCCAGTTTTGCACACGCAGAATACTCGGGTTAAACTTGACGAGCCTAGCATATACAGATATGGCCTCGGAACACTGGAGACCGAAAGGTCGAGCGTGAATCATATAGTAGATATGATCAACATAAGATGTTCACCATTGAAACTACTCCATCTCACGTGATGATCGGACATGGTTTAGTTGATTTGGATCACGTGATCATTTAGATGACCGGAGGGATGTCTATCTAAGTGGGAGTTCTTTAATTAATATGATTAAATTGAACTTTAACTTATCATGAACTTAGTCCTGATAGTTTTTGCATATATATGTTATTGTAGATCAATGGCCCGTGCTACCGTTCCTTTGAATTTTAATGCATTCCTAGAGAAAGCTAAGTTGAAAGATGATGGTAGCAATTACACGGACTGGGTCCGTAACTTGAGGATTATCCTCATTGCTGCACAGAAGAATTATGTCCTTGAAGCACCGCTAGGTGACAACCCCCCTCCCGCTAATGTAGACGCTTTGAACGTCTGGCAGTCGCGGTCTGATGACTACACGATAGTTCAGTGTGCCATGCTTTACGGCTTAGAACCGGGACTTCAACGACGTTTTGAACGTCATGGACCATATGAGATGTTCCAGGAGTTGAAGTTAATATTTCAAGCAAATGCCCGGATTGAGAAATATGAGATTTCCAATAAGTTCTACAGCTGCAAGATGGAGGAGAATAGTTCTATCAGTGAACACTTGCTCAGAATGTCTGGGTACTACAATCATATGACTCAACTTGGTTGCAAAGTTGACGAGGATAGTGTTATTGATAGAGTTCTTCAATCACTGCCACCAAGCTATAAAGGCTTCGTGATGAACTATAATATGCAAGGGATGCAAAAGACAATTCCTGAGCTCTTCGCTATGCTTAAGGCTGCGGAGGTAGAAATCAAAAAGGAGCATCAAGTGTTGATGGTTAACAAGACCACTAGTTTCAAGAAAAAGGGCAAGGGAAAGAAGGGGAACTTCAAGAAGAATAGCAAGACAGTTGCTACTCCCACGAAGAAACCCAAGTCAGGAGCCAAGCCTGAAACTGAGTGCTTCTACTGCAAGGGGACTGGACACTGGAAGCGGAACTGCCCCAAGTATTTGGCGGATAAGAAGGATGGCAAGGTGAACAAAGGTATATGTGATATACATGTTATTGATGTGTACCTTACTAATGCTCGTAATAGTACCTGGGTATTTGATACCGGTTCGGTTGCTAATATTTGTAACTCGAAACAGGGACTACGGATTAAACGAAGATTGGCTAAGGACGAGGTGACGATGCGCGTGGGAAATGGTTCTAAAGTCGATGTGATCGCCGTCGGCACGCTACCTCTACATCTACCTTCGGGTTAGTTTTAGACCTAAATAATTGTTATTTGGTGCCAGCGTTGAGCATGAACATTATATCTGGATCTTGTTTATTGCGAGACGGTTATTCATTTAAATCAGAGAATAATGGTTGTTCTATTTTTATGAATAATATCTTTTATGGTCATGCACCCTTGAAGAGTGGTCTATTCTTATTGGATCTCGATTGTAGTGATACACATATTCATAATATTGAAACCAAAAGATGCAAGGTTAATAATGATAGTGCAACTTATTTGTGGCACTGCAGTTTAGGTCATATTGGTGTAAAACGCATGAAGAAACTCCATAGTGATGGACTTTTGGAATCACTTTATTATGAATCACTTGGTGCTTGCGAACCATGCCTCATGGGCAAGATGACTAAAACTCCGTTCTCCGGAACTATAGAGCGAGCAACCGATTTGTTGGAAATCATACATACTGATGTATGTGGGCCAATGAGTGTTGAAGCTCGCGGCGGGTATCGTTATTTTCTGACCTTCACTGATGATTTGAGAAGATATGGGTATATCTACTTAATGAAGCACAAGTCTGAAACATTTGAAAAGTTCAAAGAATTTCAGAGTGAAGTAGAGAATCATCGTAACAAGAAAATAAAGTTTCTACGATCTGATCGTGGAGGAGAATATTTGAGTTACGAGTTTGGTCTTCATTTGAAACAATGTGGAATAGTTTCACAACTCACGCCACCCGGAACACCACAGCGTAATGGTGTGTCCGAACGTCGTAACCGTACTTTATTGGATATGGTGCGATCTATGATGTCTCTTACCGATTTACCACAATCGTTTTGGGGTTATGCTTTAGAGACAGCTGCATTCACGTTAAATAGGGCACCATCTAAATCCGTTGATACGACACCTTATGAACTATGGTTTGGCAAGAAACCAAAGTTGTCGTTTCTTAAAGTTTGGGGCTGTGATGCTTATGTGAAAAAGCTTCAACCTGATAAGCTCGAACCCAAGTCGGAGAAATGTGTCTTTATAGGATACCCAAAAGAGACTGTTGGGTACACCTTCTATCACAGATCCGAAGGCAAGATATTCGTTGCTAAGAATGGATCCTTTCTAGAGAAGGAGTTTCTCTCGAAAGAAGTGAGTGGGAGGAAAGTAGAACTTGATGAGGTAATTGTATCTTCTCCCGGATTGGAAAGTAGTACATCACAGAAAATTGTTCCAGTGATTCCTACACCAATCAGTGAGGAAGTTAATGATGATGATCATGAAACTTCGGATCAAGTTTCTGCTGGACGTCGTAGATCAACCAGAGTACGTTCCGCACCAGAGTGGTACGGCAACCCAGTTCTAGAAATCATGTTACTAGACCATGATGAACCTGCGAACTATGAGGAAGCGATGATGAGCCCAGATTCCGCAAAATGGCTTGAGGCCATGAAATCTGAGATGGGATCCATGTATGAGAACAAAGTGTGGACTTTGGTTGACTTGCCCGATGATCGGCAGGCCATCAAAAATAAATGGATCTTCAAGAGGAAGACCGACGCAGACGGTAATGTTACTGTTTACAAAGCTCGACTTGTTGTGAAAGGGTTTCGACAAGTTCAAGGAGTTGACTACGATGAGACTTTCTCACCTGTAGCGATGCTTAAGTCTGTCCGAAACATGTTAGCAATTGCCGCATTTTATGATTATGAAATCTGGCAAATGGATGTCAAAACTGCATTCCTGAATGGATATCTCAAAGAAGAGTTGTATATGATGCAACCAGAAGGTTTTGTCGATCCAAAAGGTGCTAACAAAGTATGCAAGCTCCAGCGATCCTACTATGGACTGGTGCAAGCATCTCGGAGTTGGAATATACGCTTTGATGAGGTGATCAAAGCATATGGTTTTATACAGACTTTTGGAGAAGCCTGTATTTACAAGAAAGTGAGTGGGAGCTCTGTAGCATTTCTAATATTATATGTGGATGACATATTGTTGATTGGAAATGATATAGAATTTCTGGATAGCATAAAAGGATACTTGAATAAGAGTTTTTCAATGAAAGACCTCGGTGAAGCTGCTTATATATTAGGCATCAAGATTTATAGAGATAGATCAAGACGCTTAATTGGACTTTCACAAAGCACATACCTTGATAAGATTTTGAAGAAGTTCAAAATGGATCAATCAAAGAAAGGGTTCTTGCCTGTATTACAAGGTATGAAGTTGAGTAAGACTCAATGCCCGACCACTGCAGAAGATAAAGAGAAAATGAAAGTCATTCTCTATGCCTCAGCCATAGGATCTATCATGTATGCAATGCTATGTACCAGACCTGATGTGTGCCTTGCTATAAGTCTAGCAGGGAGGTACCAAAGTAATCCAAGAGTGGATCACTGGACAGCGGTCAAGAACATCCTGAAGTACCTGAAAAGGACAAAGGATATGTTTCTCGTGTATGGAGGTGACAAAGAGCTCGTCGTAAACGGTTACGTCGATTCTAGCTTTGACACTGATCCGGATGACTCTAAGTCACAAATCGGATATGTATTTTTATTGAACGGTGGAGCTGTCAATTGGTGCAGTTCCAAGCAGAGCGTCGTGGCGGGATCTGCGTGTGAAGCGGAATACATAGCTGCTTCGGAAGCAGCAAATGAAGGAGTCTGGATGAAGGAGTTCATATCCGATCTAGGTGTAATACCTAGTGCATCGGGTCCAATGAAAATCTTTTGTGACAACACTGGAGCAATAGCCTTGGCGAAGGAATCCAGGTTTCACAAGAGAACAAAGCACATCAAAAGACGCTTCAATTCCATCCGCGATCTAGTCAAGGAGGGAGACATAGAGATTTGCAAAATACATACGGATCTGAATGTTGCAGACCCGTTGACTAAGCCTCTTCCACGGGCAAAACATGATCAGCACCAGGACTCCATGGGTGTGAGGATCATCACTTTGTAATCTAGATTATTGACTCTAGTTCAAGTGGGAGACTAAAGGAAATATGCCCTAGAGGCAATAATAAAGATGTTATTTGTATTTCCTTATATCATGATAAATGTCTTTTATTCATGCTGGAATTGTATTAGCCGGAAACTTAGTACATGTGTGGATACATAGACAAAACAGTATGTCCCTAGTATGCCTCTACTAGACTAGCTCATTGATCAAAGATGGTTATGTTTCCTAGCCATAGACATGAGTTGTCATTTGATCAATGGGATCACATCATTAGGAGAATGATGTGATGGACAAGACCCATCCGTTAGCATAGCACTATGATCGTTTAGTTTTACTGCTATTGCTTTCTTCATGACTTATACATGTTCCTATGACTATGAGATTATGCAACTCCCGAATACCGTAGGAACACCTTGTGTGCTATCAAATGTCACAACGTAACTGGGTGATCATAAAGATGCTCTACAGGTGTCTCCGAAAGTATTCGTGGTGTTGGCATAGATCAAGATTAGGATTTGTCACTCCGAGTGTCGGAGAGGTATCTCTGGGCCCTCTCGGTAACACACATCACAATAAGCCTTGCAAGCAAAAGACTAATGAGTTAGTCACGAGATGATGTGTTACGAAACGAGTAAAGAGACTTGCCGGTAACGAGATTGAACTAGGTATGGAGATACCGACGATCGAATCTCGGGCAAGTAACATACCGATGACAAAAGGAACAACGTATGTTGTTATGCGGTTTTGACCGATAAAAGATCTTCATAGAATATGTAGGAGCCAACATGAACATCCAGGTTCCGCTATTGGTTACTGACCGGAGATGAGTCTTGGTCATGTCTACATAGTTCTCGAACCCGTAGGGTCCGCACGCTTAACGTTTGATGACGATCAGTATTATGAGTTTATGAGTTTTGATGTACCGAAGGTAGTTCGGAGTCCCGGATGAGATCACGGACATGACGAGGAGTCTCGGAATGTCCTAGACATAAAGATTGATATATTGGACGACTATATTCGGACACCGGAAGTGTTCCGAAAAAGTTTCGGATTTAACTGGATTGCCGGAGGGGGTTACCGGAACCCCCTACGAGGGGGGATGGTCCATAGTGGGCCTTGAGGAAAGGAGAGAGGCAGCCCATAGAGGCTGGCCGGCACCCCACCTAGGGATCCTAGTTGGACTAGGATTGGGGGGGCGCCACCTCTCCTTCTTTTCCTTTCCCTCTCTTCCTTCTTGGTGGACTCCTACTAGGAATAGGATTGCAATCCTATTCCTAGTAGGATTTCCCTAGCCGCACCATAGGAGGCCGGCCGGCCCTCCCCTCTTGCTCCTTTATATACGGGGGCAGGGGGGCACCCAAAGACACACAAGTTGAATTGTTCCAGCCGTGTGCGGTGCCCCCTTCCACAGAAACACACCTCGGTCATACCGTTGCAGTGCTTAAGCGAAGCCCTGCGCCGGTAAATACATCATATCCGTCACCACGCCGTCGTGCTGACGAAACTCTCCCGTGAAGCTCAACTGGATCAATAGCTCGTGGGACGTCATCAAGCTGAACGTGTGCTGAACGCGGAGGTGCCGTACGTTCGGTGCTTGATCGGTTGAATCGCGAAGAAGTTCGACTACATCAACCGCGTCACTTGAAGCTTCCGCTTCCGGTCTACGAGGGTACGTAGACACACTCTTCACTTTCGTTGCTATGCATCTGGTAGATAGATCTTGCGTGATCGTAGGAAAATTTTAAAATACTACGTTCCCCAACACCCACACCCTGATGATACTCCTTTTACTAATTTAAGCTTTGATCTTGCTGCTATGAAAAGGCATAAGTTTGTTACCATGGGTTCTGAGCTTGATAATCTTGTTTATATCTTGCGTTTCGGAACTACCACGGAACGCGAGATCCATCTACCTGCACCTCTTTTGTTTGATTTTTCTCGCAGGAACGGATGGTCCTTTGATGTTGTCCAGTTCGACGAGTTCATGGTCCAGCATCAGTTTCATAACCCCATGGAGGGGGTTGTGCCCGACGAGGAGGGGCACGGTGAGATACCACCTTTTCAGGGAGAAACCGCCACCGAGTTTGCTGAGGGTTCTTCCTCTGTTTGAGCATCTTTCTACGACCCTTGGACTCACCACCATACCCCCGGAGCAGGAGGCTCCTGGGGGCAGTAGCTGCTACCAACTTAGGCCAAAAGCCTAAGCTTGGGGGAGTACGTGCCCCTCTCACTTTTCCATTGTATTATCCGTTTTATTCGCGTTGATCTTTTCAAAGTTTTTGCCCGTTCTTCTTTATTTCTCTGTTTGCAAAAACAACAAAAAGATTTTCTCTTTCTTTTGCTTTTATTTAACCTTTGAAAAATCCAAAAAGATTTCCTTTTCTCTTTAGTTTGCTTTGCTTTCAGAGTTCAGCTCGAGTCCGTGATGGCATTTAATTATATTTCCTACGTTCAATCGTGGAAGTGACAAGCAATAATGACGAAGATCGACTGAAGGGAAGCAACAAGGAAGACCGGTATGAACTCTTTTTGTTTCTACTTTTGTACATATGCCTGTACTTATGATCTAGAGACCAGCTTGTAGCGACATAGTGCTATGTTTACAATGCTCTTCCAGTGGTTCATGCTTTCCTTGTGGCTAGTCTCGAATAACTAGAGTATATAATGTGTTATTGAAATGATCTACATGCATTGCACTGTTCATAGTCTGGTATACTAAGGTGGTATTTCCCTTTAGAGAATTTTTGGATTGACTTGGCACATGCTTACACATGTTTAAGACTAAAAGGTCTACTCTGCCTTGATGATCTTTGAGTTTTAGAATAGTTATATCACTTTCATGCCCGATTCAATGTTGCTTTGACGCTCTGCATGATTATGACCGTTATTGCTCTCTAGTTGGTCGCTTCCCAGTCTTTTGCTAAACCTCCACCTGTACTAAGCGGACTGACTGCTTGTGCATCCAAAATCCTTGAAACCTGTTATGCCATATGAGTCCACCATACCTTCCTATACATGGTATTTACCTGCCATTCCTAACGAAGACTTTCATGTACCATCTCGAAACTAATCAAAAGCATTTCTCTTTTGTGCCTATGTTTTAGCTCATGAGGAAGTAGTAGTTAATTCATGATCTTTTTAAGTTGGACAAGTTTCACCCCTGGATTGCATGTATAATGTGCAAACCCATAATACGAGAAGGAACTGGCATTGAGTGCGCCCGGCTCAAAAAGATAATATAACAAACAAACCCTCCTTCACGCTTTGTTCATGAGAAATCAGAAAACTTTGGCAGTGATAAACAAAGGAGATTAAGAGGATGTGATCGTCCTCATGCGGGAGCCGTTCCTCGAGACTTGTCCACTCAAAAAGTGATTGAATTATCTGCTAGCATTCGTTGACGAAATATGCACTTCTCAAAACATGTTTACTTCTGTTTTTAAAACCAAGAGCTCTGGTACATGTTTAGTTTTTGTTTCCGATCACGGGTTTTCAACCTTGCCAATAAAGCCACGGTTCGAGAGTCTCACCTTCTTTCTTCAAAGCACCAACTATGAGAGCATAATTGTCATTCTGAGTGTAACGTGCATTGTCCCAAAGTATTACATTGTCTTCTACATACTTGTGATATGATTTATTCTGAAATTCTTAGTTCTAGTCTCTTTTAAAAACTCTGGAGGAGTCTCTGCATTTATGTTTTGCTTCACTCATGGAGGCTAGCGAGATACCACCCTAATATGCTCAAGCTATGTGCAATGTAATCTTGTCTTGATTTTCAGTAATATATTATTTACTTTTAAGTATTTGTGACTGGTCACTTGAAAGAAGGATTGCTCCATGCATTGTCCTCATAAGTACTATTTCAATACTTGCTAAACTCTATTCGTAGTACATGCTTATATACATCTAATGAAGCAAAAGAGTTTGTTAAAGTTTTCTTTGTCGCGTCCAGTTCGTTGAACTGAATTGCTTGAGGACAAGCAATATGCTAAGCTTGGGGGAGTTGATACGTCTCAAACGTATCTACTTTTCCAAACACTTTTGATATTGTTTTGACCTCATTCTTGCATGATTTGAACTAAACTAACCCGGACTGGCGCTGTTTTCAGCAGAGCTGCCTGTATGGTTTTATTGTGTGCAGGAAAACGGATTTTTAAGTATCTCAGAAAAATCCACAAAAAATCACAGAAAATCCACGCACCCGAAGGAACCAGGAGCCAGAAGTGGGGCCAGAGGGGGGCCCGGGGGTGCCCAGGCGCCCTGTGGGCGCGCCCCCCCTGGGCTGCGCCGGGGGGTCGCCTGGGTGGGGCCCACACCCCCTGGTGCCCTACTTTGCCTCGTATTTTTACTCGAGACACGAAAACCCCAGATCAGAAGTTCTTTTCGCAGTTTTCCGTCGCGGAGCCGCCGCCACCCTCTGTTCTTCCTCGGGAGGGCTAATCTGGAGGCTGAATTGGCCTTCGGAGAGGGGAGATCGTCGCCATCGTCATCATCATCACCACTCCATCATCCCTCCATGACTTCTCCCTCCATGTGTGAGTAATTCCCCTGCTGTAGGCGAAGGGGATGGTAGGGATTGGATGAGTTAGATCATGTAATAGTTTATCAGATCGTTGGGGGCATGTTGCCTATCATCTACTATGGTGCTTATCATCTTTGCTTCAACTTGTTATTCTTAATGCTTGACACTTAGGGCCCGAGTGCCATGATTTCAGATCTGAACCATATGTGTTTGCATGAATATATTTGTGTTCGTGATCGTATCTATGAGTTGTTTGCACCTGTTACGGTTCGGAACCGGCGATCCCAAAAGTGACAGCTTGGGACACCAAAGGGGATGGTCCGTAGTTTGAGGATTACATGTATCCATTGAGTTCATTGCTTTGTTCCGGTGCTCTTTGACAGGAGCACCTTAATCTCCATAAGTTCCTTTAGGCCCCGTTCGTAGCGGGATGGTAGGACAAAAGATGTTGTGCAAGTTCTTATTGCAAGCACGTACAACTACCTACGGGATACATGCCTAATGTTTGATAATTGCCTAGATGATCATTACTTTTCCGTGTGCCGTGCCCCAAGTTAGAATCTATCTCATCCATGCAGCGCCCAACCATCCATCTCCCTAGCCTACAGTGTTTTAAATCCTGCTGGTTACTAGTTGCTATTCTTGCCATTTACTTTCGCTATTTACTTTTACCGTTTACTTTCACTATCACTATCATCACTATCATATCACTATTACCACTTATCTTTTGTTGCAAGTAAGTATATTTCAGGTGCGGTTGAATTGACAACTCAACTGTCAAAGCTTATAAATACTCTTTGGCTCCCCGTGTGTCGAATCAATAAATTGGGTTATTCTTACCCGCGAAGACTATCTCGATCCCTTACGGTTGAGGGTTATCAGCAGCTCATGATTTGAAACCACAGAACGGCTCTCACGTGCCACCTCTCATAGTGGATACCCTCAAACACAGGAGGTCTCATGGAAGCAGCAAAAGCACTTGGGGTAAATTGCCTATAATAAGGTTTTTGGATTGTTGGAAATATCAGCAATTTACCAAGTGATTTTACTAACAGAAATATTAGATAAAACATGACTAATATAGAAGAGATAAAACAAGTCATGCGATCTAACAGAGAGAAGGTAAATAGTATCTGCATATACAAACTAGAACCAAACATATGCAGAGCAGACAATAGTGCTAGGAACTGAAACAGAGCCTCAAACAAAGAGAGTGTAAGATCATACGTAGCAGGAGCAGAAGCCCCGGTCTTGGGTGCAGTGTCCTCGCCGGCCATGTCGTTGAAGAGGTTGTCAACTTCGGGGAAGAAGTCGTCGTCGGGGAAGTAGTCGTCGGCGACCGGATCGTCCGTGATGAAGCAGCCAGTAGTCGCACTGAGCGCTCCCCAAAAACCTTATCACCCTTCTCATGTACATGACTCAAAAGGTGTGGTTTCGGAGGCCTACTGTCCTGACCTGCGGTGCACGCCGCAAGCCGTGATGAGGAATACATCAGACAACACGGAGAATGGAACCGATGGCAGAAGGAAGGAGAAGATCTGGTGCATCTCTCTGAGGAGGAGCGACCTCCCTTTTATAGGCACAAGAGAGGGAGGCGAGAAGCCAGCGGCGGGAGCTGAAGGGAACCGGCTGTAGCCGAAGAGGCGCGCCGTTCGGATTCAGTATCCACTACAGAAAAACGTTTTTAGCTTCCGCGTGACCTTTCGTATACTCGTCGTGCGTGGCAAAAATTAGACATCGGCTCGGCTCATTCCCGCAACGCGCAGCGCGGCGCGGCGCGGCTGTCACATCCCTAGTTCTGGTCTGCTCCGGTCTAGTTAGTCTTGTGTTGCATCATGTTTAAATTTCTCTTAAACCTGAAATGGGGTTTGCCTAAAACCTAGCATTAAAGGAATTCACTAGGTTCACCTAAAATATTTTCAGTAAGTCCAAATGGCTTTAAAAAATGTTCATCATTTATGGAAAATACTATAAACAGTAGCCAGAGGTGATGCACATTTTTCCATGACATATTTGGGCTCTGAATTAAATCTTACTTTATTTGAATTTGGGCATTTAAATACTATAAAATATTAAAATGTCAAAATAATCCTAAACTCAAATGTTCCATGTTGGATATATTCCAAACAGTGGCCCGAGAATGTCATTCTTTCGAACTCTGTCAAAGATCGATTGTGATTTGCCTCCAGCTAGTATAGAGAGTTTCAATGATCTCTATATCAAAAGTAATTCTTTTTGCCACTTAAGGGAATAATTCTATGAGTCACTTTCTCTAAGGTGCCCCGTCTGGTGGTATCGATCACCATCTTCTTAGGTGTGGAATTATTGCCACTAAGTGAACCTTCATTGTTTGTTTCACTCCATCCATTTGGATGTGTTTCCCATGTCTCAGCTCAAGAGATGTTTCAACGTCTCACTGCATGAGTTGATCTTGAGTTGCTCGATCTTTCAGAAGAACAATTTTGTAGAGTTTCTTTCGTCGTCATAGTGTTGGACAAAGATCTCGAAAGCAAGGATGCCAGGATCATCATGAGGCAAGCAATCAACACTTATATGGAGGACACTTGGATCATGAAGATTGTGTTAGTTAGTGTCCCCTCTGATTCCTTATCTCACGTTTTGAATCTCGGGACGAGATTCTTGTTTAGTGGGGGTGAGTTGTCACATCCCTAGTTATGGTCTGCTCTGGTCTAGTTAGTCATGTGTTGCATCATGGTTAAATTTCTCTTAAACCTGAAATGGGGTTTGCCTAAACTCTAGTATTAAAGGAATTCAATAGGTTCACCTAAACTATTTTCAGTAAGTCCAAATTGCTTTCAAAAATGTTCATCATTTATGGAAAATACTGTAAACAGTAGCTAGAGGTGATGCACATTTTTCCATGACATATTTGGGCTCTGAATTAAATCTTACTCTATTTGAATTTGGGCATTTAAATACTATAAAATATTAAAATGTCCAAATAATCCTAAACTGAAATGTTCCATGTTGGATATATTCCAAACAGTGGCCATGAGAAGTTTGGTGATTTTTGAGTGTGCCTAAGTATTTTTAATAAAGCCCTAAAGTCTACAGAATAATAGAAAACAAGAATTAAAAAGAGAGAGAGAGCACTTACCTGGCGCTCACGTGGAAGCCCACTGGCCGGCCCAGCACTGTGCTGGCCCAGTGCCAGTCATCCTCCTCCTCTCGCCAGAAGGACGAGGGCGCGTGCCCGGCGCCAGCAGCCACGCGCCGGCCAGCTCCTGCTTGCCGCCGACCGCCTCAAGTTAGCTAGGGACGGCACACACGACCCCAAGCCCCACCTTCTTGCTTTCGTCCCCGTTCCCCGCTTCTCTCTCGCTCCGCACCTCGCACCCGTGCGTCGTCGTCGCCGCTGTTCGCTGTAGCCATGGCTACAGACCACCACTCGCCTAACCTTTATGACCACGAGCTCCGCCACGAACCCGTGGATCTACACGCCCACGCACGCGAACTCGGGAGCCTCATGGCGTCATCCCCGACCTCTTCTTCAACCTCCGGCCGCCGACAACCTCACCGTCGATTCATCGTCGTCCGTGCTTCCCCGAACTCACCGTTCTGCTCGTCGGAATAGCCGTGAGCCCCTCTCTGTTTTCCCCCTATTTACCTCCTCGCCCCCGAGCCCTAGCTGACCTTCCCGTCGCACCCTTGAGCTCCTGTCGCCGGCCATGGCGCCGCCGCGGCCACAGCTGCTGCCACCCGCGTCCGAGTGCATCACCGCGCTCAGTGCGTCACCACGGGGCCGTAGCAACCAACCGTTGCTCCTGCCGTGCCCTGCGGCGTCGAATCCGTCGACGTCCGAACTCCGACGCCGCCCCTCTCGTCGGTGCGGTCTATTCCGGCGACCCCAAGGCCTCCCGATCGCTCTGCTACATGCGGTCGAGCACGGGCTACCTTCTGGTGGTCCCCGCGAGTCCAGCCGCCGCCTGTAGCTCAAGTCCGGCGAGTTGCCGCCGCGGAACTCCGGCGACCGCCGATGTGGAACCGTAATTAGCACTTACCCCCCCTAGTTGTCCACATCACAGCCACTGACCTTGGGCCCTAGCCCTGGTCAAACCCCAGTCAGCGTAGGATTTCACCGGGATTAGTACCTGTGACACTGACCTGTGGGACCCACATGTCAGGTTTGAATGGACCAGCCCCTGTTGACTTGCTGATGCAGCATGACCTAGTGCTGATGCAGTAACTATTTTCTGTGATTTAAAATAAATCAGAAATAATTTATTTATTTCAAAAAATAGCTAAAACTTCTAAAAATCACAGAAAATAATCTATAACTCGAATGAAAATAATTTATATATGAAAAATGATCAGAAAAATTCAAGGAATCTGTTTATGGTATTTTCATGCATGTTTGAACAAGTTAAACCTGCTGTTCAGGTCAAATCAATTAAATGACATTTAAATAACCACATATGGAGTTTGAATTTGAACCTTTGGTTCAAACCAACTTCACTTAATATGGTTGCTAGTTGCATTAGCTCAATCAACAGCATATTGCCATGTCATGATAATGCATCATATTGTCGCATTGCATTGATTGTGTTCTTTCTCTGTTACCGGTGTTTATTCCCTCTCAGTAGATGTTGTTCCGACGATGTGACTGATGACACTGATGAAGACATAGTGCTATCTTCAGAAGTGTGAGGCAAGCAAAACTACTTTGAGCATTCCGATACAATCCCACTCTCTCGCTCTTGCTCTGTTATACTGCATTAGGACAACAACGCTTCAACTGTTACCCTGCTGCGGTAGTTGAACCCCTTTCCTCTGCATGACCTGTCATTGCCAAAGTAAATAGTTGAAACCCACTAGCATGAGTAGGAGTTGTTTGAGCCATGTTGTGCCTACTCATTCATACTTTTTGATTATGCCTGCTATTGCTTAGAGTTGTGTCAGGTCCGATTCATCGGGGATGAATTGGAATGTGGTGAACATGTCCTATTGTTGGGAGCTAAGTGTGTGAACACAATTTGGTAAAGGTAGTGATGAGAGGCCATGTAGGAGTACATGGTGGGTTGTCTCATTGCAGCCGTTCTCAGGAACTGAGTTATGTGTTGGTTGATCCATGAACAGCTACTACCACACATTGGGCTCCGGGCGCTCCAAGCTCTCTCGACTTATTAACTTCCCTAGACCTCTGTCCAGGAGTTGCAACTAGTTTCTGGTGTTTGTAGTTTACTGGAGGTCGTGCACAGCGCTGACCCTCGGGGTGGGCTGTGACGCGGCATGTACGTGACACGGTGTACCGGTCGCCCGTTTGGTGACTCGGGAACCCTGTACACATCGTTTGGGGCCGTGAGCGACACTCCGGCCAGATCTCCCCACGGATGGAACCCAAATAGGCGATAAACCTGGACTAGGGACTTGTGTGGTTAGTCAGGTCGTGGCCGACACCCTCGCTGGGCTTCCGCTTGAAGGTTGCCGAGTACATGTCATGTAAACGACGGTAAGTGGTGAGGGCGTGTGTGAAGAAGTACACCCCTACATGGTTTTATATGATCTATTCGAATAGCCGTGTCCGCGGTAATGGACTTCTGGGTTACCTGTACAGTTCATAGACAAGTGAAAGTGGATACTCTAAAACACGCAAGATAAGCGTGAGTGCTATGGATGGCCTTCTCGTAGGGAGACGGGAGCGGATCCACAGAGTGTATTGATTGGTGAATGTGTGGACTCGTGTGCGCCACCTCAAACGATTTACTTGCAGTCGTAGTTCAGGATAGCCACCGAGTCAAAGCTGGCTTGCTACAGTCAAACTCCACCACCCCTTTGTTGATACTGATGCATATGTAGCTAGTTCCGATGTAAGTCTTGCTGAGTACCTTTGTACTCACGTTTGCTTAATTTATGTTATGCACAGAGACTTCAGTCTCACTAGTGGTTCCGCGTGGACTTCGACGTTTAGCTTGTTACCTCAGCTACGATCTTGTACCCTTGGGAGGGTCTTGTAGATAGTCAGGCTCCTCAGCCTTTTTCATTTGTAGTTGTTTGTACTCAGATATGTTATGCTTCCGTTGCCTGTATGCTCTGTATGTTGGGTCATGTGACCTCTGCTTGTAATAAATGTTATGATGGCTCTTCTGGGCCTTTATCTATATGAGTTGTTGAGTTATGTTGTGATGCCATGTTGTACATCACATACTTGCATGTTATGCGTACATGTATTGTGTTTTGCTATGTGTGGGATCCGACACCTAGTTGTTTACCCTTGGTAGCCCATCTTACAGGGAAATGCCTCCTAGTGCTTCCACTGAGCCTTGGTAGCTTGCTACTGCTCCGGAACACTTAGGCTGGCCGGCATGTGTCCTTCTTCGTTCCTGTGTTTGTCCCTTAGGGGAAATGTCATCCGTTGTTCCTTTAAGTCCTTGTAGCTTGCTACGACTTGGGTTCATACATTGATGACCGGCACATTCGTTGCTGGGTCATGTATGCCTGTCTCTGTAATTTAGCGCCACTTCTGGTTTATAACTAGTCATGTCGGCCCGGGTTCTCTGTCATATGAATGCTAGCGACACTATCATATACGTGTGCCAAAATGCGCAAACGGTCCCGGGCCAGGTAAGGTGGCACCCGTGGGGATACCGTGCGTGAGGCCGCAAAGTGATATGATGTGTTACATGCTAGACCTGTGTGACTTAGGATCGGGGTCCTGACAGCTTTGGTATCAGAGCCTGACTTCCCGTAGGATTAGTAAGCCAAACTGGTCAAAGTCGTGTCTAGAAATTCTTTAGTTATATAAGGGAATTGATTGTGGAAGGGAACGTAAGGCTCTTTTTACTTCTTACCTTATGACCTTCTGATCTGAGTCACCCTTCTTCTTTCTACGGGGATTAAGAACTAGGATTCTCATTCTATTTATCAGGATCACGTTAATGGTGGATTCAACCCTCAGTTCAGTTTCAAGTACTTCCGTGTGTTCAACTGTTGGTCTAAGAACCTTGGCATTATGATGTTAAGTGATTATGCTACCCTTTTGCTTGGATCTCAAAATCTTTTTGGGCATTTACAACCGTTATGCTGTCCGAGTCTTCCCAGGTTTCTAAACAATCTGATGCGATTGCAAATCCCTTCCTCCTGTTTCGGATGCTCCTTTGGGCCAGATTTACCACACTAGTCGTTGTGTTGAGGTACTCCGTTGCCTCGACATACATGTTGGAGTTATTATTATGACCCTAGGTGTCTTAGAGAATCACCCAGTAATCTAGCAATACTCTATATTCCCAGTGTGATGATTCTGGCCATCGTTCTTGAAAGCATCCCGTGATGCCATTTAGTAGTAGGTATTCTACTCTTGGGTTCTTGAACCAAAGACCCACTCTACTTACCTCGTGTTGATAGTGTTGCTCGTTCCTTTAGGATATTAGTAATCTTGTGACAGTCCTCGAGGTTCGTGGTATACCCTTCTTCCAATACCATGAACCATCCTTGGCAGAGGTTCTCCCGAACCAAAATATCACAATAAGAGTACTCTTGAGGAGTTCTTGATCCTATATTGTGACTCTGCCAGTCCTACCTTTCTGCATGGATTATCTGGAAGATATATGTTGAACTAGTTCGACATACTAATCTATGCACCCACAACTCAGAGAGTTATATGTTCCTTTGAGTTGTCCCTTTTTACTTGTATTATGACCCTCGTCTATCAGTTGATAGTCAAGAGTAGTTGTGCACTCGTGTTCATCGATGCCTTTTACTCTTGTGGTCCGTCAAGCCATTCTATTCTGGAATGACTAGGAGAAACAAACTCCAGTACCTTATCCATATACAGGATTGGGTCAAAGAAGTTGTACTTCGCAAATGAAGAATGCTAATCCGGCTTTTGTTATGTTCTACCTTGGAGTGTTACCCTCTTATATGTCAAGAATGTCATGGGAATTGCACAACCTCCTATGAACTCTTGATACAGTGATACCTCTCGCCATCGTTGTTCATTCCTCGGTCTCCGTGTTATTGTAACCGGAATATCGACAACTGAATTGTGATGTGTGAAATCAATACTCCTAGCAACTCTATTGCTTAGTAGATAATGGACGATAATCTCATTCTTAGCGTGCTGGTTACTGAATCTTCATTCTAAGATTGATCGTGCTACCTAGTCCATCTTACTTGGTGCACTCTTCGATCAATGAGTTAGGATTGTGCCATTCCCTTTCTCTTTTGATCATATATTCTTGCCTTGAAAAGCAAGGTTGTTCTCGAGCTTAGCAACATATCGGTGGTTCGTGATTTTCCGAATATCTTCTTTGAAGTATTACCAGGTTGTTCCTTGACCATTATGTTGAGCTCGTGATCAAGATGGTTTAATTATAAACCACCCCTTCTCCAAGAATCTGTGTTGGATACCCTGAACTAGTTAGTCAAGCTAAACAACAACTTGGAGAGTTGGAAGATGGAAGCTTGTCCGATTTAGTTCATCTTAAGGAATATCTTGTATGTGTGTTGAGAAAAGATGATATCTTCATCGATTGATCCTCGTGATCAATTGTTGGATCTATTGTCTTGTCCAAACTTTGATTTGAGTGTGGGCTATCGTCAAGTCAAATCAGAACCAATGGTATTCATAATGTTGTCTTACTCATGGTTGATCCCTCGAGCATACACCGTTACATCTTTTGGTCTGACCAATGCTATCACTTTGTTCACATTGTCATGGAATTCCATCTATATGGAAACCTGGATGAATTATTGTTGAGCCCATCAACAAACATCCTTATCTCTCCATGATTCGTGTTGAACATTAAAGCTAACATTGGAAACTTTTGTAAGCATCATCTTTGTGTTAGCTCATGAAGTAGATGTCTTGATGTAAGAAGTGGCTTCCCCTAATTCACGAGTACGTTACCGCCGTGAATTTGAGAACGCTTGTTTTACTTCCTCTGGAATCATCCCAAATCAGTCACGCATGTGCGAGGTATTCTATGGTTTGATAGACTGATCATCTCCATTCCATATGTATTCCTAGCACACCAAGCCACTGATTGATTTGTTCAAGGAGAAGAAGTTCCATCATAAGAGCTAATCATATGACTTATGTAAGGACTTCGATCCTAGACGATGGTTCCCAACCAGAACTCGGTAGTGTTTTATCATAAGACTACTACGTGGTCATGCTTGTCTTAGACAACGTGTTCACAGGTTTGTAGCAGAACCGGCTCATGTTTTGGAGCTTGCTATCGTAGTTCATTCCCGAGAATCTCGTAACATCGTCTCATCGATTTGGGTTACAAACTTTCATTTTTATTTCTAGACTCGATGAGTCTGGAATATCCTGACACCAACCAGAACTGAATCTCAGGAAGATATGATGGTTGGAGCATTTTCCAAGAACTATAATATTGGTCTCTCGATAACCGGTAAAGTGGATGTCGTGGCCAACACACCCAGCCGGAAGACCTATTGTTGTGGTATCTTGATTGAAGAAGTTGGCCACCTCCCCATAAGGATTTCGTAGGATTTATTCCCTAGTTGTTCCTTATGGATTTTTGTGCTCCTGAAGTCCGACCTTTTACTTGACGTTCTAGGTACCAAAGCATTTTAATAAATGGGTTGCGCTAGCACATCAAGGAGAACATTAGAAGCGGAGTGCTAAATGTATCTCGGTCGATCATCCAGATTTTGCCCCTTGACTCCGCTAAGGTGAAATCTGGGAAAGTGTTATCTTCCTTTGCATCTGCATCGTCCATCGCTATTCATCATGGTCATATGTTGTGTTGTCAGCACCATTGGCACGGATAATGGTAAAACCTTGATGTTTATGGAAATGCTCAAGTTCTTGAGAGCACGCACAAGCACTAGGTGTTATCACTGGCACTAACCGGGATTGCTCCCAGTGTTCTTGGTTATGCTATAACCTCTCAAAGAGTAGATTCACTCTCTACTGCTGGGTTTCTTCCCAGTTACCAGAATCATTCCCAGCATTTGCATTTTGTTCCGAGCTTGCACCGCCAATGTGCCATTTTACCATGGATTCCATCCATATCCGATGATAAGCAAAATCATCCCTTGTGTTGTCTTCAACAAGGTAGTCCACATCATCCATTCTAGTCCGAGAATGTCATTCTTTCGAACTCTGTCAAACGATCGATTGTGATTTGCCTCCGGCTGGTATAGAGAGTTTCAATGATCTCTATATCAAAAGTAATTCTTTTTGCCACTTAAGGGAATAATTCTATGAGTCACTTCCTCTAAGGTGTCCCGTCTGGTGGTATCGATCACCATCTTCTTAGGTGTGGAATTATTGCCACTAAGTGAACCTTCATCGTTTGTTTCACTCCATCCCTTTGGATGTGTGTCCCGTGTCTCAGCTCAAGAGATGTTTCAACGTCTCACTGCATGAGTTGATCTTCAGTTGCTCGATCTTTCAGAAGAACAATTTTGTAGGGTTTATTTCGTCGTCACTGTGTTGTACAAAGATCTCGAAAGCAAGGATGCCAGGATCAACATGAGGCAAGCAATCAACACTTATATGGAGGACACTTGGATCATGAAGATTGTGTTAGTTAGTGTCCCCTCTGATACCTTATCTCACGTCTTGAATCTCGGGACGAGATTCTTGTTTAGTGGGGGTGAGTTGTCACATCCCTAGTTCTGGTCTGCTCTGGTCTAGTTAGTCTTGTGTTGCATCATGTTTAAATTTCTCTTAAACCTGAAATGGGGTTTGCCTAAACTCTAGCATTAAAGGAATTCACTAGGTTCACCTAAACTATTTTCAGTAAGTCCAAATGGCTTTCAAAAATGTTCATCATTTATGGAAAATACTGTAAACAGTAGCCAGAGGTGATGCACATTTTTCCATGACATATTTGGGCTCTGAATTAAATCTTACTCTATTTGAATTTGGGCATTTAAATACTATAAAATATTAAGATATCCAAATAATCCTAAACTGAAATGTTCCGTGTTGGATATATTCCAAACAGTGGCCATGAGAAGTTTGGTGATTTTTGAGTGTGCCTAAGTATTTATAATAAAGCCCTAAAGTCTACAGAATAATAGAAAACAAGAATTAAAAAGAGAGAGAGATCACTTACCTGGCGCTCACCTGGAAGCCCACTGGCCGGCCCAGCACTGTGCTGGCCCAGTGCCAGTCATCCTCCTCCTCTCGCCAGAAGGACGAGGGCGCGTGCCCGGCGCCCGCAACCACGCGCCGACCACCTCCTGCTTGCCGCCGACCGCCTCGAGTTAGCTAGGGACGCCACGCACGACCCCAAGCCCCACCTTCTTGCTTTCGTCCCCGTTCCCCGCCTCTCTCTCGCCCGCACCTCGCACCAGAGCGTCGCCGTCGCCGCCGTTCGCCGTAGCCATGGCTACAGACCACCACTCGCCTAACCTTTATGACCACGAGCTCCGTCACGAACCGGTCGATTTACACGCCCACGCACACGAGCTCGGGAGCCTCATGGCGTCATCCCCGACCTCTTCTTCAACCTTCGGCCGCCGACAACCTCACCGTTGATTCGTCGCCGTCCGTGCTTCCCCGACCTCGCCGGCCTGCTCGTCTGAATCGCCGTGAGCCCCTCTTTGTTTTCCCCTATTTACCTCCTCGCCCCTGAGCCCTAGCTGACCTCCCCATCGCACCCGTGAGCTCCTGCCGCCGGCCATGGCACTGCCACGTCCACAGTTGCTGCCACCCGCGTCCGAGTGCATCACCGCGCTCAGCACGTCACCACGGGGCCGTAGCAACCAACCGTTGCTCATGCCGTGCCCTGCGGCGTCGAATCCGTCGATGTCCGAACTCCGGCGCCGCCCCGCTCGTCGGTGCGGTCGATTCCGGTGACCCCAAGGCCTCCCGACCGCTCTGCTAGATGCGGTCGACCGCGGGCTACCTTCTGGTGGTCCCTGCGAGTCCAGCCACCGCCTGTAGCTCAAGTCCGGCGAGTTGCCGCCGCGGATTTGGTTGCCGCCGGCCGAACTCCGGTGACCGCCGACGTGGCACCGTAATTAGCACTAACCCCCCCTAGTTGTTGATGGGCCTCTAACCCCTCGTTGGTTACCCCAAGTGGAAGGTGTGAGATGCAGTGTTGTGGAAGTTTTTCCCTTAGCAAAGATGACAAGGATCGAATCCCCAGAGACTCCTAGGTTCAACAAGTAGGTGTCAACTGCTAACGGCGCCAGATATTAGCAATCAACGTGGACCTGCACACAGATACAAATAACTTTGCTCCCAACGAGTATAGAGAGGTTGTCAATCCCTCCGGCCTTGTAGTTCACAAAGGATTAAACGCAAATGATAGTAGTGATAGATAATGTTTGCAATAGTAAATAATAGCGAAAAGTAAATAGCGGATGTGATCAATGATGGTAATATGGACCGGAGTCTCATGATGTTCACTAGTGATGTCTCTCTCCCAAAAGACGATAAAACAGCTATGTGAGGTAAACGAATTACAGCTGGGCAATTGACAGGACCACGAACGCAAACCAATGCTGACTACATTGCAAGAAAGGTTGAGGTTCAAAGCATGGGCGGTACGCCAAAGTAAGTAGACCGAAATCCATCAATATCTACTACTAATCATCCACCTTGAGATATCTATCCAGAACATCTCGCTGGTATTAAGTTGCGAGTCCCACCCATAGTGTAAACTCAAAGCAACAGACAACTGCATTAAAAGAACTTTGCGTAAAGTAAACAATCCTTGCACCCGCGGGCACAAGCACCGTTGTTTTCCCCCTTGTGGCAACAGCACATCCCCTAGACTCATGTTTCTGTCACTCAAGCTAGTCATCGAGGGGCATGAACCCACAATCGAGCAAAACGTTCCCTCTTGGAGTCACTACCTACTACTTGGCCAAAGCAATAAATAACAACGGAGAACATGCAAGAATTACTTATGAACATAAATATAAAAGAGGTAGATCAAATATATTACTCAATCACAATCTGAACATAATCTCATAATCCATCGGATCCCAGCAAACTCATCATAGCAACAGCATAAGGATTACATATGTGCCTCGATCATGTAGGGCAGCTCACGAGGACTAATTAGTGAAGCACAAGAACGGGAGGAGAACATCACATAGCTACTGGTCATGGACTCATGGTCCAAGGGAGACTACTCACAACTCATCCGGGAGGCGTCCATGGTGGTGGAGAGGCTCCCGGTGGTGATCCTCCCCTCCGGCAGGGTGCCGGGAAGAGTTCTCCTGGTGCTCCCGATCTTGGAAGCGATGGCGGCGGCGGAACCGAGATGAGATCACGAAAAAGAGTTCCCGTCCCGAGGGTTTCGAAGGACGCTCTAAATATATGCCAAAGGGGGGCACCAGACGGGGCTCGGGGGGCCCAGGCGCCCCCCCCGGCGCGGCCTAGGGGGGGCGCGCTGCCAGGGCGCCTGGGGCCCTGGTGCCCCCCCC
>LR738714.1:746851239-746866216 GCA_902687465.1 Secale cereale
CTGTACTTCGGGCGCAAGGTAGGTTCTGGAACGCTGATTTTTTATATAATTTTTCTGGATTTTTCCTGACAGTTCTCGTAATGTGAAAACCTAAAATACAAAAGCAGCCAAAAACAGAAACTGGCACTGGGGTGCACTGGATTAGTAGGTTAGTCCAAATATGATCAAAAGTGTATGGAAGTGTATAAATATCATAGCAATATCACCCAAAAGTGGCATGGAGCAAGCAGAAATTATAGATACGTTTTGGACGTATCAACATCCCCAAGCTTAATTCCTGCTCGTCCTCGAGTAGGTAAATGATAACAAGAATAATTTCTATGGTGACATGCTATTAACTATATAGGACTTTTTATAGTCATATGACAAAAGCTTACTGAGACAATGATTCTATAGTAATTAAGTTGCCTCATGAGAAAATCACAAATGACTGAAAGTTTTACAACATGAAACTGAAACATCAAAAAGATTTGCAATGAACATGATGTGCAAATATGATAAAGTGATATCTAGCTTGCCCCCTTTAGTGAAGCAAAACATAAATGCAGGGGCACCTTCAAGGTTTAAGTGATGACTAGATACAATGATTTCAAAATAAACGATATCACAATCATGCAAAAGACAATGCTACTTTGGAACAATGCACATTACACTTAGAATGACAATCATGCTCTCAGTAGTTGGTGCTTGAAGAAAGAAGGTGGAGACTCAAAAAGTAAAAGAATGGTTATGTGCTAGAGCTTTTTATTTTGAAAACATAGAAGCAATTTTGTCAACGGTAGTAGTACTTCATATGTGTCATGCATAAGACATCCTATAAGTTGCAAGCCTCATGCATCGAATACCAATAGTGCTCGCACCTTGTCCTAATTAGCTCGGATTTCCATGGGTTATCATTGCATTACATATGTTTAAACCAAGTGTCACAAAGGGGTACCTCTATGCCACCTGTACAAAGGTCCAAGGAGATAAATCGCATTTGATTTCTCGTTTTTGATAGATCTCAACTTGAGGACATCCATACCGGGACAACATAGAAAATAGATGATGGACTCCTCTTTAATGCTTAAGCATATTCTCATAAGAGATTGAGGATTAATGTCCAAGCTAAAACTTCCACCATGATACATGGCTTTGGTTGGCGGCCCAATGTTCTTCTCTAACAATATGCATACTCATTCAACCCATGGCAAATCACCCTTACTTCAGACAAGACGAACATGCATGGCAACTCACATGATATTCAACAAAAGTGTGACAGTTGATGGCGTCCCCAGAAACATGGTTACCGCTCAGCAAGCAACTTATAAGAAATAAGATACATAAGCAACATATTCTTTACCACAATAGTTTTTAAGCTACTTTCCCATGAGCTATGTATTGCAAAGTTAGTCCGCTTAGTACAGGTGGAGGTTAGCAAAAGACTGGGAGCGACCAACTAAGAGAGCAATGACGGTCATAATCATGCAGAGCGACAAAGCAACATTGAATCAGGCATGGAAGTTATATCGCTACTCAGAAATAAAAGATCATCAAGGCTTGACAGACTTTCTTTATAGTCTTAAATATGCGTGAGCATACGCCAAGTCAATCAAAATAAATTCTCGAAGGATGATATTACTAAACCATACCACATCATAGGCAAACAAATCAAGTTGGTATTCCAATAACACATTGGGAATCCCCCAGCTATTTGAGACTAACCATAAGAAAACCTGAACTACTAAGCGCCATTATGCACGTAGCATCTTTATCATAGACATATCAACCAATTCAACGGAAGCAAACTCTCTTAATACGATAAGCATGATAATTAAAGAGAGTTCAAGCAACCAACTAAACACAAGCTCTTTGAAAAGATAAGCATGAATACTAAGAGCAGAGCATGATAGTAGCTATTAAAAGACATAGAACACACACAGCAAAGATAGTCATGAAAATTCTATGTTATGTCCTAGGTAGAAGTGGAGCGTGTTTCTCTCCCACATAAAGAACGCTGAGTTCCGACTCATTATGGAAACCTAAAAAGAAAACTAAAAGCAAGACGCTCCAAGCATAGCACATAACACATGAAGTGATAAAAATATAGCGGAACGAAAGACGAACTGATAATGTTGATGGAGAAGGGGATGCACGGGGGCATCCCCAAGCTTAGACGCTTGAGTCTCCTTGAATATTTCTTGGGGGTGCACGGGGGCATCCCCAAGCTTGAGCGCTTGACACTCCTGAATCTTTTTATCATCTTCCCTCGCACACTTGAAAACTCCCTTCATACATAACTCATCATAATCTGATTAGCGAGGTTAGTACCCTTAATAAAATAATTGCACCTTGCTGGAAATAAAGATATTCTTGAAGTTCTACTGTTTCTCAAGATTGCCAAAAGGTTTTTACAAAGAAAAAGCAAGCTCTTGGTTTGCAAAATGAAGGAAAGGCAAAACATGACAGAATCTGTGAAAAACAGAACAGCAGGTAGTAATTGATTTATTCGGGGCACTTCTGCAACTCAAATCAAAAAACTCAGAACAGATGCACGAAAGAAAATTATATAGAGAACGCTGTCGAAAAAATTCTGACCAAAAAGATGATCTGGTGATTTCATACGAATTTTTCTATCCAAGGACAGAATCTGTTTCCTGGACAGCACCTCACAACTTTTGAACTTTCTAGCAATCAGAGGCTATACTTGGCACAAATATGAAAAGCAAAGATACAATGATGATGCTATTGTAGTAAACAACATCAAGACACAAAAAAAGCAAAATATAAAAATTTATTCATGTGGGCTGCCTCCCAAAAGCGCTTTCTTTTATGCCTTTAAGCTAGGCATAATGCATATAGATCAAGTTGTATCAATTGAACCATCATCAAGATCATCAAAAAGCTCTTCAATAATACAACTAGTCTTAAGAGGACTCTCAAATAAGTGCCTCATAGAGATACTTCTAGGTAGAAGACCAAAAGGATAAAAGTCAAGGGAAGATTCATTTATAAATTCATCACAGAGAGGTGGTTCTTCCAAAGTCTTTACAGCTTCAACCCCTTTGGCAATAGATGGATTATTTTTAGAGCGGGGAGCCTTTGGAACGTGAACGAACTTAGGCTCCTTCTTTGCCGGAGTTTCTACCTTTTTGGTTTTGATTGAGGAGAAGGTGGTTCCTAGAGTATCAAAGATATCCTCAATCTTGTCTATCCTAGAAGAGTCCAAGTCATGGGATTTGACGGTCTCCAAAATTTTGAAAATTTTATGCATGGAGCTATCAAGCCTATTCAAATTCCCTTGGATCTTACGATCCAACTCATTCATCTTATTAATGCTTGGCATCTCTAGCTCTATATTTTCAAGTTTTTTCATAATGTGAGCTAGGGTGATGTCCTCTCGAAAGCTAACAACAGGGAGATTCCCAACAAGATTTTCAATAATACTAAGAGACTCCCAAACTGGGGCCTCTAGGAAATTCCCATTGATAGCAGTATCTAGAATAAACATATTCCAAGAAGTAATTCCAACATAAAAATTTCTAAGCAAGATAGTAGTAGGTTGCTTCTTGGTGGCTCTTTTTTGTGAATCATTAATTCTATACCAAGCATCTTTCAAACTTTCCCCACCTCTTTGTTTAAAGGTGAGAACTTCTGCCTCGTCAAAGACAAAACGACCCGACATAATGACAACTAAAGAACGAGATAACTATTTTTGTGATTTTCCATAAAAGGTACTAAAGCAAAAATGAAAGGTAAACTAACAAGACTAAAAAGCAAAGGTAAAAGATAGCATGCAACTCCCCTATCCTGAAGAGTGGAGTCCCCGGAAACGGCGCCAGAAAAACTCCTTGATGGGCCTCTAACCCCTCGTTGGTTACCCCAAGTGGAAGGTGTGAGATGCAGTGTTGTGGAAGTTTTTCCCTTAGCAAAGATGACAAGGATCGAATCCCCAGAGACTCCTAGGTTCAACAAGTAGGTGTCAACTGCTAACGGCGCCAGATATTAGCAATCAACGTGGACTTGCACACAGATACAAATAACTTTGCTCCCAACGAGTATAGAGAGGTTGTCAATCCCTCCGGCCTTGTAGTTCACAAATGATTAAACGCAAATGATAGTAGTGATAGATAATGTTTGCAATAGTAAATAATAGCGAAAAGTAAATAGCGGATGTGATCAATGATGGTAATATGGACCGGAGTCGCATGATGTTCACTAGTGATGTCTCTCTCCCAAAAGACGATAAAACAACTATGTGAGGTAAACGAATTACAGCTGGGCAATTGACAGGACCACGAACGCAAACCAATGCTGACTACATTGCAAGAAAGGTTGAGGTTCAAAGCATGGGCGGTACGCCAAAGTAAGTAGACCGAAATCCATCAATATCTACTACTAATCATCCACCTTGAGATATCTATCCAGAACATCTCGCTGGTATTAAGTTGCGAGTCCCACCCATAGTGTAAACTCAAAGCAACAGACAACTGCATTAAAAGAACTTTGCGTAAAGTAAACAATCCTTGCACCCGCGGGCACAAGCACCGTTGTTTTCCCCCTTGTGGCAACAGCACATCCCCTAGACTCATGTTTCTGTCACTCAAGCTAGTCATCGAGGGGCATGAACCCACAATCGAGCATAACGTTCCCTCTTGGAGTCACTACCTACTACTTGGCCAAAGCAATAAATAACAACGGAGAACATGCAAGAATTACTTATGAACATAAATATAAAAGAGGTAGATCAAATATATTACTCAATCACAATCTGAACATAATCTCATAATACATCGGATCCCAGCAAACTCATCATAGCAACAGCATAAGGATTACATATGTGCCTCGATCATGTAGGGCAGCTCACGAGGACTAATTAGTGAAGCACAAGAACGGGAGGAGAACATCACATAGCTACTGGTCATGGACTCATGGTCCAAGGGAGACTACTCACAACTCATCCGGGAGGCGTCCATGGTGGTGGAGAGGCTCCCGGTGGTGATCCTCCCCTCCGGCAGGGTGCCGGGAAGAGTTCTCCTGGTGCTCCCGATCTTGGAAGCGGCGGCGGCGGCGGAACAGAGATGAGATCGCGAAAAAGAGTTCATGTCCCGAGGGTTTCGAAGGACGCTCTAAATATATGCCAAAGGGGGGCACCAGACGGGGCTCGGGGGGCCCAGGCGCCCCCCGGCGCGGCCCAGGGGGGCGCGCCGCCAGGGCGCCTGGGGCCCTGGTGGCCCCCCCCCGGCTGTACTTCGGGCGCAAGGTAGGTTCTGGAACGTTGATTTTTTATATAATTTTTCTGGATTTTTCCTGACAGTTCTCGTAATGTGAAAACCTGAAATACAAAAATAGCCGAAAACAGAAACTGGCACTGGGGTGCACTGGATTAGTAGGTTAGTCCAAATATGATCAAAAGTGTATGGAAGTGTATAAATATCATAGCAATATCACCCAAAAGTGGCATGGAGCAAGCAGAAATTATAGATACATTTTGGACGTATCAGTTGTCCACCTCATAGCCACTGACAGTGGGCCCTAGCCCTGGTCAAACCCCAGTCAGCGCAGAATTTGACCAGGATTAGTACCTGTGAGACTGACCTATGGGACCCATAGGTCAGGTTTGACTGGACCAGCCCCTGTTGACTTGCTGATGCCAGCATGACCTAATGCTGACGCAGTAACTATTTTCTGTGTTTTAAAATAAATCAGAAATGATTTATTTATTTTAGAAAATAGCTAAAACTTCTAAAAATCACAGATGATAATCTATAACTCCAATGAAAATAACTTATATATGAAAAATGATCAGAAAAACTCAAGGAATCTGTTTTCGGCATTTTCATGCATGTTTGAACAAGTTAAACCTGTTGTTCAGGTCAAATCAATTAAATGACATTTCAATAACCACATATGGAGTTTAAATTTGAACCTTTGGTTCAAACCAACTTCATTTAATATGGTTGCTAGTTGCATTAGCTCAATCAACAGCATATTGCCATGTCATGATCATGCATCATATTGTCGCATTGCATTGATTGTGTTCTTTCTCTGTTGCCGGTGTTTGTTCCCTCTCAGTAGACGTTGTTCCGACGATGTGACCGATGACACTGATGAAGACACAGTGCTATCTTCAGAAGTGCCAGGCAAGCAAAACGACTTTGAGCATTCCGATACAATCCCACTCTCTCGCTCTTGCTCTCTTATACTACATTAGGATAACAACGCTTCAACTGTTACCCTGCTGTGGTAGTTGAACCCCTTTCCTCTGTATGACCTGTCATTGCCACAGTAAATAGTTGAAACCCACTAGCATGAGTAGGAGTTGTTTGAGCCATATTGTGCCTACTCATTCATACTTTTTGGTTATGCCTGCTATTTCTTAGAGTTGTGTCACGTCTGATTCATCGGGGATGAATTGGAATGTGGTGAACATGTCCTACTGTTGGGAGCTAAGTGTGTGAACACGATTTGGTAAAGGTAGCGATGAGAGGCCATGTAGGAGTACATGGTGGGTTGTCTCATTGCAGCCATTCTCAGGAACTGAGTTATGTGTTGGTTGATCCATGAACAGCTACTACCAGACATTGGGCTCCGGGCGCTCCAAGCTCTCTCGACTTATTAACTGCCCTTGTCCTCTGTCCAGGAGTTGCAACTAGTTTCTGGTGTTTGTAGTTTACTGGAGGTCATGCGCAGCGCTGACCCTCGGGGTGGGCTGTGACGCGGCATGTACATGGCACGGTGTACCGATCGCCCGTTTGGTGACTCAGAAACCCTGTACACAACCTTTGGGGCCGTGAGCGACACTCCGGTCAGATCTCCCCATGGATGGAACCCAAATAGGCGATAAACCTAGACTAGGGACTTGTGTGGTTAGTCAGGTCGTGGCCGACACCCTCGCTGGGGTTCCGCTTGAAGGTTGCCGAGTACATGTCGTGTAAACGGCGGTAAGTGGTGAGAGCGTGTGTGAAGAAGTACACCCCTGCAGGGTTTTATATGATCTATTCGAATAGCCGTGTCCGCGGTAATGGACTTTTGGGTTACCTGTACAGTTCATAGACAAGTGAAAGTGGATACTCTAAAACACGCAAGATAAGCGTGAGTGCTACAGATGGCCTTCTTGTAGGGAGACGGGAGCGGATCCATAGTGGTGTATTGATTGGTGAATGTGTGGACTCGTGTGCGCCACCTCAAAAGAGTTACTTGCAGTCGTAGTTCAGGATAGCCACCGAGTCAAAGCTGGCTTGTTGCAGTCAAACTCCACCACCCCTTTGTTAATACTGATGCATATGTAGCTAGTTCCGATGTAAGTCTTGTTGAGTACATTTGTACACACGTTTGCTTAATTTATGTTTTGTAGAGAGACTTCAGTCTCACTAGTGGTTCCGCTTGGACTTCAACATTTAGCTTGTTACCTCAGCTACGATCTTGTACCCTTGGGAGGGTCTTGTAAATAGTGAGGCTCCTCAGCCTTTTTCATTTGTAGTTGTCTGTACTCAGACATGTTATGCTTCTGTTGCCTGTATGCTCTATATGTTGGGTCATGTGACCTCTGCTTGTAATAAATGTTATGATGGCTCTTCTGGGCCTTTATCTATATGAGTTGTTGAGTTATGTTGTGATGCCATGTTGTACATCACATACTTGCATGTTATGCGTACGTGTAATGTGTATTGCTATGGGATCCGACACCTAGTTGTTTACCCTTGGTAGCCCATCTTACAGGGAAATGTCTCCTAGTGCTTCCACTGAGCCTTGGTAGCTTGCTACTGCTCCGGAACACTTAGGTTGGCCGGCATGTGTCCTTCTTCGTTCATTTGTCTGTCCTTTAGGGGGATTGTCACGCATTGTTCCTTTAAGTCCTTGTAGCTTGCTACGACTTGGGTTCATACGTTGATGACCGACATGTTCGTTGCTGGGTCATGTATGCATGTCTCTGTAATTTAGCGCCACTTTTGGTTTATAACTAGTCATGTCGGCCCGGGTTATCTGTCATACGAATGCTAGCGACACTATCATATACGTGTACCAAAATACGCAAACGGTCCCGGGCCAGGTAAGGTGGCACCCGTGGGGATACCGTGCGTGAGGCCGCAAAGTGATATGATGTGTTACATGCTAGACCTGTGTGACTTAGGATCGGGGTCCTTACAGCGGCGCGGCACAGCGCTTCAGGACGAGGCGTGGCGTGGCGAGGCGGGCGGCGGAGGAGGAGCGCGCGTGGATGTCCCTCTTGTTCTCATGCTCGTACAAGTGGAGAAAGAGCCTCCCTTATAAAGAGGTCCTACTCCGTGTAAAGTAGCAATGTGGGACTAAACTTTAATAGTGCCCCTTGCCTTGCACGAATGGGCTAAGTGGGCCTCTAGGATTTATTAGAAATTTCTGAAATTGCTATTGGGCTGGCCCAAAATAGACTAAAATTCCAGCAATCCCCCACCAGATCCCAGAGGCACACAAAATTTGCCTTTGGTTCCAAAACACTATTTTATTTACCGGTACTGCAGTGGAGACTGCTAAGTTGAACTTCCACCTAGAACTCTATGTTACACTAGTAAGCAACTTTAACAGTGGACTGGGCCTTGAACTGCAAGTTTTCTGTGAATCTAGCTTCACACAAAGCCTTGACCGATACTTGGCTACCGTGGGTCTTCCCCGCGGGTGGAGCTTATGCGTCAAACTCCGTGATCTTTCATGAGTTTACTAGAGAGAACCCTACTCTCATAGATTGCGACGTTGACAATCAGACTCATATAGGTGTGTTCTTCAAAATATGTTCTGCAGGATAACATCTCTGCTTACATGAGCCACTTAGAACAGATTAAGATATACATCAACCTGCCATGCAGATTCAGGTGAGTATTGCATCTTCGTTGAGTGGTACTGTTAATAGTAAGGATACTCTCCTCTCAGTTGACCAACAGCTTGTCTTCCACATCTAATTCACGGGATTTCCGATCACATAGACTAGGTTACCACTGTGAACAACTCATATTGTGGGTCTCATACCCATCTCTCGATACATTATCTATCACATTTCGTGATAGACCCTTAGTAAAAGGATCTGCCAGATTTTTAGACGTTTGGATATAATCCAATGCAATTACTCCGGAGTTTTTCATTTTTCTGACAGACTTTAACCTTCTTTGAACGTGTCTTGATGACTTCATGTTATCCTTTGAGCTGCTCACTTTCGTGATCATAGTTTGATTGTTGTAGATCATAAGGATACCCGGTACAGGTTTCTCAACTACCGGCAAGTCATTCAAGAGCCGACGAAGCCAATCCGCTTCGACCGTAGCTGTATCTAGTGTTGTGAGCTATGATTCCATAGTTGACCTCGTTAAGATGGTCTGTTTGCAAGACTTCCAAGAAATAGCGCCACCTCCATGAGTGAATACATATCCGCTCGTGGCCTTTATCTCATCAGCATCTGAGATCCAGTTTGAGTCACTATACCCTTCAAGCACCTTCGGATGCCCGGTGTAGTGAATTCCATAATTTGCAGTGCCTTTCAAGTAACGCAAAACTCACCCTAGAGCTTTCCGATGCACATCTTCTGGTTTTGAGACAAACCGACTCAGTTTGCTAACAACAAAAGAGATGTCAGGTCTTGTAGCACTTGCTAAGTACATAAGCGAGCCAACAACCTGAGAATATTTCAATTGATCTCTAGCAATTCTTCGATTCTTTCGAAGTAGCACGCTGGCATCATATGGTGTTAGAGAGGGCTTGCAGTAACTATAGCCAAAGCGACTCAAGATCTTTTCCACATAGTGAGATTGAAGCAAAGTAATCCCACCATCATCGTCTCTCAACAACTTGATGTTCAGAATGACATCAGCCACTCCTAAATCCTTCATCTCAAAACAACGAGATAGGAAATCCTTGACCTCCTTAATAACATTTAAATTTGTTCCGAAAATCAGTATGTCATCAACATACAAGCAAAGGATAAATCCCTCACCCCCACCAAGGCGATAGTATACACGTTTGTCAGCTTCATTTACAACGAAGCCTACAGCTATTAAAGTTCTTTCAAACTTCTCATGCCACTGTTTTGGTGCTTGCTTGAGTCCATACAAAGACTTCAGCAACATGCACACTTTTCCTTCATGACCATCTATTACAAACCCATCTGGTTATTCCATATAAATTTCCTCATCCGACTCTCCATTTAGGAGAGCAGTCTTAACATCCATTTGATGAACGAGAAGACCATGTGAGGCTGCTAGTGAAAGTAGAACTCGAATAGTGGTCAATCATGCCACAGGTGAGTAAGTATCAAAGAAGTCTTCACCTTCCTTTTGGGTATAACCCTTAGCCATGAGCTGTGCCTTGTACTTTTCGATAGTACCATCAGGACTAAGCTTCTTCTTGAATACCCATTTTCACCCTATAGGTTTGCACCCATGGGGACGATCAGTAATCTCCCAAGTTTCATTCGCCAAGATGGAATCCATCTCACTACGAACCGCTTCCTTCCTGTAGTCAGCATCTTCAGATGCATAGGCTTCTGAAATAGAACTAGGAGTGTCATCTATTAGATAGACAATAAAATCATCAGCAAAGGATTTTGTAGTCCTCTGTCTCTTGCTCCTAGTAGGAGCTTCATTGTTTTCCTCCACGGGTTTGTCAAAGTGTTCCATCGAAATGGTAGGTTCAGTAATTGTAACTGATTCTTGATTCGATGAACTAGGCATCTCCTGAGTAGATGAGGCAGTCATATCCTTCATGGGAAAGATATCTTCAAATAAAGTCGCGTCATTCGACTCCATGATTGTACCGACATGCATGCCAGATACCTCAGATTTTACAACCAAGAATCTATATCCAATGATATGAAAGGCATATCCCACGAAAACACAATCCACGGTCTTTCGTCCAAGTTTGTGCTTCTTTGAGATTGGCACATTGACTTTCGCCAGACAACCCCAGGTTTGTAGATAAGAGAGTTTTAAACTTTTCTTCTCCCATTCCTCGAATGGAGTTATCTCTTTGTTCTTTGTGGGAACTCGGTTTAGGACATGACATGCAGTCAATATCGCCTCCCCCCACCAAGCCTTGGATAGACCCGATGTATCTAACATGGCGTTAACCAAATCAGTTAGAGTACGGTTCTTTCTTTCGGCCTCCCCATCTGACTGAGGTGAATAGGGAGGCGTCCTCTCATGGATTATACCATCTTCCGCACAAAAAGCAACAAATTCATTGGAAAAATACTCTCCACCACGGTCGGACCTAAGCCTCTTGATCTTACGATCAAGTTGGTTTTCCACTTCAGCTTTATAGATCTTGAAAATGTTCAAAGCCTCATCCTTAGATTTCAGAAGATCACATGACAGTATCTAGTGGAGTCATCAATTAACGTCATGAAATATTTCTTTCCACCTTTTGTCAAAACACCATTCCTTTGACATAGATCTGAATGTATGAGCTCTAGTGGTGCAAGATTTCTCGTTTCCGCAGTCGTGTGAGACTTACGAGGTTACTTAGCTTGCGCACAAACTTGACACTTAGATCCCTTCATGGTGGTGAAACTAGGGATTAAGTTTAATTTGGTTAGTCGCGACATGCAACCAAAGTTAACACGACACAGACATGAGTGCCACAGATTTGATTCACTATTGTTGCAAACATGATTAACAACTTTAATGCAAACATCTGACGAGGATAAACGGAATAGGCCTCCTGACTCATAGCCTTTCCCAAAAAACATTCCATACTTGGATATTACAAATTTATTCGACTCAAAGACAAGCTTGTAGCCATCTCTACATAAAAGAGATCCGCTAACAAGATTCTTACTGACGGAGGGGACATAATGGACGTTCTTCAGCGGCACGATCTTCCCCGAAGTAAACTTCAGATCGACCGTGCCAACATCACGAACAGAAGCACTTGAACCGTTTCCCATCAGCACGGTTGAAGTCCCTACGGTCTGACAAGACAAAAACATGGAAATATCACCGCATACATGCACATTAGCACCCGTGTCAATCAACCAATCAGGAGAATGACATACTGAAAGAATAGTGGGAAATATACCATACCCATCATCCTTCATGTCAGTGTCTCCAATGACAACATTGACGGTCTTGCCGCCTTTCCCAAGATGACGCTTGTCATAGCGATTAGGGCAACTAGGAGCCCAATGATCAGGATCTCCACACACATGACAGACACCTTTCTTCTTGAAGTTGGTGTGTTGCACAACCTTGTTTTTTCCATCAAACTTGCCCTTGTTCTTGAACTTATGGGACTGGAGGTTTTTCTTCTATACCAAATTAGCACTAGATCCTCCCTCAATAGCTCGAGCACGTGTGTCCTTTGCTCTCGCCTTTTCTTCCACATCAAGAGTACCAATGAGATCCGGAACGGAAAATTCTTGTCTCTTATGCTTCAGTAAGGTAGCAAAGTTCCTCCACGAAGGAGGAAGTTTAGTGATGATACCCCCGGCAACAAACTTGTCCGGCAGCATGCAATTGAAGTGCTCAAGTTCTCTAGCAAATGACTGTATCTCATGAGCTTGCTCAACCACGGAGCGCTCTTCAGTCATCCTGTAATCATAGAATTGCTCCATGATGTACAGCTCAGTGCCAGCATCCGAGACCCCAAACTTGGCCTCGAGTGCGTCCCACATATCTTTTCCATTATCGATTGAGGCATAAGCATCAACAATGTTCTCACCAAGAACACTCAAGAGAGCAGCCCTAAACAGGGTATCCATTTTCAGAAAAGCTTGTTCCTGTTGAGCATCATAATCTCCTTCAGGTTTGCCAAGAGCGGCGCCATAGCAGCTCATGGTTTGAAACCACAGAACGGCTCTCACGGGCCACCTCTTATAGTGGATACCCTCAAACACAGGAGGTCTCATGGAAGCAGCAAAACCACTTGGGGTAAATTGCCTATAATAAGGTTTTTGGATTGTTGGAAATATCAGTAATTTACCAAGTGATTTTACTAACAGAAATATTAGATAAAACAAGACTAATATAGAAGAGATAAAACAAGTCATGCGATCAAACAGAGAGAAGGTAAATAGTATCTACATATATAAACTAGAACCAAACATATGCAGAGCAGACAGTAGTGCTAGGAACTAAAACAGAACCTCAAACAGAGAGAGTGTAAGAACATACGTAGCAGGAGCAGAAGCCCCGGTCTTGGGTGCAGTGTCCTCGCCGGCCATGTCGTCGAAGAGGTTGTCAACGTCGGGGAAGAAGTCGTCGTCGGGGAAGTAGTCGTCGGCGACCGGATCGTCCGTGATGAAGCAGCCAGTAGTCGCGCTGAGCGCCAGAACCTTATCACCCTTCTCCCGTACAGGATTCAAAAGGTGTGGTTTCGGAGGCCTACTGTCCCGACTTGCGGTGCACGCCGCAAGCCAGGATGAGGAAGACAGTAGACAGCACAGAGAATGGAAACGATGGCACAAGGAAGGAGAAGATCTGGTGCAGCCAGCGACGTGAGGGAACCGGCTGCAGGCGAAGAGGCGCGCCATTCGGATTTAGTGTTCATTACAGAAAAACGTTTTCAGCTTCCGCGTGTCCTTTCGTATACCATCGTGCGTGGCAAAAATTAGACATCGGCTCGGCTCATTCCCGCAAACCGCGGCGGGTGAGGTGGGCGGCGGCGGAGGAGCGCGCGTGAATGTCCCTCTTGTTTTCATGCTCGTACAAGTGGAGAAAGAGCCTCCCTTATAAAGAGATCCAACTCCCTGTAAAGTAGCAATGTGGGACTAAACTTTAGTATTGCCCCTTGCATTGCACGAATGGGATAAGTGGGCCTCTAGGATTTATTAGGAATTTCTGAAATTGTTATTGGGTTGGCCCAAAATAGACTAAAATCCCAGCAAGTATATCATGGAGCAGATACGCACGTACATAGTACATACTCGCCGGCTCGGCCGGCATCGTAACATGGCACGCTCGTGCAGGCATGGTGCACGCGCTTTGAAGATCTTAGCAATGGAGACGACGACGGCCGGCAGGACGTTCGGGGTTGCAGCCTCGGCCCCGCATGTCAGCGACGCATTTATCGGGCCAGCAGGCGCCACTGGGAGCCATGTGCTGCCTCGCTCCATCGTTAGGTCAGCGGCCGGGCGGAGCCACCAAATCACGTTAAACGATTTAAGTCGGCGCACGCTTCTACTAGCATAGTAGCATGATGTGTAGTGCTTCCATATCTGTCCGTGTTTCTAGCCCAAACCATGCATGCGTCGTCCTAACGCGAGAAAACCAAGCCTTCCACCACATATTTCCTACTTTTAACACCTACTATCAACTAAAACCACGACGAGTAATTTGGAACGGAGGGAGTACGTCCATGCGTTGCAATGGGAAAAGTAATTGACATATCCATTAAAACGTATATCAATGCGACACGACAACACCCGGACGGTGCAACCTGACGGCAGCAGGGATACGCACACTCCTTTGTTGTGGTTATCTCATGAAAGTACTAAAATGGATTATTGATGCAACATTGATGGACTCTGGAAGGATTAATTCACTAATTCTAGGGTCTCCCCCTCATAGCAACAATTATGAAATCTGGTCTTACTTACAAGCCCGCTTAAGTTATATCATTCCAACAATTTTATTTATTTAGAGCCAATCAGCCATTCTACCCCGAATCCATTTAATTCCTTCGCTCCCTCTGTTCCTTTGTTCTTGAAGTGGCTTCCCGATTTTCATACAATCTACAAATGTATATAAACTGATCGATGTATTCTCGTGCAAAGAGTTGAGGCGGGATTTTTTGAACTAAATAATGAACCTGTTTTTTTAGCACAAGCACATGCTGGGTCAGCTGGTTGGGGCCTTTGGGGTCATGAGTTCCAATCCCACAAAGCACAAATATCTTTCACTACTCCTTAGCCTGCAGAGACAGGGTGCAATGCAGGCCCTCCTACATATTTATTTAACATATCTAGCCAATTAAATTGGGGTACAAACGCGCGCGCGCGCGCGCGCGCGCACACACACACACACACACATATATA
>LR738714.1:746866342-746880722 GCA_902687465.1 Secale cereale
ATATATATATATATATATATATATATATATATATATATATATATCAATTAATAGGTAAATTATGGTTACGCCCTAAACGGAATTTTACATTAGTTAACACGAATGACTAATGGCACAGTTGGAAACTAAGCATTCCAATTTAAATGGGGGTAACAACACACATATACATATATATTCATCGCAAAAAAAAACACACATATATAGAGCAATTAATTAGGTCAGTTAAGATTATGCCCTAAAAATAATTTTATAGCATGATCATTTTAACATATTATCTGAAAATATAAAGACGAAGGACCTAAACGGGCTGAAAACAAAGTGAACTAAGTCTACTGCAGCTGAACGTGGAGTACTAACCAGCCCCCAGGTGCGCACGACAGTGGCTATAGAAGTTGTCCTGATGCCCAACAGATACAGAGAAAGGAGAGCTTAATACTGGACCTCAGTTTTTTTAAAGAACACCATGGGGCTTATTATAAAACGTACGACAGCGGACAATAGAAACAGTCCCTACTTTATTAATAGGTATAAATAGAGTATAACACATCCATAGCGATGAATCAATAGCCTCTACGACAACATGACAGGTGACAGCCTCCACGAGACCACGAAGGCACAGATATAAAATTGTCACGTCCAACTCCTTATAGGAGCACAAAAGCTCAGGGTTTTTTTTTTTTTTTTTTTTTGCGAGAAAGACCTAAGATTATAATGGAAATAAACAGTAGTACAACGTAACCCCAGAATAATAAGAAATTACAAATAGCACCCCATAGAACCAATCTAGCCCCACTCCAATGCGAAACGAGGCGCGCCGCCGCCACCATCGCTCCCTACCTGAGCCGGCAAAACCCTTGGTTATGCGCACAGATTAAAGACGCCGGGGAGTCACAATCCTCGGCCAAGGGGGTCCAGCACGCCAGAGAAAGGCAAGACTGGAACTATGCCGCCACTTGCACCGGCTTGTTGAACAACGACGATGAAGCGCCGCCACCGACGACAACCTGCAAATACGGAGTGACCACATTCCTACAAAAGAGGGTCAAGGCCTTGCAAGTGTATGATTTTAGGCCAATTAGTCTCATTCATTCCTTTGTAAACTTTCTGGCCAATATCCTTGCTAACAGATTAGTACCGCACTTGGACAATTTGGTCTCCCGCAATCAGAGTGCTTTCATAAAAAAGAGGTGTATCCAAGAAAATGTTATGTATGTTCAGAATCTGACAAGAGCACTTCACCGTGAAAAAACTCCAAGCTTGTTGCTTAAGCTGGACATTTCAAAGGCATTTGTTCATGTCAGTTGGTGGTATATTTTGGATGTTTTGAATGCCCTTGGATTTGTCCCTACATGGCATGACTAGATATCCTTGCTATGGGCTCCATCCACCTCAAATGTGATTATGGTGAAACCATAGACAACTTTAGGCATCAACTCGACTTACGACATGAGGTCCGCTCTCTCCCATGTTATTCATCTTGGCAGGGCTACCCCCCCCCCCCCGGTCAGCTAGCGCTAGCTTGACGGGGCTACCGAGGATGGCATGTTGTTGGTTCTCCGTAATAGATCGATCATACTAGGGATTTTGCGCTACGCGCCAGACGCAACGATCTTCATGAAGTCAGTGCAACAAGAGGTCATGGCGATACAAGTTTTTTTCACTCTTCCGTTTTTTCCACGACAAACTGATTGTTGCTTGGTTTTCTCTTTTGTTTCTCTCATCAGCTTTTCCGAAAAATGTTTGTTGTGCGTTCAAGAAGCGTTTGTCTATATTAAAAATTGTTCAGCTTATATTAAAATTAATACACATATGTTAAAAAAATAGTATTAAAAATGTTCATCATGTATTAACAGAAGTTCAGGATGCATAAAAAGAAGTTCACAATATATAAAAAATATTCTGTAAGTTTTTAAAAAATTGATCACCGCATACTAATTTATTTTTATAGTATAGAAACCTAAAAGGAAGAGTGCAAAAAAAACCAGGAGAAGAACCAAACCAGAAGAAATAAGAAAAGGAAATTAAAATCAGAAAGAAAAAACAATAAGGTGGGAAAAAACGAACAAAAAACACACAGAAACAAACGGAAGAAACTGCAATTAGTGAACAAACATAGTGCACATGCGACGAACTGGGTTGGCCTACCTTGCTCGCCTGTGGGAGTTACCTCCCCCTAGTTGACGCCTGCATGCGTGGGTGCGCCTATACCTCGCTTATAGCAAGTTGGAAGCTGCCCTCGTCACTGGCGCTCCTACCTGGCTAGGTGGCCTACCTCTCGCGATCAATAGCATGCCCAGCTCGGGTGCGTCATGCGCGCGGGTTAGTTAGTTATCCTTCTTTTTCACATTTTCATATTTGTTTTTTGCTTTAAATTTTGTACTGTTGCTTCTATTTTCAAAATATTCCAAGTATATGTACTATAAAACTCACTTTACATACAAAACTGAAAAATGTTACTCATGTATTCAAAAAATGTTAAACATGTATAGAAAAATGTTTCTAATGTATACAAATATTATACAATGTGTATTAAAAAACATATATATGACGCAAATGTTAGTCTTGTATTTAAAAAAATGTAAACATGTATATAAAAACTGTTCCAGATGAATAGAAAAATTCTCAAATGTTTATCAGAAAAATAGAAAAAAAAATACTTCATTGTTTATTTGAAAAATATTAATCATGGAGATAAAAAATATTTCTGATAATAAAAATATATAGAATTTGTATGTCAATCATTACAATAAAAAATATATGTTTTCGAAAAATGCAATAAAATATTTGGAAAATCTTAAACACTTGTATAAAAAATATTACTCCCTCCATTCCCTTATACAAGGCCACTATGAAAAATACAATTTGCATCTGTACAAGGCCACTAACTGTAATCGAGGCAAAAAAATTAATGATGTTTTCTCGTACTACCAACCGTTTTAATACTTGCATGCATGTAGTCATAATGACAATATGCTACTTTCTTCTAATTCCTTCTTTGCATGCATGTGAACGTATTAATGATTCCGGTTAACGAGAAGAAAAGTGGACTTGCAAAATAGTCATTAAATTTTACCTTGATACCTGTAATTTGAGTTTGTGACCTTGTATAAGGGAATGGAGGGAGTATTAATATATATTAAAAAAATCTAAAATGAGTGGGATTAAAAATAATTATGTTTAAATTATCAAATGTGTATTGATTTTTTCTTAATGTATATGTAATATTTATATTTTATATGAAAAAATTAGACATCAAAACATATATGATAACAAAATATTAATCATGTACATGAAAAATGTTAAATCTTCATGGAAACTGTTTTCAATGTATACCAAAAACGTATAATGTGTGTGAGAGGAATAGAGCTGAAGACATATTTTTTTACAAATATATATATATATATATATATATATATATATATATATATATATATATATATATATATATATATATATATATATAGAAAGTCTATTTAAGACCCAGGGTGAAGAATAATTTATTCCTCACCCTGGTCGATCAACCGAGCCAGACCTTACGCCCAACCAAGCCGCGCCACTGTTGTGCGATTGGAAGAAAGGCTCGTCCCTCGCTGTATTTACGTCAGGGTCGAGGTAATTTTACCTTTCATGCATTGACTAAGAACACAGCCCACCTCCCGGCCTTTTCTAATCTGCTGCGAACAGTTTTGGGGACGGTTTGGGGAATATCGACGGCGAGTGGCGTGTGGTGCTCAGCAGGTTGGCTAGGTCTTGGGCGTCGCCCTGGTTGGTGATGGTGGTGCAGGCTCAGCGACGTGGTGCTTGGTGGCAGTCGGTGGCCTCGGCGGCGTGGTGAGCTCTCAGGGTTCCTCGGTGACGGGCAACGCAGCATAGGCTACATCGACTGCAACCGCTTCGTGCTCTGCGCCGGCCACGACGGCGCTCCTCCATCTCGCGAATTACGACGACATCACAGTGAGCTCTCGACACTTTGGTTTTTCGCCCGGATTTATGCCCCTGTATTTTTCCTCCTATCCTCACCCAATCCATTGAATAACTTAGGCATAATCGTGGGCATGCCTTGCCGGCTGTGGCGGCTACCATGTTGCTAGGGTGTGGCCCTTCACAAATTCGGCGTGTATTGAACAATTGGGTGCACAAGTTTTGGTACGGCCTTGGGCAGATTTGATAGTGTGCGCTATATCAACCAAGACTGAACAAAAAATTGCATGGCGGTGATCTGGTCCACGAGATAGAAGATTAGATGTTGGGGGCAAATAAAGAAGAGCTTCTCTCCGGATCTGACCTACGCAGTCCTACTAATCTCCTATCTTCCATAAATAGAGCTACCAAAGTGTTTGTGTCTAATGACTCCTTAGGTTTAGTGGCTTTTGTATAATTGCTCCTCCCTTTAGCATGCCCATATGCTGCATTTTCTATCTGTCGTGGTCCATCAAATGTTAGTTATTATATTAAAAAATAAGAGCTACTTAGTGTAATTATTATGGATCTATGTAGGTTTCATGTCTTTGGGTCTAGAATTTGTCAATAAAACGTGGGTTGTAAGATAATTGGGTTCATAAACTGGTCTGAGGATTTATATTAGCTTCAAGAGAACAGTTTAGCTCCAAGAAGACTAGCTAGTAATGTCTGAGATGAGAAGTATCTAAGGTCTGTAGGTACAGAATCAGGATCGATATTTTAATGGATTTTCCCATTTGAATTGGGCTTCAAAGATGAGTTGTCGCGATATGCAACTTTTTTCTTCTTATATTTTGGTTCATAAAACATATAGGCTAATTAGTATTACTTCTATATTTCAACCCACTTCAACTCTTACTGATTTATTCCAGTTTCTGTTTTACAAACAATGGTTTACCCATTGTTGTTTGTGTTTGTGTTGTAGCCTACTGTGGCCTAAGATGATCTCAAGCCTGAATCCATTAGTTTAGATCGTATTACTTTTCTCAGATTCCGTGGTCCAGTTTTGGTTTGCGTTGCTCCAAACCTAGCACTTGCAGTTGCTTGTTTCAGAAATCCAAGTTATGTGTCAGATTTCGGCCGTTGAGATAAATCCTTCCAGCTGATGCATGTTATCATTATGTGCTTACTACATGTGCAGTTGTTTCATAATTATTGCGACCCTAATTTGTATGGAATTTTCTTCCATTCAGCCTTTTTAATTTCCTTCATAAATACTTTGAGCTTGTTTAGGAGGGTTCACTAGTAAGGACTTGTGTATTAAAGGAATAAAGGTTAATGTTCTATAGACGCTCTTGTTGCAATACAACGTTGGTATGTAATGTGCTTAGCTATATTACTAACCAATGACTAGTTATGCAGCTTTTCATGTAAAAAAAGAGAGAGAAACATGGCTTACTTTCTGCAATTGGCCAAGGCATAATTTCTGATCCATCATAGAATGGATCTTTTTTCTTCTGATCATGTGAGGCCTTTGTTGCTACCAAAATAGAATACATATATCAACCATTTAGTACTAAAACAATAATCATATTTATCGACTTTCTACTTTGTACTGAAGCTTACCAATTTAACATAATAACATCTGTTTTGGCACATTCTTGAAACAAACATAATTTTATGTTTCTAGCCCAACCATTGTTTCTATACGGATCCATGTCAATTTTTTTTTGCTTCAGATTCATATAAACTGTAAGGCATTGCTTTTGGTCTTCTTTAACATGTTTTCTTGTCTTTCAGAGGAATCCACTCAAATATGACTAATTTGTTTCCTTTCTCCTTTTACTACTGTACCACTGCCAGATTTATTTATTTCCATTTTTTTACTTATTTATCTACAGATTATCTGAATGATTTTCCATCAGTTGCATAACCAGTCTGCTATTGAGTATTTCGATTTTGTCATTAGGTAATTGCAAGCGAGTTGCTACTGCTAAAACTCTACCTAGAAGCTATATTTTTCTGGCAGGCCATGGTATCCAGGTGGATGAACCAGCTGCTTGCTCCACGCCCGTTCTAGTGCACGCTCCATCATATATAGATGTACATAGTTCAGGGAATGAGAAGTGAATGAATGCAGGACCGAATCGGGAGGTAGGCACATAGTTCAAACAAACTCCTGATGGGTTGTAATCCATCACCTCCTCCAGTGACTCCGGCTAATCAGCGATAATGCGCAGCGGCGGTGGAGGAAGCCCCAACAACTGGAATGGCACTTCAGCCAGACACTCTGCGACGTGCAAGGGTCAGCCGCCTGCAAAAGGATGCTCTTCGCATAGAACTGTGAAAAATAGAGCTTTTTGGGGGTTCCTGGGTTAGTAGTGTTGCGCTTTTGATCCGTTCCATCTCTTAGTGTGGTGGACCTGATAATTTTTAGCCATTAAAATCTATCAGAACAGATTATGATGCATTTGATTGTGTCAATTACATGGGGACTGCAGAGTAGTATGAGTATGGCGCGGCGGGATGGCGGCCTGGGCTCCTCCAGCTCGCTGGGGTGCGCCCTGCTCGGCTGCTCGTGCTGTCGGGGGCCGGCTGTTGGGTCCCATGGCTGTGCAGATGCGGGAGGCCGCCGGATCCAGATGGGCGGCTGGATTTGGCCCGTCGGCGTTCGTTGGCGGGGAGATGAGATGCTGGTGGCTTTCCGGTGCTGCCGGCGCGGTGGCTCTGCGAGAGGTGGGTGGGCCAGCGGAGGTACAGTGCGTGGGGGTGCCGGTGGTGGGTATGCTCCGGGCGAAAGCTTGCCGGCTCTTGCCGGTCGGCGGTGTCGGCGTCCGTGGGCGTCGTCTCACCTCCCTGGAGGCGCCGCTGAGGAGACCCGGATCCACCGCTACCCTCGGATCGTGCTCTTCGGGTGAAAGCCTAAGGCCCGGCCGGGTCGGGCGACGGCGTCGTCATCGTCGCTTCCCTCTTTGGGGCGTCGCCTTGAAGAGCATTGGATCCCGTTTGTGCGCTCCATGGGCTGGACACTCGCGACATTGCGGTCGGCAGGTGCCCGTCTGGCAATGTGGATGTTTGCGCGGCTTCTTGTGTGGCAACGATGGCGGCTTCGAGCGGAGCAGGATTGCTGCTGTGTTTTGGTAGTCGGTCTCATCCGGCGTGTTCGAGGAGCGGTCGGTTTCGGCGCTGGCTCGGCGCAGGCCCAGCGCTTTTCTCCTGCGATGATCGTCGACAGAGTCGGAGCTGCCTGGTCGCCGGCGCGTGCGGTGGACTGTTTGGCATCGGCTGACGCAGGCCTCGACGCTTGTCTGCGGTGAGGGCTACATCGGTGGTCGTCGATGGTGGAGTCGGAGTCGCCCTTGTGGAGGTGTGATGACGATGGCACCGGGTTGCAACCTCGACGGCGTTCTCTCCTCGGCGGCGTGTGTGCGTTCTTGTGTGGGTTGCCAGGTCGCCCAGAGTGCCTTGTTTTTGCGGGCGTTTGTGACGGTTTTAGCCCGGTTCTCCGTTAATTAACCGGGCAACTCTATTCTACCTTTTTTTAATGAATCGGGCCCTAAGGGACCGCGTTTCAAAAAAAAAAAAAATTAGTGTGATTTGTACAACAATAATAGTTGGTTTCGTCAAGACAATGTACTTGTTAACTCCCTGTCACCTTTTAGTTGCTCAAAAGTACTCCCTCCGTCCCATAATATAAGAGCGTTTTTAAAAAAAACACACTTATATTATGGGACAGAGGGAGTCGGTAGCTCCAGCTCGAATTGCATAACCAAAATATTTGAGCACAAATATTCACATTTTTTTATGGGGAGAACTTTCAGTGTTATTTACACGGCTCATAGGGTAAAATGTAAAAATATGATTTTGTTTGACTGGGTACACTGGTTGTAAAGGCCTTCCTTAAACCTTCCTTGTGTAGTTATTAACATCTCCTGCTGAGTATGTATGATTTAGCATAGCTTGTCCTTATGGATGGTAACAAAGCTGTAGTACACCCAATCTGACATTGCACCATTATCTTGAAGCGTTCTAGAAGATGGACATTCAAAAGGATGAAGGCTGGGGTGATTCCAGCTATTTCACAGTTGTTAGATATATAATTCTACATGCGACGATTGCTCCTTCTACATGATAATTATTGTAGAATCAAACTGGTTTTTATGTTTATATTTACAAGTTGGTGTTAGCGCAAAAAAAAAAAGGCAGATCGTAATATTCTGTACCGTCACACACTGACCCTTGGCCTTAATTTACGTGCTAAAGCGCAAATAAATTTGCCTGGGCATTTTTCCTATGTTGGCCGACAAAAGTTTTTCCTAGTCAATATGTCTACGAAATAAGATTTTGAAATGCAGCCTTATCCAAAAAGAGAAGTCAGGAACGTCCTGTAACATTACGACAACATGATACTGAGACGTTGATACACTAATCGGCCATTAGTATGCAGGATGTAACTTACTTGCATGCAAGTTGGAAAATTACCTCGCTTCCTTTTGTTTACACGGTGGGAAACCAACCCCTTTCTCCATGCTGTAATTTTACCTCAAGTGCTTTGTTTCTTACGTCTTCAAGTTCTGTCCGTGAGATTGGACTGGGGTGAGGAATAAGAATTCCTCACCCAGGGTGACGAATAGTCAATCCCTGTGAGGTATATGTGAGGTATATGAAAAATGTACAACGCGCAAGAACAATGTCGACATGTGTTGAAAGAAGAAATTAAATAATTAAAAAAGTAAAGAAAACCTAAGAAAGAAACAAGGAATCCAAAGAGAAAAACAAGAACATAAAAAAAAACCACAGGAAAAAAGAAGTAAAATAAAACTGCGTAAAACCAGGAAAGAAACCAAGAAAAAGAAATAATAATAAAAAGAAAACCCGATAAGGAAACATAGAAAATCAAAAACAAGAAAAAAAAACACAGAAAGCCGATTGAAACCTGAAAAACCATTACAAAACAGCCGAAAACCATGCTAGAGTACAGGGAAGGCATAGTACTGTAGCATCAGGGAGTGGCTGCGGGCGAGGGGAGTGTTCATCTAGTTACAAGCGGGATATAACTCCTGTGTGCGGGCGTCAACTAGCATTTTCCCAAATCACCCTGTTGAACGTCTACGCCGTTGGTGTCAGTTCTCCAGCTGGTGCCTCCAAGCGAGCCCATGTAGGGGCGTTGCCTGCCCGTGTTGAAAAAGCACTCTCCTACATGGTCGGCCCAACACTCGCTGGTGCAGAATATTTTTTATAGTTTTTCTTTATTACCTTTGTTTATATTTTTGCTTTCTTACTTTTGATTTTTTTTATATTTTTGCTTTATTACTTTTGTTTAGATTTTTGAAATCAGAATATATTATCCTTAAGTTTGAATTTTTTACTTAAATTAAAAATATATTAATGCACTTTAATTTTTTTGTATACGACGATTATGCGATAAATGCAAAAAGGTCTCTTCAGAAACGATATGCTACCACCGTCGACGTTGGTCGGGCTTTGCTGATGCACCTTTCTCCCACTTGGCAATTTGTCAAGCACTCTGCACTCATGTCGACAATGGACACGGCAGAAAATTTAGACCGAGCTGGTGGCTAGGTCTCTAACCTCCAGATGTCAGCGTACAATCATTGTTGTCAAAAGAAGTCCACTTGGTTGTCAAATTAATAAATATAGCGTCCTTCCAATTTTTCTTTGCTTAATTTGGATGCAAATGATTTCCCATTGATGCATGCTGACGTGCAAGAAAGACTAAGCACATTGATTCACACCAAACAAATTAAATACGAAGGTTGATGATCTGAAATCGATGTCCGGATAATCATAAATGCGTAGGTATAGTAACATGGCTCTTTTGCACACACAAGTAGCGTATGAGAGCGTAGTGATTAAAGATCATTTATGTAATGATGGCTAGATTTTTTGTCGCTCAGAAATGTATACCCCCCCCCCCCCCACACACCACACACACACAAAATTACCCAGTTTTTGGAAATCTAAATCTACCCAGCTTAAACTCATGGTGTATGTGCTTACGGCTACTGCGTTCCTTTTGCATATGCAAGCATTGAAGGTAGACAACGCATGTGTTGAAATTGTGTCGAATATTTGTACAAGATAGGTTGTAGTTGGATTTGAATTGTGTGTATGTATGGAGGCATGTTCGAGTAGGACACTTGTATATCCCGGATCCCTTATATAATGTAGGGGTAGACACACGATTAAACTATGTCAACATAATGGCACCGACACGCAGGGAGAACCGGCGGCTTGTGCTCACGCCCAGATGGTTAAAGTGTGGTATTGCTGCGGTGTAATGGGGAGGAGCACCCATAGTCATATGCCCTTAGGACGTAGCCATATTTATGAACCGTGTTAACAAATTCGATGCCGTGCCTTATGTAATTGCTTAATCCTAGATAGATCAGCTACGCACCTCGGATGAATTCTAACAACATGCACGTCTCGATCCGATCTTAATATCTCATGCACGTACGTTGTACGTCCACGTATACAAACGAACTGAAACTCAATTTCGAGATATGCCCGCCGGAATGCCGCAGGCTCGGAAGAAGGTAACGTGAGGCAGGTTTGATGTATCACAGGTGGAAAATGGACTTTCTATTTTGCATTTCTAGATGTAAAAATAGCTTCTCTATGTACGCTAACTAATTCAAGTCAATAGCATCACGAGCGAATCGTAGTCGATAGCTTCTCTACAGCGCGCTTGCATGCACATCTAGGTACGCTAACTAATTCAAATCAATAGCATCACGAGCGAGTCGTACTCCTACACAGAGTACGTACTGGCCGGGGCACGGAACGGTTTATTTACTCGTGGCCAGAAATGGTGGCCGGGACTAGCCATTATTCAGCTATGTTACCATCCATCCAAGCTAGGATAGATCAACGCAGAAATTGCACTAGGCTCGCATATCTCAAGGATGACTTTGTCAATCTTAAGATGTTATGCCGGGTCAGTATCTCAGGGGTGTCTATGGAGATAAGAATAAGTATATGTGCTACCAGATGTGTACTATGCAGCGTACATACGTACATACGTACTCCTTCAGTCCAGGCACAGCTCACATCTCACGGTTCTGGGTTTTACGAAGATGACGCAAGTTCAATGCATGTGTACCTAGCTTGGTAATGAATCAGGCCCAATTCACCTCGAGTCTGTTCTCACACGCTAGCCGATCGATCGACCTATATTTACTTACGCAGCGGTCACTGCAGCAGCTGGCACATTGATCGGTAGGTGCTGCACGCAGTCAGTACACGAGCAATGCTACGTCTACGTAATTATTTTTACATGTTTTACGTAACAGCAAACGTGACAAGTTAGGATTGGAGATGGGAGGAAGGGGCCCATCCCCATTAAAATCAGGAGGAGAGAGTTTACGTAACAAATCGCAAAAAAAAAAAGAGTTTAGGTAACATCACGTAGTTGTTTGTGTAGGTGTACAGTTATTGCGACTAGAGCACTGCTTCACACACCGACGCACGGCGGTTTCATTATTCAATGTCCGCGTCTATTTAGGCCCTGTTTGGTTCATAAGTCCTAAGACTTTTTTTAGTCCCAACTTATAAGTCATAAGTCCCTAAAAAGTCCCTATCTGTTTGGTTCCTGGGACTTAACATGAACTAGAAGACCATATTACAACTATAAGTCCCTATAAGTCCCTCCTTGAGAGTCTTATTTGATAAGTCCCAAATGCCCACTTTAAGTCCCTATAAGTCCCTCCCGTTTGGTTTAGATGGGACTTATAGGGACTTTTTTAAGTCCCTAGACCAATAAGTCCCCGGGGAATCAAACATTCGAAGTTATCTGAACCAAGTCGCCCCGATCCTCCCGACCCTCCCGAGTCGCCCCCCGCGTGGGCGGCCGGGAGGCCCCCAGATCCCGTCGGCCGGCCCTCTCCCACTCCTCCTCCTCATCCCTCGCCGCCGCCCAAGGGCGCGGCCAGGCGAAGCCTGGTCGTCGCCGGCGGCGGCGGGGACTCGGGCCCTCTCGCTCGCGTGGGGCTGGCGCGGGCCGGCCCCCCCGGGCCGGAGCGTGGCGGCGGCCGGACGTCACGGCGGGTGGTGGCGGCGCCTCGGTGACTTCACTCCCCCGCGGCAGGAGGCCTCGCGATCTGGTGCGTAGTGGTCGCCAGGGACGACGGCGGCGTGATTGGATCTGGTCGCGGCCGGATCTATGCCCAAGCGTGGGCCTTGATCGCTGGTCTGCCGTCGGCACGATGGCGGGTGCTACTCGTCGGTAGCTGGGCAGATCCGTTGAGATTCTACCCTTGTCTGGTCCTTGACAGCGCGGGCAACTCCGGGGGAAACCCTAGATCTCCTTGGAATCGAGCGATGACGGCAATTTTGCGTCGCAGTCCCTCTTTAGGGCATCGTTTTGGAGTTTACTCCGGTTGAAGGGACCAGCGACGTCGTGGCGCACGTCTGGTGGAGCAACTGCCGATGAAAATCGCGCCGACTACGGTCATGGCGGACGATGACGGCGTCTTAGATGTCGTTCCCTTGTCGAGGCATCGTCGTTGCAGTCTGCGTCATCAGGCTCGGGATGCTCCGGGGGAAACCCCAGATCTAGGTCTTCCGGATCGGACGATGATGGCGTTTTATCGCTGTCCCTCCTGGGGGCATCGTTTTGGAGCAAGTGATGGCTGGGGGATGGTGGAGCGGTACTTCATCTCTCACATTGATGGCGGCGGAGATCGACGGCATGGCGTTGTGGAGGCTCGGCGTCCGATGCGCGGAGATGGACTCGCGCAGGAGGAGGTAGCTATCTGGCGTCATGGTGACGTCGATGGCAGAGTGGCCAGACAAGGTAGAAGCCTCAATATGATCTGAAGACGGACTTGTGGAAGATGGCGGCGACGACACACGAGTGCGTCTGACCGGATTGTGCCCCAGACCAGGTATGTGGCTCGGCTGGGGCTTCCGGCGTTTGATGTTAGGCTTAGGTGAGTGGTTTGGGTAGTGGCCCAGCTAGCACCCCTTCATCATTTTGATGTGAGGCTTAGATGAGTGGTCTGGGTAGTGGCCCAGCTAGCACGCCTTCATCATTTGGATAGGAGTAGCGGCATATGTTGCCAAGATGGCGGATTCAGACATATTGTTGTAATACTTTGTAAGGTCCTCGAGAATAATCAATAAAATGGCCGTATGCATCTCCTAGATGCAGAGGCCGGGGTCATCCTCCTTTTCTAAAAAAAATTAAGTCCCCGGAAACAAACATCCTCTTATAACCAGCTAGTTTCAGATTTGGTGCCCCAATTCTTTTCCGCCTTACACGTATCCGTACAATTTAATATAATCTGATGTGCAAGCAAGCTGCCAGTCGACGGAAAATGAACCATATGCAGTTGGTATAAAAGGAAAGTAACAGGGCATTTATCTCTACAGTTTAGAGGACAAACATGGGAATGCGTCTTGATTTAGCGTGCATGTTCACGTAAACTAGATGACACCTTACACGTATCCGTTTGTTGTGGGAATATTTGGCAATAGTAGATTTCAATGGTATTTGATTGTATGGAACATATTGTAGTAATAATATAACAACTAAACCAGAAATATATATATTAATTATTGTATAGTTGCAAAATATTTGTTAAATATAAATAACAATAAGAACGGAAATTCTCATGCACATGTTGTATTTGATTATTGTATAATTGCCAAATATTTCTTAAATATAAATGGCATATGAGATGGAAATTCTCAATCATGTTCGCTGTGCCTTTTTTCATATATGTTGCATGCTGAGATGACATACTTGCATGTTCAGAGAAAAATACCAGCTATTTAGATATACAAATACAAGATATGCTGAACCCAAAAAAAAAATAATGCAAATTAATTAAAAAGTTTGTTAATTATTGCTGCAGTATAATGTTGGCACTAACTTTGTCAAACTGGGTAAACTAGTTGGTGCATGCAGTTCAATAATTATTGTAGAAATTGGGAGGAAGACTACCCAAATTATGAATATTTGCAGACATTAAAAAGTGTTTTTGGCACTACGGTGGTTGTTAAAACCCCTACTTTTTGTTGAATTACAATACTTAATTTAATTGAAAACGGGCTACAAATTAATTGTAACGAATTTTCTGATGTACTGGTAGTTATCTTTATTGAGCAACAGTTTATTTAATATTGAATAACACACTACATTCAAATTAAATTCAACTGTGACCAAAATTTGTTTGGAATATAAAATATGGATTTTTTGGTGAGCCTAATATGTATCCACTTTGGAATTTAAACCATGTATGTTTCCATTTCAATATATCAGTTAATTCTTACTGACCGATCCTAATGAGATACAATGATAAGTTGCCCTATTACTAATTAGTCTGTGGGATACAATCTAGACTTATTGATTAGTACTCCCTCCATCTCATAATATAATACGTTTCTGCAAGCTAAAATAGACTGCAAAAAAATCTTACATTATGGAACAGTTTTTTTTTTTTTTTTTTTTTTG
>LR738714.1:746881064-746948196 GCA_902687465.1 Secale cereale
GCCCCTCCGAGCGCCGCCGCCCGCCCCTCCCAGCGCCGCCGCGAAGCCGCCCCGCCCCGGCCGCCTCCGCCAAGGTATAATTTTTTCTTCCATTTTCTTCCAAGACATTTTTGCTTTTTGCTTCATTTTTACATTTTGGCACTCACCTTGTAGATGGTGTTGAACAACGTCGACATGGATTCGTTGTCCGATGCGTCGGATTGGTCGTCTTCCGACGATTCTGACATTGACGAGTTGTTGCAAGACGACGACGTTGAGATGATGAGCCTCCTCGTCGATGTGCAAGCGTTTGAAGATCGCGTGAAACTTATGGATCAGAGGAGATGGTCTAAGATGGGGCGACTCACCATCTACCGGAACCGTGCTCTCGGACACGAGCATTTGATGCAAGACTACTTCGCGGAGGTACCTACATACCCTGCTCGTCTCTTTCGCAGAAGATACCGAATGCGTCGTAGTTTGTTTGTGAAGATTGTCAAAGATTGTGAGGCTGCCTCCTATTACTTTACGCGTCGTAGAAACGCCGCCGGTATCATGGGGTTTAGTGCATATCAAAAGATATCGGCGGCAATGCGGGTACTCGCTTATGGCATACCCGCGGATTATACCGACGAGTATCTTCGCATTGGGGAAGATACAACCACGGAGTCCGTCCGTAGGTTTGCCAAGTTGGTCATCCGGTTGTATGGTGAGAAGTATCTTCGGGCACCAAACGAGGAAGATATTAAGAGATTAATGGAAATGAATGAAAAAAGGGGATGGCCGGGGATGCTTGGTAGTCTTGATTGCATGCATTGGCGGTGGAAAAATTGCCCAAAGGCATGGCATGGAATGTATTGCCGTAAAAGCCGTGATGCTACCATTGTGATTGAGGCCGTAGCATCAGAGGACACATGGATTTGGCATGCATTTTTTGGGTTGCCGGGAACACTCAATGATATCAATATCCTCAATAGATCTCCATTGTTCAAAAGATTAATTTCTGGGGATGCTCCAGCTTGCAACTACAAAATCATGAACAATGAGTATTCAATGGGATACTATCGCACCGATGGCATTTATCCCGAATGGGCAACTCTTGTGAAGTCCATCAAGGAGAAAAATGGGGTGCCCTTAACAAGAAAAGAGGCTCATTTCACCAAGGCACAAGAGGCAGCCCGCAAAGATATTGAGAGAGCTTTTGGTGTTTTACAAGCAAGGTTTGCCATAGTTCGGGGTCCAGCTCGGTTTTGGGACAAGAAAACCTTGGTGAACATCATGAAATGTTGTGTGATTCTACACAACATGATCCTAGAGGATGAGAGGGGGTTAAACCTCCCTTGTTTCTATGACAATGTTGGTACGCGTGTGCAACCGGAAAGAAACCCTTCTCGCATACACGCCTTTCTTGAAGCACATCGTGAGATTGAGAATGCAAGCACTCATGGTCGTCTCCGGGATGATCTAGTTGAGCACCACTGGCAGTTGGATGGACGGCGTACTGGCCCATGATGTATCTTTGTTTTACTTTTCTATGTCCTATTTGATTTGAACAATTGTTGTAATAATTTGAATGATTATTGTTTTATTCGGTGCTGTAATAATAACTAGAATGATTATTGTTTTATGTCAAATGTGATTGAATTTGTGATATGTCATATGATGAAATGTGATGAAATGTGTGATATATGAAATGACAGTTTTAAGGGTTGGGGTTGGGTCAAAGACTAGAACCCTCAAACCCAACCCTTAGAACGGAATATTCCGATCTAAGGGTTTGGTTTGAGGGTTCTAGTCTTTGCCTCTGTTTTTCAACCCGTAAAAGTGTCAAAACTGGGCAATTCTCAACCCTTAAAACTGATTTTACATTTGAGGATTTGAGGGTTCTACTAGAGATGCTCTTAGAGCATGGATGCATCGCGTGCAATTAACTTCGTCACGTGTCTTTCGATCAACTACACTGCACTATAAATAATACTCCCTCCATTTTTGTATACAAGGCCACTATCAAAAATACAATTTGTAAATATACAAGGCCACTAACACTAATCGAGGCAAACTTGATGGCGTTTGCCTCGTACTAGCACCCGAGGACATTAATATCCCTTGCATGCATGCGGGAGTGAGAAGGTTAGCTTGCATTCCCAACATTAATTAACCAATGAGCAGTAAGAGAGTTGGCTTCTTGTGCGTGAGAGAGAAAACCCACACTAATTAGCACGACAAACAAGGTGACAAGCAAGCTTACAACATTGACCTAAACATGCATTGATTTCTTACCTTGGTACCTGTAATATGAGTTTGTGGCCTTGTATACAAAAATGGAGGGAGTACATGCGCTGCATGCTTTGCCTTCTCATCCTCAGCTACTTCACCACACACATAACGAACTAGCTAGAGCTGCACCAGCTAACCAATAGTCAATTAAGCAGCACTTGACCATGGCGCTCAAGCAGCTCCCTACCGTCCTCCTCGCCGTCTGCGCCACCCTCCTGGCCCTCGCCGCACCGTTGCTCGCCGGCGACGCCGACATGCTCCAGGACTTCTGCGTGGCCGACTACAAATCCCTTGACGGCCGTAAGTTGTGCTAGCTCTTCTATCCATACTTCGTGTGCACATGAATACTAGTAGATCATGCCTGAACAGAGAGTAATGCATGCCTATATGTATGTGTCCAGCACTGCGGCTGAACGGGTTCCCGTGTAAGAGGCCGGAGAACGTGACGGCGGATGACTTCTTCTCCTCGGCGCTGGCACTCGCGGGGAACACCGGCAACCCGGTCGGCTCTGCGGTGACGGCGGCGAACGTGGAGAAGCTCCCGGGGCTCAACACGCTGGGCGTCTCCATGTCCCGCGTGGACTACGCGCCGTGGGGCGTGAACCCACCGCACACCCACCCACGTGCCACCGAGATCATCTACGTGCTTGAGGGCTCCCTTGACGTCGGCTTCGTCACCACTGCCGGCAAGCTCTTCACCCGCACCGTCTGCAAGGGCGAGCTATTCGTCTTCCCCCGCGGCCTCGTCCACTACCAGAAGAACAACGGCGGCGCGCCGGCCATGGCGATCTCGGCATTCAACAGTCAGCTTCCGGGCACGCAGTCCCTCGCCCTAGCGTTGTTCGCAGCCTCACCACCGGTGCCCACCGACGTGCTGGCCAGGGCGCTCCAGATCGACGGCGGCCTGGTGGAGGCCATCAAGTCTAAGTTCCCGTCAAAGTAACTAGCCATGCATGCATGAGGTTGGTTGGGTCGGCTCTACGTGCGTACTTGCTGTACTAATAATAATGACGAGGGCCACCTAACAATGCAGTTTTAATTCATTTGCTTGACAATACCTTTGTACTATATACGCTGATTCCTTTTTGTCGGTGCATGTTTAGTGAAAGGCCTCGTCAGTTTTACTGTTATAATTGTTCCGTTTTCTTCATGAACTACTGGTGATTAATTTGTATGTGTCCATTATTGGTGAACGAATGTGCCTGATTGCCTGAATTGCCATGATATTGTTGGGCACCGAACAAGTTATAGTCTATATCTCCCTCTCTGTGATCGATCCTTCCTAATGCGTTTTGATGAGTATGTATATCGAGTACAACTGGTTGTTCCAAAACATAGTTTTACATGTCTACTAGAGATATCAACAAAAATATTTTGTACAATGTCAAATTATGGATATATAAATTATGCTAGCTGATATATTGACGTAAGATTGTATGCAATTAATGGCCATATATGTATCCACCACAATAAAAATAACTTGGTGCATCTTAAACATGCACACTATATTGTGACTAGTGATTTTTTTTTTGAGGAACTGACAGAAGCGCTACCGTTTCATTTAGTAGAGGGAAATATGTACAGTGTGGCATGTTTCGAAACGGGACATGCCAGAAACCCCACGATCCGAAAGGATCATAGTGAGTGATGCATGCTAACTATTCATGAATTTGGGTCGCTCTTGGCCAGAAGGCCATGTCGCGATGCATGATCTCCTCAAAGGTTAGGTGCGCAACCTCGATGTAAGTCAATCTTGTGCCTTTCGGGACGCGGAGGAATTGATCCCGAGCACCAGTGATCCCGGATGAACAGTAAAATCCAAAAAAAAAGTAAAATAATTCAAAAAATTCTGAAATTTTTTGTCAAGAAACTTTGATGTTTTTTCTACATGCGTGCCAATTTTCGTGAAGAAATGACATTTGTGGAGGTCTCGGCAAAAAAAAATCATGCTCCAAAAAACTGTTTCTGGAAGCATTTTGGAGCATCAATTTTGTTTTTTGTCGAGACCTGCATGAATGTCATTTTGTCATGAAATTTTGCACGCATGTGAAAAAGATATCAATGTTTGTTGCAAAAAAATTCAGATTTTTTTTAACATTTTAAATATATTTTTCGTTTGTACTGTAGCAAATGGTGCTTGTGAGCTCGAGCTCACAATAGCACTTTCGTGCCTTTGGCCCTTTCTCTAACATATATGTAAGTACTGACTCGTCTCTTTTTGTCCATGAAATATTTTTTTCTAGACACCGCGAAACAAAAACAAAATACATTTTAACTATCGAGCGGACATCAACATGAAATTTAAGGATTTTTCCATGTTATGGCACATAAAAACTTAAAACATTAAATTTAAGGATTTCAATAAAATGGCATGCTACCTTCACAAACCACCCAACAGACCATTATAAGTGGACTGAAAATTTAAGGGGTGGAGTGAAAATTATGTGGCACCACTGGCAACTAAGCAGTTCAGGCAGAGATAAGATCTGGTCATCCATTCGAATTTCATACACCAAGCGACCTCCTCCTTTGGCGCTCCCACGAGAGACAGGGGAGGAAACCCTAGCCGCCGCTGGACCGCGACCTCCTCCCCCTTCCCTCCCCTCGCCGCCTCTAGGTCGTGCCGGTGGGTGAAGCCCGTCCTGTATGGGCGGCGGCGGGGTGCTTTCTCCTTCTCATGAGGCGGGATTGCCGTGGGGCGATCTAACCTGGCCGGAACGCGGCGTGGTGAGGGGCGTGGCGACGCTAGGCTGCCACGGTGGCAGGCGTGGAGGACTGCGCGAGGTAAGCCGCATGCTGGTGATGGCTATGGTGGCTGCCTGGCCGGTGATTGACCTGCCAGATCTGGTCAACGCGGGGGGTATATTTAGGTCTCTAAACTCCAGACGTCATCGTACGATCGATGTTGTCAAAAGAAGTCCACTTCGTTGAGAAATTAATAAATATATCGTCCTTTCAATTTTGCTTTGCTTAATTTGGATGCAAATGATTTCTCATTGATGCATGCTGACGTGCAAGAAAGAGTATGCACAGATCTTCTCATTGATTCACACCAAACAAATTAAATACGAAGGTCGATGATCTGAAATCCACGACCGGATAATCATACATTTGTAGGTCTAGTTGTGTGTTTCCATTAGTAACATGGCTCTCTCTTGCACACACAAGTAGCGTATGAGAGCGTAGTGATTAAAGATCATTTATATAGTGATGGCTAGATTTTTGTTGTTGCTGAGAAAGGTACGTATATCATGCACACTACAGACGGCTAGATGTTTTTGCACGCGTACCCACCTTAAACTCATGGTATATATGTGCTTACGGCTACTGCGTTCCTTTTGCATATGCGAGCATTGAAGGTACGCAACGCATGTATTGAAATTGTGTCAAATATACGTACGAGGGAGGTTATAGTTGGATTTGGATTGTGTGCAAATAGGGTACAAAGGCATGCTTGAGTAGAAAACTTGAATCCTGGATCTCTTATATAATGTAAGGGTAGACACACGATGCAACCTGTGTCAACATAATAGCACAAATATACAGGGGGAGACGTCGGCGTGTGCTGGTGCCGTGTCGGTCAGCGTGCAATACTATGGTGGTGTCATGGGGAGGAGCGTCCGTAGTCTTACACGAGAATGTAGCTATATTTGTGAAACTTGTTAACAAATTCGGTGTCGTATCTTGTGTAATTATACCTGCCATCCAACCACGACAAAGACACCGAGGGAAGAAATCATACCTGTCATCCACAAACCATGAACCCAGCACACGTTCCGTCTTTCATATGTCATCGATGCAGGCCACAATCTGCATCCACCTCTGGACTACCTTTCAAGCTCCGCTCCGACGCTGGAGCAAACGCCATCGCAACGACGGAGCCCGAGGACACATGTCCATCACGAGGATGCATGCCGCCGCCGCTACGCCATCATTGTTTGAACAGACTGTATCCGAATTCATCCTCACCTATAGGACTGATGGTCTCGTCAGGTAAGGATCCAAAAAATCTTTACTCAACAGCGTCATCGTCATCGCTGAATCCAAGACAGTAAACAGCCAAAAAACATAAATTTCGAGGGAGTAAAAACGAACTACACATGTGGATCTAGCGACCCTCTTCACCACCAACGATCGAGATTGCCGATAGAGGGGAGCCGTCGAAGGACGGCGCTGGAAGATTGGCGTCTCCCGGTGGCGGGTTATACGATAGCTTCTCCACAGCGCACTTGCATGCACATCTACGTACGCTAACCAATTCTAATCAATAGCATCACGAGCGAATCTTACTCCTACACTACACAGAGTACGTACTGGGAGGGCACGGAACGGTTAATTTATTCGCGGCCGGAAATGGTGGCTGGGACTAGCCTATGTCACCATCCAAGCTAGTATCGATCAAAGTACTACGTACTAATTCAACCTTTGCATGTTACCTTTAATTAATTCTGGTTGGTGACATCTGACATACTATATGGATGCACACATGTGACCACACAAAAAGAGCAACGGAAATGATCATGTTTTAATATAGACTTTTGCAGGGAGTGTCTTAACACTGCTGTCGATGCTTCGATCGCCATAGATAGGCTGTACGGATTAATTAACTAGGTCCGGAGAATTAAAACGTGCCGAATTTCTTTTTCTTTGCCCATATTCTTCACACTTCATGGTTGGGTTCCTTGTTGAACCAATCTATCAATATTTAAATTCTAGACTTGACACTGGGCTTGCATATATGAGGAATGACTTTGTCAATTTTAAGATGTTGTGTCGGTTCAATATCTTAGAGGTATTTATAAGGATAATAATAAGTGTATGTACTATCAGGTATATACGATGCAACATAGATCTTAGTACAGGCACATACATACGAAGATCGCGCAAGTTCAATGCATGTGTATCTAGCTAGGGTTTTTTTTTTGAAAAGGGGAAAGACCCCGGCCTCTGCATCATCATGATGCACACAACCAATGTACCTAGCCAGGTAATGAATGAATCCCAATACAACTCGAGTCTGTTCTCACACGCTCGCCGATCGATCGACCGGTCACTGCAGTAGCTGGCACATCGATCGGTAGGTGCTGCATGCAGTCACTACACCTTGTACGGTCGATATGGATGCAAGAGATCAAGCAAGCTGCCGACTAGAGCACTGCTGCATGCACCGACGCACGGCTGTTTCATTAATCAATGCCCGCGTCTACTTCTAACCAGCTAGTTTCAGATCTCACGCCACAATTCTTTTCCTCCTTACACGTATCCGTTCAATTTAATACGTATAATCAGATGTGCAAGCAAGCTCCTAGTTAACGGAAAATGAACCATATGCAGTAGGAAAACAGGAAACTAATTAACAACGCATTTATTTCTACGGTTTAGAGCATAAACGTGGGAATGCGTCTTGATTTAGCATGCATGTTCAGGTAAACTAGATGATACCTTACACGAGCCGTTTGTTGCTTGAATGTTTTGCAATATATATCAATGATATTTGATTATATAGAACATATTGGAGCAATACTATAGCAAATAAACAGAAATATACATGATTTATTGGACTTAAATATTGTACTGTTGTAAAATATTTCTTAAATATAAATAACAAACAAGAATGGAAATTCTCATGCACATGCTATATTTGATTATTGTGTAGTTGTAAAATATTTCTTAAATATAAGTAACATATTAGAATGGATATTTTCCTACATGGTTGGTGTGCCCTTTTTCATGGATGTTGCATGCTGAGATGACATACTTGCATGCTGAGAGAAAAATAGATTAGCGAAGACTATCTATTTAGATATACAAAACACAAGATATGCCAAACGCAAAAGAATAATGCAAATTAATTAAACAGTTTTTAATTATTGCTGGAGTATAATGTTGGCACTAATTTTCTCTTAGTTCAGACTAGGTAAACTAGTTGGTGCATGCGGTTCAATAATTATTATAAAAATGGGGAAGACTACCCAAATTATGAATAAAGCACATCTCTCACTATTTGCAGACAGTAAAAAGTGTTTTCGACATTACGGCCCTTGTTAAAAAAAACCTAATTTTTGTTAAATTACAATACTTCGTTGTATTGAAAGCAGGCTACAAATTAATTGAACAAATTGTCCGTTGTACCGGTAGTTAATTACATTAAGCAAAAATTTATTTAACCTTGAATATCACACTGCATTCAAATTAAATTCAAGTGTTGGCAAAATTTGTTTGGAATGTAAAATTTGGATTTTTTGTGAGCCTAATATGTGTCCACTTTGGAAATTTAAACCATATGTGTTTTTATTCCAATATATCAGTTAAATCTCAAGCCTAATGAGATATAATGGTAATTTTCCCTATTACTAATTAGTCCATGGGGTACAACCTAGACTTACTGATTAGAACGCCCTCGTCTCATAATATAATACATTTTTGCAAGATAAAATAGTTTAAAAAATCTAATATTATGAAAAGGAAGGAGTAAAAGAAAAAGCCGAAACAAACTATTTTATTTGTTGAACGCATCATAGTTCAGTAACTACAACACCAGCTTTCCTCCTCCTCTCCTCCAGCTAAGACCCTCTCTTACCACATGTCACACGAGCACATGACACAAATGGTGTGATGGTTGACAATTTGACATCGCTATACAACCCTATCTTGAAGCTAAAGTGTTAGAGCATGGTTAATAGCATAGCCAACTACCGGCTATATGGAATTAGAGCATCTCTAGCAGACCCCACATAATTCAAACCCGCATATTGTGTTTACAGTTCGAGGCCGAACTGTTTTGCGGGGCGAAATCACGCGCTGTAGAACATACCCCGTATATGAAACTGCATAATTTGAAAAAAACTTTCGCGAGAGAAATAGCAACCACACTGATCGTTCATAGTTTATCACATACTACATGATTATACATACATTCTACTACTACTACTACTACTACTACTACTACTACTACTACTACTACTACTACTAGAGGGGGTGGGGATCTGCGGGCTCGAAGCTACTACCAAAATGGACGAGCTTGCGGCGGCGAGGCCGACGCGGTGGAGGAGCTCAGTCCTCCTTGTCGGAGCTGACGAGGTTGACATACTTCTCCCTCAGCTCCTCGCGGATGCGCCGCCATTCGTCGTCCTTGTCCTTCGCGGCGAGGTTGGTCGTGACCGCCTGCTTAAAAAGGAGGTCTTGGAGCACCTCGTCGTGGCGGCGGCGCTCCTCCTCTTCTCGCAAGCTCCGTTCAGCAATGGCGGCCGCGACTGTGTTGAGATCGGCGAAGAAATCTTTGGGCCTGATGATGCCTCAGCGCTCGATCTCCTCCGGCTCCTGCTTGACGGCGACGAGCTCAGGGTCCTCCGGCTCCTGCTTGACGGCGACGAGCTCTGCCCACTCCCTCTTCACGGGGAGAAGAGACGCGCGGGAAGAGCCCACGACCGAGGACGGCGTCCGCCCGTGCCGGCGGTCGTACACCTCCGTCTCGCGACGGTTGCAGCTGGAGGCCTTGGTTGGTGCACCTCTTGGCAGTGCGCTTCCTCGCGCCGTCCCCGCAGACAGACCGCTCGTGATCGGGGTCGCCGCCCCGCCGAAGCTGCGGTCGAAGCTCCACATGCGGCCCCACATAGCGGCTGGAGGGCTCACCAGCGACGAGAGGAATGGGAGGGAGGGACTAGGGGATTGCGGTGAAACGCAGCGGCAGGGGGATAGGGTTTCGACCCGTATCTGCCCCGCAAACTCTTAGATATACGGCCTCAGAGGTGAAGTTTGCAGGCCGCGGTAACAATAATTAAGGGTCGGGCGAGTATACGGGCTCTGTTCTAGTCACAAAACTGAGCCGAGCCTGTATACTCACTGGAATTTTTACGGTTCGCCTGTTATGCGGGGTCTGCTAGAGTTGCTCTTACCATTTCCCATATCACCAACCTAATAGCCAACACGTATTATATAAGTAGTTGTTAAGAAGTACTCACTTCATTTTTATTTACTCCGCATATTAGAGTTGACTGAAGTCAAACTTTCTAAAGTTTGACCAAGTTTATAGAAAAGAATATAAATATTTACCATAACAAATCTATATGATGTGAAAGTACATTCAATAATGAATCCAATGGTATAGATTTGTTATTGTATGTGTTAATATTTTTGTCTATAAACTATGTTTTGACCAAACCTACACTGAGTAAATAAAATCGGAGGACACACTACTTTGTTAATGCATGATTCACTTTACATTCTCACAATACTTCTTGGAATCCATGTTATAGCCGGCTGTTAATCTACAACCAGCCTCCCTTCTGTCTCATCCAACTCAACAAAAATATAATTGTATAATTCTTATTGCCGGCATTGTCCTCATAAAATCGCGTGCAATTAACTTCATCACGTGTTTATGGATCAACTACCGATCGATCACATCCCCCCTTACGCTACATTGCACTATAAATACATGCGCTGCATGCTTTGCCTTCTCATCCAGTCATCCTCAGCTACTTCACCACGGTGCTAACTAACCAGTTGTCAATTAAGCAGCACTTGCCTATGGCGCCCAAGCAGCTCCCTACCGTCCTCCTCGCTGTCTGCGCTACCTTCCTGGCCCTCGCCGCACCATTGCTCGCCGGCGACCCCGACATGCTCCAGGATTTCTGCGTCGCCGACTACAAATCCCTCGACGGCCGTAAGTTGTGCTAACTCTTCCATCCATAAGTCGTGTGCACGACTAGATCATCATGCCTGAGAATAGAGAGTAATGCATGCATGCATGTATTTGTGCAGCACTGCGGCTGAACGGTTTCCCTTGCAAGAGGCCGGAGAACGTGACGGCCGACGACTTCTTCTCCTCCGCGCTGACACTCCCGGGGAACACCGGCAACCCCGTCGGATCTGCGGTGACGGCGGCGAACGTGGAGAAGCTCCCGGGGCTCAACACGCTGGGCGTCTCCATGTCCCGCGTGGACTACGCGCCGTGGGGCGTGAACCCGCCGCACACCCACCCACGTGCCACCGAGATCATCTACGTGCTTGAGGGCTCTCTTGACGTCGGCTTCGTCACCACTGCCGGCAAGCTCTTCGCCCGCACCGTCTGCAAGGGTGAGCTCTTCGTCTTCCCCCGCGGCCTCGTCCACTACCAGAAGAACAACGGCGGCGCGCCGGCCATGGCAATCTCGGCATTCAACAGTCAGCTTCCGGGCACGCAGTCCCTCGCAGTTGCGATGTTCGGTGCCTCACCACCGGTGCCCACCGACGTGCTGGCCAGGGCGCTCCAGATCGACGGCGGCCTCGTGGAGGCCATCAAGTCTAAGTTCCCGTTAAAGTAACTAGCCATGCATGCATGCTGTTGGTTGGCTCGGCTCTACGTACGTACGTGCTGCTAATAATGACGAGGGCCACGTAAAAGTGCAGCTTTAATTCATTTGGTTGACAATGTCTTCTGTAGTACTATACTCTGATCCTTTTGTGTCGGTGCATGTTTAGTGAAGGGCCTCGCCGATTTCACATTTAATTGTTTTTTTCTTCATGAACTACTGGCGATCAATTTGTATGTGTCCATTACTGGTGATTAATATTACTTGGATTGTCGTGATATTTGTTAGGCAATGAATAAGATATAGTCTCTATCCCTCTTTCTTTGCAGATCCATTACTCGTATGGAGTACAAGTACAACTAATATGATTATGAAAATATTTATAGTGCAGATAATTTTGTTCATGGGAGTACAAATTTGAATTGTGAAAAGATTTGTCATGAAAATAATTTTGTAATACCTTAATCTTACCAATCCAAATAATGTTATACTCCCTTGTTCCCTTTATAGGGTGTATTATTTTATGAAGTTCTGAACCCAAAGCTTAAATATACGAAGAAGAACGGTAAAACCATAACTTGGCCAAAAACAACCGGTTGGTAACACCAACCGGTACTAAAGGTTTTTTTTTTTCTGAAAATTTTGGAAAAAAATTTGAATTTTTTTTCGATTTTCAATTTTCTGACCTATTTGATGATTTAGTCCGTAATCATTCCTCTTAACTACTCAAGTGTGGATCACTCATTCCAAATCATCTAACTTCCTGGTCGGTCACCCATCCTTCCACTACTCCAGCCTGAGCACGCTTAACTTCAAAGTTCTATTCCCCCTAGATTCCAAGTCTGCACGTGTTGCTTTCCTAACAATAGTAAGCTGTCAATCCTATTAACCCTCGGGAGTTTAGCTTGAGCATTAGGTCACATGTTTCACCGTTTGAGTTTGAAACTATTATCGTAAAAACAATAATTATTTAGTAACACTAATATTTCTTGAATAAATAGTTTGACCATAGTTTGACCATAATTTGACCATAGTTTGACCAGATTTGACCAAAATTCAAAAAACTAAAATAATTATTTAGTAACACTAATATTGTTGAATAATTATTTAGTAACACTAATATTTCTTGAATAAGTAGTTTGACCACAGTTTGAACAAAATTCAAAAAAAACTGAAATTTGAGCATATTTTTTTTCCTTTTAGAATATGAGGATTCTAAAAAATTGCAAACAGGCTGTAGGCTGTCAAAATCGGATGCGGATTTTCGTGCTGAACATTTTGATATATTATAGTTTTTTTTACATCGTATGCAAAAGTTATAGCCGTTTTACTTTTTCATCACACTTTTTTGCAAAACATGTCGAAATTGAAGTTTTTAAATTTTCCTAACTTGTAGATGTAGTAACATAACTACATCTCGAAGGATTTTAATTTTGGATGATTTTTACGATTTTCTTTTGTTTTTTTCAAAACTGAAATGCCGATCAGGGGGTAGAGTTTGAAAATGACCCTATAGTCCCAGTTTGTGTCTCCAACCGGGACTATAGGCTAGACCCCTTTTAGTGCCGGTTCGTGGCACCAATCGGTACTAAAGGTTAGCCCTTTAATACCAGTCCGTGCCACGAACCGGTATTAAAGAGGCTCGTGGGCCCCAGCCTGACGCCAGCCTGCCACCACCCCTTTAGTACCGGTTCGTGACACGAACCGGTACTAAAGGTTCAACACGAACCGGCACTAATGCATAGCTGTTCGAACCAGGACTAATGGTACCAATAGTACCAGGCCAAAATCAAACCGGGACTAATGTGTCTCACATAAGATACTTTTTCTACTAGTGTAAGGGAATGAAGAGAGTACTAAAGATAGGTGCTTCAAACCCCTTCAAAAGACCGCAGTCCCCCACTTATTCTTATTTATTTATTATCAGAGTGCATGGGTGGTGCTCGACTCGACGTTCATGCATGGGTGGTGCTCGACTCAACATTGCGTATCATGATCGAATTTCATGTTGAGTATCATGATTATTTGAAGATATAAGACAAACTAGGAATAATTCTAACTTGTCTTACAAGGCTCAGACAATACATAATCATTTCATCAATCCCCGTTCTATTCCTTCTACTTGGTATCAGTCTAACCCTGATCTAAACCCTAGCCGCCGCCGCCGCTTCTGCACTGCTGCACCCGGTCGGTCAATCTCCATGATCGCCGCCTGGGGCATGCCGCGCGTACCTAGGATTCTTCCGCTGGTCGTGTTGAGTGGCTGCCCTAAAGTGTTTGTTTTTCTTGATCTTTTATCCAGGTTTTTCTCTCTTCCACCGGTCGCATCAATCGACTTTTATTTCTGGTTATTCAATCTATTATCGGTTTGTGTTGCCCACCGACCCCGCGCACCTCTACTGCAACACCGGCGTGACCACCCGGCCTCCTCTCTGGCCGGACGGCCTTGCGCGATGCCGCGGCTCGCCACGTCCGGCATCCACGCGTCTGCCCGCTCGTCACTCTGCACCGGCTGTCATCACCTTGTCCCTGAGCACGGCGCATCCTTCACCGATCGAGCAACACGCTGTTGCTAGCGTCGCCCAGTCGGGCCGCAACGCCATTGCCCCCCGGTTCTCCCCATGGTTGCACTGACATGCGCCGCCGATGCGTTGCCCTTCCGGGCCATAACGTCGCGGCATGCGCTCCACACCGGAGTTCCAAGGCCGTTCCCACAGTTTCACCTACCCACGCGCTACCGCTATGTCGCCCCTTCAGGCCGTAGTGCCGTGGCCCGAGATGTACCGCCGCCCTAAGGCTGTTTGCTCTAGGTCGTCTCCATGGCTGCACCGACACACGTGTTGCCACTGCGTCGCCCCATCGGGCCGTAGCGAGCGTGGCACGCAGTCCCTACCGCCTCCCTGAGACCTTCCCCACCTTCACCCCGACCCGTGCGCTGCCACTGCGTCGCCCTTTAGGCCGTAGCGCCGATACGTCTCCATCATATCTATAATTTTTTATTGTTTCATGCTAATGTTTTACCACTTTTACATACTTTTTGCAATAATTTATATGATTTTCTTGGACTAACATATTGATCCAGTGCCCCGTGTCAGTTCCTGTTTGTTGCATATTTTTTATTTCGTAGGAAATCCATATCAAACGGAGTCCAAACGCAATAAAAATTTACGAAGATTTTTTTTTAAATATGTGTGAATTTTGAGAAGTGGAATCAACGCAAGGTGTGCTTGAGGGTCCCACAAGCCCTAGGGGCGTGCCCCCTAACCAGTGCATGTCGAGGGGGCTTGTGGCCACCATAAAGGTCGGTTGGAGATGTCCTTTGGACGCAGGGAAGCTAATATCCGGATAAAAATTGTGTTAAAATTTCAGCCGAATCGGAGTTGCGGATCTCCAGGAATTTAAGAAACTGTGAAAGGCGAGAAACAGGGGTCGCAAAATAGAAGAGTAACAGAGAGATAGATCCAATCTCGGAGGATGTTGCAATATGTTCATGATTCGCTTAAAGTGGGTTGCGTGAGTGACTGAAACACAAACCCGAGTAAGTGGGTTGTTGCGTATGGGAACAAAGAGGACTTGATACCTTATAATGCTATGGTTGGATTTTACCTTAATGATTTTTAATAGTTGTGGATGCTTGCTAGTGTTCCAATCATAAGTGCATATTATCCAAATAGAGAAAGTATGTTAGCTTATGCCTCTCCCTCATATAAAATTGCACTAATGATTACCGGTCTAGTTATCGATTGTTTAGGGACAAATAACTTTCTTGTGACAAAAAGCTTTCTACTAAATCTAACATAATTGTTTCTTTATCCAAACAACCCCTGACTTTTATTAACGTGCTCTTTATTATCTTGCAAACCAATCCCTTCACACCTAGAAAGTAATTCCAGGCGTAGAAGTGTGTACTCTAGGCAATGCAACCAAAAGACATATCTGATGGAAGATACTAGGCAGTACATTTATACGCCAACACTCCCCTTAGGTGTGGCTCCCTCAGGCCTAAACCTGGACCGAAAGTGGGCTGCAATTTTAATTGCACCAGCTGAGTCTTGAACTCAAGACCTCTTGCCTCTTGGCTTCGATACCATGTAGAAGTGCATGCTCCAGCTAATGCAACCAAAAGACTAATCTAATGGAAGACACTAGGCAATACATTTATAGGTCAACACCAGGCATGTTTCATATACCAAAAGCTTCACATTTTGCATAAGTTTGCAAATGAAAAGGGATACGTACATGTCTCCAATATCAACCAAACCTCACCGGCTTAGACCAATAGCAGTAGTTACTTCTTGCCTAAATGCGTCCTCATGTCTTGTATCCGATGTATGCGAAGAAACTGCAAATTTCTTATATCGCTCCAGAATTGTTGATACATAGTCTGGATCCATGTCGCATTGAACAAAGTGAATATCTTCTTCACCATGGAAGCGAACATAATTGTGGAATGACATTGTAGCGGCAATAATCATATTTTGGTTTTAAATGGAGCAGCTTGGTATTTTGAGAAGAAGCTGACATTTCATCTTAAACACTCCAAGGCTCACTCTACGCAATTGTGCTTAGACGAGTGGATCCTATTGAACTTCTCTTCAGGGGTATTGGGCGGAACCCTCTGTTAATGTCTGGTACATGATTTCTTTCCGTTTGTACGGTGTGAGGTATCCCTTCCTGTTAGGACAGCAAGCATTCATGAGGTAGTACTTGTCCAACAAGACAACAAGAACATTTAATGAAAGATGTAGCATAGATTTAATGAGTTGTAACAAATGATCACCCTTTGGAGAATGGGGAAAGGTCGGCTTGTCTGTATGCATTGGAAGAAATAACACACTTGTGCCATGGATGGAACTGGGTTGCTCAGTCGAAGCATAAGTGAAATGCATATCAATGTCACATATTGCCTTCACATTCTGAGTGACTGCACTTGTTCTTCCAATATACTTCGTTTGGTTGTCTTCGGGACCCGTGTTATGCTCGTGCCATGTTTCTATTAATTTTGCTTTGTTAGAAATTATGTTCTGTTGATTCAATTCGGATCATATATGTTCCTTGAACATTAAATTTGCTAGAACAAATGCTATGGTTGTTTTATTAGGATTCTATATTAAGGGCAGCCCGCTGCATGTAGCTCCCGCTTGCGTAGGGCCCGGGAAGGCTCCGACCACTTTGGATCTATAGTATGCAGCCTTTAAAATTAAATTTGCTAGAAACATACTTTACTTGTTTTATCAGGATCCTACATGTTCTTTAAAATTAATTTTGCTAGAACAAATACATTACTTGTTTTATTAGGATCCTACATGTTTGCTTTAATTTGAAGTTTTGAACATATAGTACGCTTACTTTATTAGGATCCCATATAATTCATTTAATTTGTTAGAACATATACAATGAATTTTTTAATTACGATCATATGTGCCTCTTTGAATTTAATCAATTTTACACCTATATAATTCTTGTATCTTCCATTTTAATCTCCCTATTCCCTCTCACCTCGCGTGAAAGATCACTTGATTCCTTCATGCCTTGCCTTCTCTCTCATCTGATCTCGGCAGATACTACCCTTGGTAATATCTCGTCAAAAAATTAATTGATAAGCAACAAATCTTAATTTGATTTGAGCTAAATACCCATGGTGGTTAAAGACTGAGCGGTTTTACTAATGGGAATATATGCTATACCCCGAGGGTTCGTATATTGATAATAAGAATGTATGATATACTTATGAGCAAGATCTAAGATCCATGTTAGCTTGTCTTAATTCTAGGTTAATTACCTTTGCTATGTTGTATATCTTGGGTTGGCAAACTTTAATTTGGCAAAAAAGGACTTTAGCCTAGATGATTTGATTCTTACTACATTAAAGAAAAGTCTTATAGTCTAAACCTTAAACCTATGTTCTAAGTTTAGGATGAAAAGCGACAGTGAATCCCCACCCTTGCATGGTGCTAGAGAAGCATTATGGTGGAGCTTCGCCTCAGAGTGCAGATAGGGATCTATTGCCATTGCGAAGATGTATTCAATAGGTAGTATGGAAGTTAGGAGATATAATCATATGCTATATATTTGAACTACCTATCGTATTTAGACAAACCCTCACGGGTTCCAAAAAAGAAAACTATTGAGTATAGTGCTTGATGACCCACAAGTGTAGGGGATATATCGTAGTCCTTTCGATAAGTAAGAGTGTCGAACCCAACAAGGAGCAGAAGGAAATGATAGGCAGTTTTCGGTAAGGTATTTTCTGCAAGCACTGATATTATAGGTAACAGATAGTTTTGTGATAAGGTAATTGGTAGCAAGTGACAAAAGGTAAAAGTAAATAAGGTGCAGCAAGGTGGCCCAATCCTTTTTGTGGCAAAGGACAAGCCTGGACAAACTCTTATATAAAGGAAAGCGCTCCCGAGGACACATGGGAATTATCGTCAAGCTAGTTTTCATCACGATCGTCTGATTCACGTTCAGTATTTTGATAATCTGGTATGTGGGTGGACCGGTGCTTGGGTGCTGCCCTTACTTGGACAAGCCTCCCACTTATGATTAACCTCTAATGCAAGCAGCCGCAACTACAAAAGAAGTATTAAGGTAAACCTAACCATAGCCTGAAACATATGAATCCAAACCAGCCCCTTACAAAGCAATGCATAAACTAGGGTTTAAGCTTCTCTCACTCTAGCAACCCATCATCTACTTATTACTCCCCAATGCCTTCCTCTAGGCCCAAATAATGGTGAAGTGTCATGTAGTCGACGTTCACATGACACCACTAGAGGAGAGACAACATACATCTCATCAAAATATCGAACGAAGACCAAATTCACATAACTACTAATAGCAAGACTTCTCCCATGTCCTCAGGAACAAAAGTAACTACTCACAAGACATAATATTGTTCATGATCAGAGGGGTATTAATATGCATAATGGATCTGAACATATGATCTTCCACCAAATAAGCCAACTAGCATCAACTACAAGGAGTAGTTAACACTACTAGCAACCCACGGGTACCAATCTGAGGTTTGGGTACAAAGATTGGATACAGGAGATGAACTAGGGTTTGAGAGGAGATGGTGCTGGTGAAGATGTTGATGAAGATAGCCCTCCCCAAGATGGGAGAGTTGTTGGTGATGACGACGGTGATGATTTCCCCCTCCCGAGGGATGTATCCCCGACAGAACAGCTCTGCCGGAGCCCTAGATTGGTTTTCGCGTTGGTTCCGCCTCGAGACGACGGCGTCTGGTCCCGAAAGCCTCATTATGATTTTTTCCAGGTCAAAACACCTCATATAGGAGAAGATAGGCATCGGAGGCCTTCTGGCTGGCCCACGAGGCAGGGGGCGCCCCCCCCCACCCTCGTGGGCAGCCGGTGGCCCCCCTCGTGGACTTCTTTCGCCAGATATTTTTTATTTTTTCTGAAATGACGTTCTGTTGAGTTTCAGGGCTTTTGGAGTTGTGCGGAATAGGTTTCCAGAGTTTGCTCCTTTTCCAGCCCAGAATTCCAGCTGCCGGCATTCTCCCTCTTCATGTAAACCTTGTAAAATAAGAGAGAAAAGGCATAAGTATTGTGACAAAACATGCAAGAACAGCCCATAATGCAATAAATATCAACATATAAACATGATGCAAAATGGACGTATCAACTCCCCCAAGCTTAGACCTCGCTTGTCCTCAAGCGAAAGCCGATATCGAAAAATATGTCCACATGTTTAGAGATAGAGGTGTCGATAAAACAAATACAGATATGAGGGCATCATGATCATTCCCATAACAGCAACTTATATAAATATAGTCATATGATTGTTATGCTAAAGTAACAATTCATCCACAATATCAAGTATGAATCATAAACTTCATTGGAAACTAACAAACTTTGATCTCGGTCATTGAAGAAATTGCAATTTATCGTAACATCGGAAAGAGTCAATATAAGAGCTTTTCAGCAAGCCTACATACTCAACTATCATATAGTCTGTCACAATTTCTCACTCTCATGCAATACTTATGTTTATGGAGTTTTAATCAGACACAGAGAAAGATAGGGGCTTATGGTGTTACCTCCCAACCTTTTACCTCAAGGGTAATGTCAACAGTAATTGTCGTGGTTTTGTCACGGCAGATGTCCTAGCAAAAGGACTTAGTCGTGAGGCCATCGCTACGGGTTAGCTTAAAGGGGTTAAAGCGGACAAAGACATAGGTATTTTATACTAGTTCGGCCCCTTAAATGAAGGTAAAAGCCTACGTCTAGTTTGGTGTAATATTGCTAGGGTTTCGATGACCAGGGAGCGAATCCGCTTTGCCTATGTCTCGAGCTGTTGTTCTCTCTTTTGAACCATCGCCGGGTCGTCCCTTTATATACACGAGGTGACGCCCGGTCTGGTTTATAGAATTCGAGGCCGGCTCATAAACGTGTCCGGCTCGGTCTCTATCCTTCCTATCTTACATCACAAGTTACCCGCAGTATGGCGGTTTACAAATCATGGGCCCTAACACTTTGGGCTCTAAGCCTCCTGGGGGCTAAAGTGTCTTGCTCCACGCTCTGCTGGGCTTTAGTAAACGTAACCTTGATAATCATAAGCCGGCCCCTCCTGGGCGGTTTATGAAGGAAATATGCCCTAGAGGCAATAATAAAGTTGTTATTTATATTTCCTTATATCATGATAAATGTCTTTTATTCATGCTAGAATTGTATTAACCGGAAACTTAGTACATGTGTGAATACATAGACAAAAACAGTATGTCCCTAGTATGCCTCTACTAGACTAGCTCATTGATCAAAGATGGTTATGTTTCCTAGCCATAGACATGAGTTGTCATTTGATCAACGGGATCACATCATTAGGAGAATGATGTGATGGACAAGACCCATCCGTTAGCATAGCAGTATGATCGTTTAGTTTAACTGCTATTGCTTTCTTCATGACTTATACATGTTCCTATGACTATGAGATTATGCAACTCCCGAATACCGTAGGAACACCTTGTGTGCTATCAAACGTCACAACGTAACTGGGTGATCATAAAGATGCTCTACAGGTGTCTCCGAAAGTATTCGTGGTGTTGGCATAGATCAAGATTAGGATTTGTCACTCCGAGTGTAGGAGAGGTATCTCTGGGCCCTCTCGGTAACACACATCACAATAAGCCTTGCAAGCAAAAGACTAATGAGTTAGTCACGAGATGATGTGTTACGGAACGAGTAAAGAGACTTGCCGGTAACGAGATTGAACTAGGTATAGAGATACCGACGATCGAATCTCGGGCAAGTAACATACCGTTTGACAAAAGGAACAACATATGTAGTTATGCGGTTCTGACCGATAAAAGATCTTCGTAGAATATGTAGGAGCCAATATGAACATCCAGGTTCCGCTATTGGTTATTGACCGGAGATGAGTCTCGGTCATGTCTACATAGTTCTCGAACCCGTAGGGTCCGCACGCTTAACGTTTGATGACGATCGGTATTATGAGTTTATGAGTATTGATGTACCTAAGGTAGTTCGGAGTCCCGGATGAGATCACGGACATGACGAGGAGTCTCGGAATGTCCGAGACATAAAGATTGATATATTGGACGGCTATATTCGGACACCGGAAGTATACCGGAAAAGTTTCGGATTTATCGGGAATGCCGGAGGGGGTTACCGGAACCCCCTACGAGAGGGGATGGTCCATAGTGGGCCTAAAGGGAAAGAGAGAGGCAGCCCATAGGGCTGGCCGGCGCCCCCACCTAGGGTTCCTAGTTGGACTAGGATTGGGGGGGGGGGGCGCCACCTCTCCTATTCCTTTCCCCCTTCTTCCTTTCGGTGAATCCTACTAGGAATAGGATTGCAATCCTATTCCTAGTAGGACTCCTTCCCTATTACCAGCATGTCATACTGCTTACCAGCATGTCATACTTTGCTTCGGCGGTATTGTGAGATGAAGCGGCCCGGACCGACATTACGCGTACGCTTACGCGAGACTGGTTTCACCGTTACGAGCACTCATTGCTTAAAGGTGACTGGCGGGTGTCTGTCTCTCTCACTTTAGCTGAATCAAGTGTGGCTACGCCCGGTCCTTGTGAAGGTTAAAACAGCACATACTTGACGAAACATCGTTGTGGTTTTGTATGCGTAGGTAAGAACGGTTCTTGCTAAGCCCGTAGCAGCCACGTAAAACTTGCAACAACAAAGTAGAGGACGTCTAACTTGTTTTTGCAGGGCATGTTGTGATGTGATATGGTCAAGACATGATGAGTTATACGGTTTTGTATGAGATGATCATGTTTTGTGAGGGTGATCATGACGGTGCTTTGGAGATGGAGATCAAAAGCACAAGATGATGATGGCCATATCATGTCACATATTTTGATTGCATGTGATGTTTATCTTATTATGCTTCTTATTTTGCTTAGATTGACGGTAGCATTATAAGATGATCCCTTACTAAATTTCAAGGTATAAGTGTTCTCCCTGAGTATGCACCGTTGCGAAAGTTCGTCGTGCCGAGACACCACGTGATGATCGGGTGTGATAAGCTCTACGTTCAAATACAACGGGTGTAAGCCAGTTTTGCACACGCAGAATACTCGGGTTAAACTTGACGAGCCTAGCATATGCAGATATGGCCTAGGAACACTGGAGACCGAAAGGTCGAGCGTGAATCATATAGTAGATATGATCAACATAAGATGTTCACCATTGAAACTACTCCATCTCACGTGATGATCGGACATGGTTTAGTTGATTTGGATCACGTGATCATTTAGATGACCGGAGGGATGTCTATCTAAGTGGGAGTTCTTAAGTAATATGATTAATTGAACTTTAATTTATCATGAACTTAGTCCTGGTAGTATTAGCATATCTATGTTGTAGATCAATAGCTCGCGATGTTGCTCCACGTTTATTTTTTATATGTTCCTAGAGAAAACTAAGTTGAAAGATGTTAGTAGCAATGATGCGGAATTGTTCCGTGATCTGAGGATTATCCTCATTGCTGCACAGAAGAATTATGTCCTTGATGCACCGCTAGGTGACAGACCTATTGCAGGAGCAGATGTAGACGTTATGAACGTTTTTGACAAAAGCTCGATATGATGACTACTTGATAGTTTAAGTGCACCATACTTTACGGCTTAGAACCGGGACTTCAAAAACGTTTTGAACGCCACGGAGCATATAAGATGTTCCAAGAGTTGAAATTAGTATTTCATACTCATGCCCGTGTCGAGAGGTATAAGACCTCTGACAATACTTTGCCTACAAGATGGAGGAGAATAGCTCAACCAGTGAGCATGTGCTCAGATTGTCTGGGTACTACAATTACTTTAATCAAGTGGGAGTTAATCTTCCAGATAAGATAGTAATTGACAAAGTTCTCTAGTCACTATCACCAAGTTAGTAGAACTTCGTGATGAACTATAAATATGCAAGGGATGACGAAAGAAATTCCCAGCTCTTCGCGATACTGAAATAGGCGAAGGTAGACATCATGAAAAAGCATCAAGTGTTGATGGTTAGCAAGACCACTAGTTTCAAGAAAAAGGGCAAAGGGAAAGAAAGGGAACTTCAAAAGAATAGCAAGTCAGTTGCTACTTCCACGAAGAAACCCAAAGCTAAACTCAAGCCTGAAACTAAGTGCTTCTACTGCAAAGGAAATGGTCACTGGAAGTGGAACTGCCCTAGATACTTGGCGGATAAGAAGGATGGCAAAGTAAACAAAGGTATATTTGATATACAGATTATTGATGTGTATTTTACTAGTGTTCATAGCAACCCCTCGGTATTTGATACTGATTTAGTTGCTAAAAAGGTAGTAACTCGAAATGGGAGTTGCATAATGAACAGAAACTAGTTAAAGGATGAAGTGACGATGTGTATTGGAAATAGTTCCAAGATTGATATGATCATCATCGCACACTCCCTATACTTCCGGGATTAGTGTTGAACCTAAATAACTGTTATTTGGTGTTTATGTTGAGCATGAATGTGATTTGATCATGTTTATTGCAATACGGTTATTCATGTAAGTTAGAGAATAATTGTTGTTCTGTTTACATGAATAAAACCTTCTATGGTCATACACCCAATGAAAATAGTTTATTGGATCTCGATCGTGTGATACACATATTCATAATATTGAAGCCAAAAGATGCAAGGTTAATAATGATAGTGCAACTTATTTGTGGCACTGCCGTTTAGGTCATATTGGTGTAAAACGCATGAAGAAACTCCATAAAGATGGACTTTTGGAATCACTTGATTATGAATCACTTGGTGTTTGCGAACCATGCCTCATGGGCAAGATGACTAAAACTCCGTTCTCCGGAACTATGGAGCGAGCAACGTATTTGTTGGAAATCATACATACTGATGTATGCGGACCAATGATTGTTGAAGCTCGCGGCGGGTATCGTTATTTTCTGACCTTCACTGATGATTTGAGCAGATATAGGTATATCTACTTAATGAAGCACAAGTCTGAAACATTTGAAAAGTTCAAAGAATTTCAGAGTGAAGTAGAGAATCATCGTAACGAGAAAATAAAGTTTCTACGATCTGATCGTGGAGGAGAATATTTGAGTTACGAGTTTGGTCTTCATTTGAAACAATGTGGAATAGTTTCACAGCTCACGCCACCAGGAACACCACAGCATAATGGTGTGTCCGAACGTCATAACCGTACTTTATTGGATATGGTGCGATCTATGATGTCTCTTACCGATTTACCACTATCGTTTTGGGTCATGCATTAGAGACAGCTGCATTCACGTTAAATAAGGGCCTCATCTGAATCCGTTGAGACAACGCCTTAAGAACTGTGGTTTGGCAAGAAACCAAAGTTGTTGTTCCTTAAAGTTTGGGACTGCGATGCTTATGTGAAAAAGTTTCAACATGATAAGCTCGAACCCAAACCGGAGAAGTAAATCTTCATAGATTACCCAAAAGAGACTGTTGGGTACACCTTCTATCACAGATCCGAAGGCAAGATATTCGTTGCTAAAAATGGATCCTTTCTAGAAAAAGAGTTTCTCTCGAAAGAAGTGAGTGGGAGGAAAGTAGAACTTGATGAGGTAATTATACCTTCTCCCGGATTGGAAAGTAGTACATCACAGGAAATTGTTCCAGTGATTCCTACACCAATTTGAGAGGAAGTTAATGATAATGATCATGAAACTTCGGATCAAGTTTCTACTGAACGTCGTAGATCAACCAGAGTACGTTCCGCACCAGAGTGGTACGGCAACCCAGTTCTGGAAATCATGTTACTAGACCATGATGAACCTACGAACTATGAGGAAGCGATGATGAGCCCAGATTCCACAAAATGGCTTGAAGCCATGAAATCTGAGATGGGATCCATGTATGAGAACAAAGTGTGGACTTTGGTTGACTTGCCCGATGATCGGCAGGCCATCGAAAATAAATGGATCTTCAAGAGGGAGACCGACGCAGACGGTAATATTACTGTTTACAAAGCTCGACTTGTTGCAAAAGGTTTTTGACAAGTTCAAGGAGTTGACTACGATGAGACTTTCTCACCTGTAGCGATGCTTAAGTCTGTCCGAATCATGTTAGCAATTGCCGCATTTTATGATTATGAAATCTGGCAAATGGATGTCAAAACTGCATTCCTAAATGGATATCTCAAAGAAGAGTTGTATATGATGCAACCAGAAGGTTTTGTCGATCCAAAAGGTGCTAACAAAGTATGCAAGCTCCAGCGATCCATCTATGGACTGGTGCAAGCATCTCGGAGTTGGAATATACGCTTTGATGAGGTGATCAAAGCATATGGTTTTATACAGACTTTTGGAGAAGCCTGTATTTACAAGAAGTGAGTGGGAGCACTACAACCTTTCTGATAAGTATATGTGAATGACATATTGTCGATCAGAAATGATGTAGAATTTTCTGGAAAGCATAAAAGAGTGTTTGAAAAGAATTTTTCAAAGAGAGACCTCGGTGAAGCTGCTTACATATTGAGCATCAAGAATCTATATAGATAGATCAAGACGCTTGATAAGACTTTCAATGAGTACATACCTTGATAAGATTTTGAAGTAAGTTCAAAATGGATCAGTCAAAGAAGAAGTTCTTGCCTGATTTGTAAGGTGTGAAGTTGAGTAAGACTCAAAGCCAGACCACGGCAGAAAAATATAGAGAGAATGAAAGTCATTCCCTATGCATCAGCCATAGGTTCTATAAAGTATGCCATGCTGTGTACAAAACACGTTGTGTACCTTGCCAAGATTTTGACAGGGAGGTACAATAGTGATCCAGGAGTAGATCACTGTACAGCGGTCAAAATTATCCTTAGTAATTGGATGACTAAGGAAATATTTCTCGATTATGGAGGTGATAAAGAGTTCGTCGTAAAGGGTTACGCCGATGCAAGCTTTGACACTAAATCCAGATAACTCTAAGTATCAATCTGGATGCATATTGAAAGTAGGGAGCAAATAGCTAGAGTAGCTCCATGCAGAGCATTGTAGACATAGAAATTTGCGAAATACATAGGGATCTGTATATGACAGACCCATTGACTAAACTTCTCTCACAAGCAAAACATGATCACACCTCATTACTCTTGGGTATTAATCACATAGCAATGTGAACTAGATTATTGACTCTAGTAAACCCTTTGGGTGTTGGTCACATGGTGATGTGAACTATGGGTGTTATTCACATAACGATGTGAACTATCGGTATTCAATCACATGGTGATGTGAGCTAGATTATTGACTCTAGTGCAAGTGGGAGACTGAAGGAAATATGCCCTAGAGGCAATAATAAAGTTGTTATTTATATTTCCTTATATCATGATAAATGTCTTTTATTCATGCTAGAATTGTATTAACCGGAAACTTAGTACATGTGTGAATACATAGACAAAAACAGTATGTCCCTAGTATGCCTCTACTAGACTAGCTCATTGATCAAAGATGGTTATGTTTCCTAGCCATAGACATGAGTTGTCATTTGATCAACGGGATCACATCATTAGGAGAATGATGTGATGGACAAGACCCATCCGTTAGCATAGCAGTATGATCGTTTAGTTTAACTGCTATTGCTTTCTTCATGACTTATACATGTTCCTATGACTATGAGATTATGCAACTCCCGAATACCGTAGGAACACCTTGTGTGCTATCAAACGTCACAACGTAACTGGGTGATCATAAAGATGCTCTACAGGTGTCTCCGAAAGTATTCGTGGTGTTGGCATAGATCAAGATTAGGATTTGTCACTCCGAGTGTCGGAGAGGTATCTATGGGCCCTCTCGGTAACACACATCACAATAAGCCTTGCAAGCAAAAGACTAATGAGTTAGTCACGAGATGATGTGTTACGGAACGAGTAAAGAGACTTGCCGGTAACGAGATTGAACTAGGTATAGAGATACCGACGATCGAATCTCGGGCAAGTAACATACCGTTTGACAAAAGGAACAACGTATGTTGTTATGCGGTTCGACCGATAAAGATCTTCGTAGAATATGTAGGAGCCAATATGGGCATCCAGGTTCCGCTATTGGTTATTGACCGGAGAGATGTCTCGGTCATGTCTACATAGTTCTCGAACCCGTAGGGTCCGCACGCTTAACGTTTCGTTGACGATATAGTATTAAATGAGTTATGTATGTTGGTGACCGAATGTTATTCGGAGTCCCGGATGTGATCACGGACATGACGAGGAACTCCGGAATGGTCCGGAGATAAATATTAATATATGGGATAATAGTGTTTGACCTCCGGAAGGGGTTCCGGATGTTTCCCGAAATGTTTGGGTACGAGAACACTTTATTTGGGCCAAAGGGGAAAGCCCACGAGGCTTTAGGAAAGTGCAAAAGGAAGTTTTGCGGAGACCAGAGGCTAGACGCCAGGAACCCTGGCGTCTAGGGGGTAGACGCCGGGAACCCTGGCGTCTAGCCCTGGAGTCCGAGTGGGACTCTTTCCTTTCGGGCAAAACCGACTTTGAGGAGGCTTTTGCTCCAAGTTTCGACCCCAGGGCTCAACATATAAATAGAGGGGTAGGGCTAGCACCCAAGACACATCAAGATACACCAAGCCGTGTGCCGGCTACCCCGACCCTCTAGTTTATCCTCCGTCTAGTTTCTGTAGTGCTTGGCGAAGCCCTGCAGAGATTGTTCTTCATCAACAACCGTCACCACGCCGTCGTGCTGCCGGAACTCATCTACTACTTCGCCCGTCTTGCTGGATCAAGAAGGCGAAGACGTCATCGAGCTGAACGTGTGCTGAACGCGGAGGTGCCGTACGTTCGGTACTAGATCGGGACGGATCGTGAAGGTGCACGACTACATCAACCGCGTTGATAAAACGCTTCCGCTTTCGGTCTACGAGGGTACGTAGACACACTCTCCCCTCTCGTTGCTATGCATCTAGTAGATAGATCTTGCGTGATCGTAGGAAAATTTTGAAAATACTACGTTCCCCAACAGTTTATACCTGGTAGTAATATCCCTAACAGTAATAGATCATGAGAACTTACATCCAAGTGGGTATATATGTCAGGATCTTTCCAACACAATGTGCTTGCCAAAGGATAAAATGTAAAAAAGGAAAGGTGGAATTTCACCTTGACACTTATAAGATAGGAATAATAGATAGGCCCTTCGCAGAGGGAAGCAGAGGTTGTCATGAACTTTTATGATTGGATGCACAAAGTCTTAACATAGAAGAACTTCGCTTTATATTGCCGCTTGTGATAAGGACCTTTATTATGCAGTCCGTCGCTTTTATTACTTCCATATCACAAAATCGTATAAAGCTAATTTCTCCCACACTAATAAATCATACATATTTTAGCGAGTTTGCCACATGACAACTTACTTGGAAGGATCTTTCCCAATCTATAGGTAGGTATGGTGGACTCTCATGGCAAAACTGGGTTTAAGGATATATGGAAGCACAAGTAGTATCTCTACTTAGTGCGAGGAGTTTTGGCTAGCATGAGGGGGAAAGGCAAGCTCACCATGTTGGATGATCCATGACAATATACTTTATTTCGGATATAAGAAGACATAACTCATTATGTTGTCTTGTCCAACATCAACTATTTAGCATGTTATACTTTAATGAGTGCTCACAATCATAAAAGATGTCCAAGATAGTATATTTGTATGTGAAGCCTCTCTTCTTTTATTACTTCCTATTAATTGCAACGATGACCAAAACTATGTTTGTCACCTCCCAACAACTTTTATTTATCATACTCATGTATGTGAAGTCATTACTTCCCATAAGATCGATATGATCTCTTTGATACTCTTTATGTTTTCTTTCTTTTTGTCATGACCCAAGTGAGGAAATCAAGCCCTTGACTCAACATTAATCTTTATTATATAGCTCACGAACTCGATTACAAAGGGTAAAGCTCACAAGGAAAAAGCTCACAACTAGATCATGCTAACTTTATTCTAATAGATCAAGATACTACCAAAGGGTTCGAACTAAGTAAAACGGTAAATATAGGAGTGATGGTGATACGATACCGGGGTCACTCCCCCAAGCTTGGCAGCTGCCAAGGGGAGTGCCCATACCCATATGATTATGTCTCCTTCTTCGGGGGTGGTGATGATGACTTCTTCTTCAGCTTACGCTTAAGGGCAGAATTTTGCTCCTTTAGATCATTGATCTCTTGCTCAAGGTTTAATATCTTCTTGCATAATGCCTGCTTGTTTTCCTGCAAGAGGTTGAAAGGGATAAATTCGATCTTAGGTTTCTTTACTCTGTCGGGAAGGCTTGACTTTTGAACTCCACATGCATGTCTCCCGGTTCAGGTAGTGGGAATTCGTCTTCGTCTGAGCTGGTCCAATCTTTCCCCTTTGGATCATGGTCCTCTTCTTCCTCCGTGGTCCAACCATAATGCTCCAAATCACCATAGACCTTAGGGTCAGCAAGGGAACCAGCCACATAGCTTTCTCCCTCCGAATCCTGGGACGACATGTTGCCTTTTGAGTTGTTTTGGAGTTAGTTTACTTACCGTATCACGTACCTCTTCCTTTTCGGAGGCTGAACTGTTCTGGAAAGTGTCCCTTATGTATTCCTCCGGGGTTATGGTTTCAATAACATTAGTTTCAACATTTATAGGATTACCTGAGATATAATTTTTGATTCTTTGACCGTTCACCACCTTCGGATTTGTGCCTTCGAAGTTGTTGATTTTTATGGCACGGTAACGATAGACCTCCTCGATAACGTAAGGTCCTTCCCACTTGGAGAGAAGTTTTCCTGCAAAAAATCTTAAAGGAGAGTTGTATAGCAAGACATAATCCCCTACGTTAAACTCACGCTTTTGTATCCTTTTTCATGCTATCTTTTAACTTTTTCTTTAAACAGTTTGGCATTCTCATAGGCCTGGGTTCTCCATTCATCGAGACAGCTAATATCAAATAACCTCTTCTCACCGGCAAGTTTGAAATCATAGTTGAGCTCCTTAATAGCCCAATATGCCTTATGTTCTAGCCCAAGAGGTAAGTGACATGCTTTTCCATATACCATCTTATATGGAGACATACCCATAGGATTTTTGTATGTAGTTCTATAGGCCCATAATGCATCATCAAGTTTCTTCGACCAATTCTTCCTAGACCTATTAACTGTCTTTTGCAAGATTAATTTCAACTCCCTGTTACTTAGTTCTACTTGACCATTAGTCTGTGGATGATAGGGGGATGCAATTCTATGGTTGACATCATACTTTGCGAGCATTTTATAGAAAGCACCATGAATAAAGTGTGAAACACCATCATTCATTATATATCTAGGGACTCCAAACCTCGGAAATATAACTTCTTTAAGCATCTTAATAGAAGTGTTATGATCAGCACTACTGGTTGGAATAGCTTCTACCCACTTAGTAACGTAATCAACAAAACCTAAAATATGTGTGTACCCATTAGAGGTAGGAAAAGGTCCCATATAATCAAAGCCCCAAACACCAAATGGTTCAAGAACAAGTGAATAGTTCATAGGCATTTCTTGATGTCTACTAATATTACTAATTCTTTGACATTCATCACAAGATAAGACAAACTTACGGGTATCCTTGAAGAGAGTAGGCCAATAAAAACCGGATTGCAATACCTTATGTGCAGTTCTGTCTCCCGCATGGTGTCCTCCATAAGCTTTGGAGTGGCACTTGCGTAGGATCTGTTCCTATTCATGCTCAGGTACACAACGTCTAATGATACCATATACTCCTTCTTTATAAAGATGTGGGTCATCCCAGAAGTAATGTCTCAAATCATAGAAGAACTTTTTCTTTTGCTGGTATGTGAAGCTAGGGGGTATAAACTTAGCAACAATATAATTAGCATAATCAGCATACCATGGAGCAGTACGAGAAGTATTTATGACAGCTAGTTGTTCATCAGGAAAGCTATCATCAGTAGGTTGTGGGTCATCAAGTATATTCTCTAACCTAGTCAAGTTATCTGCTATGGGGTTCTCACTCCCTTTCTATCAATAATATGCAAATCAAATTATTGCAGCAAGAGAACCCATCTAATAAGTCTAGGCTTAGCATCTTTCTTTTCCATAAGGTATTTGATAGCAGCATGATCAGTGTGAATAGTCACCTTAGAATCAACAATATAGGGTCTAAACTTATCACAAGCAAACACAACTGCTAAAAATTCTTTCTCAGTGGTAGCATAATTTCTTTGGGCACTATCTAGAGTTTTATTAGCATACCAAATAACATTCAATTGCTTATCAACTCTTTGCCCTAAAACAGCTCCTACAGCATAATCACTAGCATCGCACATAATCTCAAAGGGTAAATTCCAGTAAGGAGGCTGGACAATAGGTGCAGAGATCAATGCTTTCTTAAGTATTTCAAATGCTTCTAGACAATCATCATCAAAGACAAAAGGAATATCTTTTTGTAAAAGATTAGTCAGAGGCCTGGAGATTTTGGAGAAGTCCTTAATGAACCTCCTATAAAACCCGGCATGACCAAGGAAACTTCATATACCTTTGATGTCCTTAGGGCATGGCATCTTTTCAATAGCATCAACTTTAGCTTTGTCAACTTCAATACCTCTTTCAGAAATTTTATGTCCCAATACAATGCCTTCATTAACCATAAAGTGGCACTTCTCCCAATTCAAGACAAGATTAGTGTCTTTGCATCTCTGCAAAACTCGATCAAGGTTGCTTAAGCAATCATCAAAAGAAGTTCCGTAAATGGAGAAAATCATCCATGAACACCTCAACAATCTTTTCACAAAAATCAGAGAATATAGCCATCATGCATCTTTGAAATGTAGCAGGTGCATTACATAAACCAAAAGGCATGCGTCTATAAGCAAAGGTACCGAAAGGACAAGTAAAAGTGGTCTTTTCTTGATCCCCTTTTGACACAGGTATTTGAGAGAAACCAGAATAACCATCTAGAAAGCAGAAATGAGTATGCTGGGATAACCTTTCTAGCATTTGATCAATGAATGGCAAGGGGTAATGATCTTTCTTAGTAGCTTTATTTAACTTACGGAAATCAATTACCATCCTATAACATGTAACAATTCTTTGCGGGATCAATTCATCTTTATCATTAGGAACGACAGTCATAACTCCTTTCTTTGGGACACAATGGACAGGACTTACCGACTGGCTATCAGCAACTGGATATATAATACCTGCCTCTAGAAGCTTTAGTATTTCCTTTCTTACCACTTCTTTCATCTTAGGATTTAACCGTCGCTGATGATCAATAACTGGTTTAGCATTTCCTTCCAATTTTATCTTGTGTTGGCATATAGTGGGACTAATGCCCTTAAGATCATCCAGAGTATATCCAATAGCAGCACGGTGCTTCTTCAGCGCTTTCAATAATTTTTCTTCTTCCTGCTCTGAAAGGTTAGCACTAATAATAACAGGATATATCTTCTTTTCATCAAGATAAACATACTAAAGATTATCAGGTAAAGGTTTAAGTTCAAACACGGGATCACCCTTGGGTGGAGGAGGATCCCCTAGGATTTCAACAGGCAAGTTGTTTTTCAATACAGGTCCCTCTATAAGGAATATTTCATTTATTTCCCTTCTCTCATTCATATGCATATCATTTTCATGGTCTAGCAGATATTGTTCTAAAGGATCATTAGGTGGCACGACAATAGAAGCAAGACCAATATTTTCATCCTTACTGGATGGTGCCTTTTCAAGGGGTTGTCTACAGAATTTAGCAAAGTTAAAATCATGAGACATATCGCCTAATCCAACTGTGACAATATCATTCACGCAGTCTATCTTGGCATTAACAGTATTCAAGAAGGGTCTACCAAATATAATGGGACCGAATGCATCTTGTGGGGAACTAAGAACAAGAAAATCAGTAGGGTATTTGACCTTTCCACACAAGACTTCAATATCTCTAACAATCCCAACTGGTGAAATAGTGTCTCTATTAGCAAGCTTAATAGTAACGTCAATCCCTTCTAACTCAACAGGTGCAATGTCATGCATAATTTCGTTATATAAATCAAGAGGGATAATACTCGCACTAGCACCTACATCACATAAACCATGATAGCAATGATCTCCTATCTTAACAGAGATGACAGGCAAGCCTACAACCGGTTTATGTCTATTCCTAGCATTGGATTTGGCTATTCTAGCAGACTATTCTTGGAGGTAAATAACATGTCCATCTAAATCTTCTACCAAGAGATCTTTAACCATAGCAACACTAGGTTCAACTTTAATTTGCTCAGAGGGTGTAGGTGTTCTAGTATTACTCTTACGGACTACAGTTGAAGCTTGAGCATGATCCTTTATCCTAACAGGGAAAGGTGGTTTCTCAATATAAGTGGTAGGTATAACGGGATCAACATTATAAGTGATAGTCTTTTCTTCAACTTTAATAGTTTCAACTCCTTTTACTTCGACCTAAAAAAAACAACTTTTACTTCAATAGGGGGATGGTATTTAAACCACTTCTCCTTGGGAGATCAACATGAGTAGCAAAAGATTCACAAAAAGAAGCTACTATCTCAGAGTCAAGTCCATATTTAGTGCTAAACTCACGGAAAACATCGGTATCCATAAAAGCTTTATCACAATCAAACTTAGGGATCATACCTGACTCCTTACCTTCGTCGAGATCCCAATCTTCAGAGTTGCATTTAATTCTTTCCGATAAATCCCATTTGAAGTCAATAGTCTTCATCATATAAGAGCCAGAACAAGAAGTATCGAGCATGGAGCGATTATTAAGAGAAAGTCGAGCATAAAATTTTTGAATGATCATTTCTCTTGAGAGCTCATGATTGGGGCATGAATATAACATTGACTTAAGCCTCCCCCAAGCTTGAGCGATGCTTTCTCCTTCACGAGGCCAGAAATTATAAATATAATTACGATCACGATGAACTTGGTGCATAGGGTAGAACTTCTGATGAATTCCAACTTCAGACGATTATAGTTCCATGATCCCATACCATCGCATAGCCTAAACCATGTCAATGCATCTACCTTCAAAGATAAAGGGAAGACCTTCTTCTTGATAACATCCTCGGGCATACCTGTAAGCTTAAACAATCCACAAACTTCATCCACATAGATTAGTTGTAAGTCGGGATGCAGTGTTCCGTCTCCTGTAAAGGGATTTTCAAGCAGTTTCTTTATCATACCCGAAGGAATCTCAAAGTAAACATTTTCAATAGGTGCAGTAAGTTGAGGAGCAACTCTTTTCTCTTCTGTTCGGGGTGAAGATACCCCAAACAAGCCCCTCAAAGGATTTTGAGCCATAGTAACAAGTGACAATAAATTTCAGCACACTATACAAATTTTTCCTTACCAAAGGCACTTCACTCCCCGGCAACGGCGCTAGAAAAGAGTCTTGATGACCCACAAGTGTAGGGGATCTATCGTAGTCCTTTCGATAAGTAAGAGTGTCGAAACCAACGAGGAGCAGAAGGAAATGATAGGCAGTTTTCGGTAAGGTATTTTCTGCAAGCACTGAAATTATAGGTAACAGATAGTTTTGTGATAAGGTAATTGGTAGCAAGTGACAAAAGGTAAAAGTAAATAAGGTGCATCAAGGTGGCCCAATCCTTTTTGTAGCAAAGGACAAGCCTGGATAAACTCTTATATAAAGGAAAGCGCTCCCGAGGACACATGGGAATTATCGTCAAGCTAGTTTTCATCACGATCGTCTGATTCACGTTCAGTACTTTGATAATCTGGTATGTGGGTAGACCGGTGCTTGGGTGCTGCCCTTACTTGGACAAGCCTCCCACTTATGATTAACCTCTAATGCAAGCATTCGCAACTACAAAAGAAGTATTAAGGTAAACCTAACCATAGCCTGAAACATATGGATCCAAACCAGCCCCTTACGAAGCAACGCATAAACTAGGGTTTAAGCTTCTGTCACTCTAGCAACCCATCATCTACTTATTACATCCCAGTGCATTCCTCTAGGCCCAAATAATTGTGAAGTGTCATGTAGTCGACGTTCACATGACACCACTAGAGGAGAGACAACATACATCTCATCAAAATATCGAACGAAGACCAAATTCACATGACTACTAATAGCAAGACTTCTCCCATGTCCTCAGGAACAAAAGTAACTACTCACAAGACATAATATTTTTCATGATCAGAGGGGTATTAATATGCATAATGGATTTGAACATATGATCTTCCACCAAATAAACCAACTAGCATCAACTACAAGGAGTAATTAACACTACTAGCAACCCACAGGTACCAATATGAGGTTTGGGTACAAAGATTGGATACAAGAGATGAACTAGGGTTTGAGAGGAGATGGTGCTGGTGAAGATGTTGATGAAGATAGCCCTCCCAAAGATGGGAGGGCTGTTGGTGATGACGGCGGTGATGATTTCCCCCTCCCGAAGGGAAGTATCCCCGGCAGAATAGCTCTGCCGGAGCCCTAGATTGGTTTCCGCCTCGGTTCCGCCTCAAGACGGTGGCGTCTGGTCCCCAAAGCCTCCTTATGATTTTTTTCCAGGTCAAAACACCTCATATAGGAGAAGATGGGCATCGGGGGCCTTCCGGCTGGCCCACGAGGCAGGGGGAGCGCCCTGGGAAGGGGAACGCGCCCCCCACCCTCGTGGGCAGCTGGTGGCCCCCCTCGTGGACTTCTTTCGCCGGATATTTTTTATATTTTCTGAAACGACGTTCTGTTGAGTTTTAGGGCTTTTGGAGTTGTGCAGTATAGGTTTCCAGAGTTTGCTCCTTTTCCAGCCCAGAATTCCAACTGCCGGCATTCTCCCTCTTAATGTAAACCTTGTAAAATAAGAGAGAAAAGGCATAAGTATTGTGACAAAACATGTAAGTACAGCCCATAATGCAATAAATATCAACATATAAACATGATGCAAAATGGACGTATCAGTGCTCCACAAAGATGTGGTTTTAGTGGTACTATTAGAGGATTTACAACAGCCACGCAACGCGCGGCGCGCATAAAAACACTTTACAGCATCGAAATAGTCGGTTTTTGCCTCGTAGCTGAGCGCTGGCTCAAGTGGCCGCCGGAAACTATAGCGCGCGTGAGCCGCTCCATTAGGCGGTGCAAAAAAAAAATGGCGTGCGCGAATAGCACAAACAACATATAACAATCCAAAGAAAACTAACAAGATCAAACACATAAAAAATAATCAATAATAAATAGTTCAATTTTATTACGACACAGACAAATAGTTTATCTTCCAATACAACAAATAGTTTGATCCTACAACATCAAACGTACAACATCAAACATACAAATCATCATGCGTTTTGTCGGCCATTCAATGGCCACCACTCCTCAATGAGATCATTCTGAAGATCATCTTGTGTTTCGGTACGTCTAATGGTCGGGTGTTGTTCGTCGGAGGAATGGTGCGTGCGAGGGGCGGCAGCGACTAGAGGGAGACGGAGGAAGCAGCAGCGTCGCAGGGATAGGCCGAGGAAGCGCCGCTGATACGTCTCAAACGTATCTACTTTTCCAAACACTTTTGATATTGTTTTGGCCTCATTCTTGCATGATTTGGACTAAACTAACCCGGACTGATGCTGTTTTCAGCAGAGCTGCCTGTATGGTTTATTTGTGTGCAGGAAAACGGATTTTTAAGTATCTCAGAAAAATCCACGAAAAATCACAGAAAATCCACGCACCCGAAGGAACCAGGAGCCAGAAGTGGGGCCAGAGGGGGGCCAGGGGGTGCCCAGGCGCCCTGTGGGCGCGCCCCCCCTGGGCCGCGGCGGGGGGTCGCCTGGGTGGGGCCCACACCCCCTGGTGCCCTACTTTGCCTTGTATTTTTACTCCCGACGCAGAAACCCCAGATCAGAAGTTCTTTCGCAGTTTTTCGTCGCGGAGCCGCCGCCACCCTCTGTTCTTCCTCGGGAGGGCTAATCTGGAGGCTGAATTGGCCTCCGGAGAGGGGAGATCGTCGCCATCGTCATCACCATCACCACTCCATCATCCCTCCATGACTTCTCCCTCCATGTGTGAGTAATTCCCCTGCTGTAGGCGAAGGGGATGGTAGAGATTGGATGAGTTAGATCATGTAATAGTTTATCAGATCGTTGGGGGCATGTTGCGTATCATCTACTATGGTGTTTACCATCTTTGCTTCAACTTGTTATTCTTAATGCTTGACACTTAGGGCCTGAGTGCCATGATTTCAGATCTGAATCATATGTGTTTGTATGAATATATTTGTGTTCGTGATCCTATCTATGAGTTGTTTGCACCTGTTACGGTTCGGAACCGGCGATCCCAAAAGTGACAGCTTGGGACACCAAAGGGGATGGTCCGTAGTTTGAGGATTACATGTATCCATTGAGTTCATTGCTTTGTTCCGGTGCTCTTTGACAGGAGCACCTTAATATCCATAAGTTCCTTTTGGCCCCGTTCGTAGCGGGATGGTAGGACAAAAGATGTTGTGCAAGTTCTTATTGCAAGCACGTACAACTACCTATGGGATACATGCCTAATGTTTGATATTTGCCTAGATGATCATTACTTTTCCGTGTGCCGTGCCCCAAGTTAGAATCTATCTCATCCATGCAGCGCCCAACCATCCATCTCCCTAGCCTACAGTGTTTTAAATCCTGCTTGTCACTAGTTGCTACTTTTGCCATTTACTACTGCTGTTTACTTTTACTATTACTATCATCACTATCATATCACTGTTACCACTTATCTTTTGTTGCAAGTAAGTATATTTCAGGTGCGGTTGAATTGACAACTCAACTGTCAAAGCTTATAAATACTCTTTGGCTCCCCATGTGTCGAATCAATAAATTGGGTTATTCTTACCCGCGAAGACTATCTCGATCCCTTACGGTTGAGGGTTATCAAGTACCATTTTCTGGCGCAGTTGCCGGGGAGCATAGCAATATTTACAAGTCTACTTGAGGTATCCTACCTGCTGCACTTTATCCACTATGGGTAAGAAAGGAGACCCCAAGGTTCCGATCTTACTATCCACTACAAGAAGAGGTACTGCTCTGAGCACTAGTGCTACGCTTGATTCACCTTCTGTTATGAGTAAGTTTGCCTCACCACCACCACATGATGCTCCTACTGAATCTGTTACTATGTCTGATACTCTTGATGATGCTTCTACTACTTTTGATGATATTAGTTCGCTTGGTTATGCTCTTGAGAAACAAATTGCTGCTGCTGTAAAAAAATCTGGAATTGAACTCCCTGTTACTCGCTACCCTATTGGTGAAACTTATGATTATCCTGATTTGAGTAAACTCAAGGAGAGTCTCCTTGATGATGATTACTATATACTAGATGAAGATTTATGCAGGGAACTGACAGAGTTTTCCGGCTCTGACCCTCAAGCTATCAAGAAACTGTTTGAAAAACACTCTTTGAAGAACAAAACCGTTCCTAATCCTGAATTTGCTACATCTCCTATATGCATTGATGATCCTGATTATAATTTCTCTGTTGATCTTTCACTTATACCTATGGTTGAAGCTGACCCCTTTTATGGCAGAGAAAATGATGATGCTATTGCACACCTGACTAAACTCGGTGAGTTGGGTAGCCTGTTTACCACAGATGAAAAGATACGATACTTTTATGTGACCAAGCTTCTTCCTTTCTCATTGAAGGAAGGTGCTAAAGCATGGTATGATTCACTCCCATGCGGTTCCATTAAGAGTCCTCAGGACTTAGCTCATTCTTTTGTTGATAAGTACTTTCCTGCTCACATGCAACATGCTACTTTACAAAGAATTTATAACTTTAAACAGTTGCAGAATGAGTCCCTCCCTAAAGCTTGGGGGAGGTACTGCGGTCTGATTCGGGCTAGACCAGGACATGAAATCCCTAAGAATGAATTAATCGATATATTCTATGCTGGTCTAACTGATGAATCCAGGTCCTATTTGGACAGTTGTGCTGGTTGTGTTTTCAGGAAAAGAACACCGGACGATGCAGAAGATTTAATGGGCAGGATTGCCAAAAACCATGAAGATTGGTCCGTCCCTGAACCACCTCCACCAACAAAGAAGAGGGGCATGTTTGTTCTGAGCCCCGAGGATATGCGAGAAGCAAAGAAGTCTATTAAAGAGAAAGGTATTAAAGCTGAAGACGTGAAGAATCTACCCCCTATTGAGAAGCTGTGTGAGCCTACCACTCACCCTCCTATGGTAGAGGTACACTCTCTTTTAGATTTCAACGCAAGTGACATCCCTCATGGTAAGCCTCCTGATCAATGTTTAGATGAGTTTGATAATTTTATTATGAAACAGAATCATTTTAATGAGAGGATAGAAAGTCAGTTGCATGATAATTCCCTTGCTATCAAAAGACTGCTTGATGTTTTAGATAGAACAGTTAATGATGTTCAATGTCTTGTGAAGCATTTTCATATGGTTCAAACTCAGCTTGATCAAATTTCTAATGTGCAAAGAGATTTGCTTGCTAACAATGCCAAACAAGATAATTTGCAGGCTTTCGGGATTAAAACCCGAGGAGGAACTAGCACTGAAGATCCTCTCTAACCAGAGGGTCATCCGAGGAGAATCGAGCAAGATTCTCAAATGCAGGAAGAAGAAATTGTTGTCTCTCCAAAGAAGAAGAAGAAACATAAAGAGACTGACAATTCTAATGATCCTATTGCAGATGAAGAGCCAACTATTGATCCCAACAGTGTATCTATCTCCGATGCTGAGACTGAAGATGGTGCTGAACCTGAAGGTAATGATAATGAGAAGAATGATCTGCCTGAAGTTCGAGAAGAAGAAGCACCTGACAAACGTAAGAGGTACACTAAAGAAGACTTCATCGCAAGAAAACATGGGAAGGAGAGAGAACCATGGGTACAGAAACCCATGCCCTTTCCAAGTAAGTCAATCAAATCCAAAGAAGAAGAGCATTATAATAAGTTTTGTGAGTGGATTAAACCTCTTTTTCTTCAAATCCCTTTGACTGATGCTATTAAGTTACTTCCTTATTCAAAATATATGAAAGATATTGTCACTAACAAAAGAAAAGTTCCTAATGATGCAATATCTACTATGCTTGCTAACTACTCTTTCAGTGGCAAGATTCCTGAGAAGCTCGGTGATCCAGGTATACCCACCATTCCTTGCTCCATAAAGAATAATTATGTCAAAACTGCTTTATGTGATCTTGGAGCAGGAGTGAGTGTTATGCCTCTCTCTCTTTACGAGAGGCTTTGTTTAGAGAAACTAATTCCTACAGATATCTCCCTTCAGATGGCTGACAAGTCAACCGCTGTTCCGATAGGTATTTGTGAGGATGTTCCCGTAGAAGTTGCTAATTGTTTGATTCTTACTGATTTTGTTGTGCTTGACATGCCCGAGGATGGGAGCATGTCCATTATTCTTGGTAGACCTTTCCTTAACACCGTAGGTGCTATTATTGATTGCAATAAAGGGAAGGTTACCTTCCATGTGAATGATAAAGAACACACGGTATATTTTTCGAAGAAGACCGACAGGAGGCATGCCCTCAACTCTATAGAGAATATCGAGACCGTGAAGATTGGAGAATGGGACTGTCCACTACATGTGCCTCACAAATATAAAACTATCATGGTGGGGACAATGTCCATCAAAGTAAAGATTCAGTGATTACTTCGTAAGAGGTGAGACTTTTTGCTCTATATATATATCGCTTGTTTGTTGGTAAGACTTGATCAACCTTACTAGTAAACATGTTTTATATGGATAAAAAGTTGAGCTTGTTATGTTTTCACTTGTTTTTAGTTTTGTCCTACTTGCTGTACCAAGTATTTATGTTTTTGAAGCTTCACAATACTACTAACTGCTTCAAGTTTTCAAAGAGTTTCGCAGCTTTTTGAACTTCGAAAAAATTTCAACAGTGAAGTTTTCAGAAAAATTCCAGAAAAAATATAATAAAAATTTCCACGACGGGAGGGACCCAGCAAGTCCTGGGGCCAGCCAGGGGGGGCCACCAGTGGCCCAGGCGGCCAGCTGGTGCGGCCCAGCCCCTGGCAGCGCCCATACGGCGCCTGGGGCCCACAGGGCCCCCCTCCAGGTATGTCTTCTTCCTCCCTCTCTCTCTTTCTCCAAAAACGCGAGTTCTGCACTTGTTCTTGTGTTCTTGCTGTTCTTGGGGGCGATTCTTCGATCTCTCTGTACAACCCATCATTTGAGCTGAAATTTTGAGCAAATACTCCCTGGTATGTGACTCCTCCACCCCTCCAATTAGATTTTTGATTGGTGGCTTCATTTGTGAGTATTTAGTAGTTCTTGGTGCTATATAGATGAGCTTGCATGCATATGTAGAAAGTTATTTTTCAAGTTTTGATGCAAGTTTATGCCTTGGGCAAGTCAGTTAAGTAGTTTGCCTTAGCTCACTTTGTTTTAATCCTCGTTTTTGTAAATTGTAAAAAAATTCAGAAATGAGTTTGTTAGGAAGGGCAAAAGGATGGCTTGAGAAGAGGAGGCCCGCACACTCCGATCGAGTTACTAGAGCCGCAGCTTCACCATCGACTGCTAGGGTGAGCTATAATGAAGATCATGTGCCCCTGGAGTTATTGGAAGATACAAGTCCAGCACGTGCGATGACATTTCCATGTGATGAATTCATGGAAGCTGCGGGCATCAAGGATGAGTTTTATAATCTTTGTGCTAATGCAGGTTTGACACGGCTCGTCACAAGCCGTGTTACTCAGTATCAAAAACTCACCTCCAGTTTCATTAACAGTTTTAGATATAACCCTGATTCAGGTGCTATTGAGTTTAAAATTTATAATGATCTTATCACCATGACTTTGGGGAACTTTTGTGAAATAATAGGTGTGCCGAATGTTGGGAGGACGGCTAGGATGGCCACTCAGCCCTCCGAGCTGAAAACCGTCATCAACTCTCTCTGCAGCATGGGTACGAGGGATATTCATCGGTCGAAGATCTCCAGCATCTTATTTCCTCACCTCAGGTATTTTGCATATTATATTGCTAGAGGGGTGTTAGCTCGTGACAACACGAGCAACATTTCTGCTCCGGATATTGCTATCCTGGCAGCAGCCCTCTCAGGGAGGTCTGATTATAATCTGGGTGCCTTAATTGCGCGACGCCTTGCTATGAACGGTAACAAGGGGACTTATATGGTGGCGTTTATGCCACACTTATCTTAGAGCATCTTGGAGGCACCCCACACCCTGATGATACTCCTTTTACTTATTTAAGCTTTGATCTTGCTGCTATGAAAAGGCATAAGTTTGTTACTATGGGTTCTGAGCTTGATAATCTTATTTATATCTTGCGTTTCGGAACTGCCGCGGAACGCGAGATCCGTCTACCTGCACCTCTCTTGTTTGATTTTTCTCGCAGGAACGGATGGTCCTTTGATGTTGTTCAGTTCGATGAGTTCATGGTCCAGCATCAGTTTCATAACCCCATGGAGGGGGTTGTGCCCGACGAGGAGAGGCACGGTGAGATACCACATTTTCAGGAAGAGACCGCCACCGAGTTTGGTGAAGGGTCTTCCTCTGTTTGGCGTTCGGAACCTTCCTCGTGGAAGACTCCGAGGAGTTCGGTGTACGCGCCAGCATCCTTCTACGACCCTTGGACTCACCACCATACCCCTGGAGCAGGAGGCTCCTGGGGGCAGTAGCTGCTACCAACTTAGGCCAAAAGCCTAAGCTTGGGGGAGTACGTGCCCTTCTCACTTTTCCATTGTATTATCCGTTTTATTCGCTTTGATCTTTTCGAAGTTTTTGCCCGTTCTTCTTTGTTTCTCTCTTTGCAAAAACAACAAAAAGATTTTCTCTTTCTTTTGCTTTTATTCAACCTTTGAAAAAACCAAAAAGATTTCCTTTCTCTCTTTAGTTTGCTTTGTTTTCAGAGATCAGCTCGAGTCCGTGATGGCATTTAATTACATTTCCTACGTTCGATCGTGCAAGTGACAAGCAGTATTGACGAAGATCGACTGAAGGGGAGCAACAAGGAAGACCGGTATGAACTCTTTTTGTTTCTACTTTTGTACATATGCCTGTACTTATGATCTAGAGACCAGCTTGTAGCGACATAGTGCTATGTTTACAATGCTCTTCCAGTGATTCATGCTTTCTTTGTGGCCAGTCTCGAAAAACTAGAGTATATAATGTGTTATTGAAATGATCCACATGCATTGCACTGTTCATAGTCTGGTATACTAAGGTGGTATTTCCCTTTAGAGAATTTTTGGATTGACTTGGCACATGCTTACACATGTTTAAGACTAAAAAGTCTACTCTGCCTTGATGATCTTTGAGTTTTAGAATAGTTATATCACTTTCATGCCCGATTCAATGTTGCTTTGTCGCTCTGCATGATTATGGTCGTTATTGCTCTCTAGTTGGTCGCTTCCCAGTCTTTTGCTAAACCTCCACCTGTACTAAGCGGACTGACTGCTTGTGCATTCAAACCCTTTAAACCTGTTATGCCATATGAGTCCACTATACCTTCCTATACATGGTATTTACCTGCCATCCCTAACGAAGACTTTCGTGTACCATCTCGAAATTATTCAAAAGCAATTCTCTTTTGTGCCTATGTTTTAGCTCATGAGAAGTAGTAGTTAATTCATGATCTTTTTAAGTTCAAGTTTCACCCCTGGATTGCATGTATAATGTGCAAACCCCTAATACGAAAAGGAACTGGCATAGAGTGCGCCCGGCTCAGAAAAGATAATACAACAAACAAACCCTCCTTCACGCTTTGTTCATGAGAAATCAGAAAACTTTGGCAGTGATAAACAAAGGAGATTAAGAGGATGTGATCGTCCTCATGCGGGAGCCGTTCCTCGAGACATGTCCACTCAAAAAGTGATTGAGTTATCTGCTAGCATTCGTTGACGAAATATGCACTTCTCAAAACATGTTTACTTTTGTTTTTAAAACCAAGAGCTCTGGTACATGTTTAGTTTTTGTTTCCGATCACGGGTTTTCAACTTTGCCAACAAAAGCCACGGTTCGAGAGTCTTCACCTTCTTTCTTCAAAGCACCAACTAGGAGAGCATAATTGTCATTCTGAGTGTAATGTGCATTGTCCCAAAGTATTACATTGTCTTCTGCATACTTGTGATATGATTTATTCTGAAATTCTTAGTTCTAGTCTCCTTTAAAACTCTGTAGGAGTTTCTGCATTTATGTTTTGCTTCACTCATGGAGGCTAGCGAGATACCATCCTAGTATGCTCAAGCTATGTGCAATGTAATCTTGTCTTGATTTTCAGTAATATATTATTTACTTTTAAGTATTTGTGACTGGTCACTTGAAAGAAGGATTGCTCCTTGCATTGTCCTCATAAGTACTGTTTCAATACTTGCTAAACTCTTTTCGTAGTACATGCTTATATACATCTAATGAAGCAAAAGAGTTTGTCAAAGTTTTCTTTGTCGCGTCCAGTTCGTTGAACTGAATTGCTTGAGGACAAGCAATATGCTAAGCTTGGGGGAGTTGATACGTCTCAAACGTATCTACTTTTCCAAATACTTTTGATATTGTTTTGGCCTCATTCTTGCATGATTTGTACTAAACTAACCCGGACTGACGCTGTTTTCAGCAGAGCTGCCTGTATGGTTTATTTGTGTGCAGGAAAACGGATTTTTAAGTATCTCAGAAAAATCCACGAAAAATCACAGAAAATCCACGCACCCGAAGGAACCAGGAGCCAGAAGTGGGGCCAGAGGGGGGCCAGGGGGTGCCCAGGCGCCCTGTGGGCGCCCCCCCCCGCCCCGCACCAGGGGGTCGCCTGGGTGGGGCCCACACCCCCTGGTGCCCTACTTTGCCTTGTATTTTTACTCCCGACGCAGAAACCCCAGATCAGAAGTTCTTTCGCAGTTTTCCGTCGCGGAGCCGCAGCCACCCTCTGTTCTTCCTCGGGAGGGCTAATCTAAAGGCTGAATTGGCCTCCGGAGAGGGGAGATCGTCGCCATCGTCATCACCATCACCACTCCATCATCCCTCCATGACTTCTTCCTCCATGTGTGAGTAATTCCCCTGCTGTAGGCGAAGGGGATGGTAGGGATTGGATGAGTTAGATCATGTAATAGTTTATCAGATCGTTGGGGGCATGTTGCCTATCATCTACTATGGTGTTTATCATCTTTGCTTCAACTTGTTATTCTTAATGCTTGACACTTAGGGCCCGAGTGCCATGATTTCAGATCTGAACCATATGTGTTTGTATGAATATATTTGTGTTCGTGATCCTATCTATGAGTTGTTTGCACCTGTTACGGTTCGGAACCGGCGATCCCAAAAGTGACAGCTTGGGACACCAAAGGGGATGGTCCGTAGTTTGAGGATTACATGTATCCATTGAGTTCATTGCTTTGTTCCGGTGCTCTTTGACAGGAGCACCTTAATATCCATAAGTTCCTTTTGGCCCCGTTTGTAGCGGGATGGTAGGACAAAAGATGTTGTGCAAGTTCTTATTGCAAGCACGTACAACTACCTACGGGATACATGCCTAATGTTTGATATTTGCCTAGATGATCATTACCTTTCCGTGTGCCGTGCCCAAGTTAGAATCTATCTCATCCATGCAGCGCCCAACCATCCATCTCCCTAGCCTACAGTGTTTTAAATCCTGCTTGTCACTAGTTGCTACTTTTGCCATTTATTACTGCTATTTACTTTTGCTGTTTACTTTTACTATTAATATCATCACTATCATATCACTGTTACCACTTATCTTTTGTTGCAAGTAAGTATATTTCAGGTGCGGTTGAATTGACAACTCAACTGTCAAAGCTTATAAATACTCTTTGGCTCCCCGTGTGTCGAATCAATAAATTGTGTTATTCTTACCCACGAAGACTATCTCGATCCCTTACGGTTGAGGGTTATCAGCCGCCGGGTCGCCGGAGCAAACGGGGTGGTGCTGCCGGCGGCGCCGGCGCTTGGAATGGCGGTAGGTGGAAGTCACGGCGCGGGCGCTCGAGTGTGCATCACGCGGGAGCGGGCGTACGAAATAAGGGGCGCGTGATGACGTTTCTTCCCCCGCTCTCAACCACTTATGCCGCGCGCGCGTTTTTTGCGCCCCTGCTGGAGCGCCCGAAGCGGTTACGCGCGCGCAAAAGACTGTATTTTTTCAGTGCGGCGCTTATATCCCGCGGCTGTTGCAGATGCTCCTATGTGCTAGAAAAGGGGTCGGGCCTATGCATGGTCAAAATTAGAACTTCTGCCTTGTCTGAAGTGGAGTACTGGTCTACTGGAACTAGAAGCCTGGAAGGCTGGAACCATCACTACTCAGAGTATGATGATGTGCACTTGTGTAGTATGCCATCATAAGTTAATTAAGTACCAATGCATTGCATTGTGACCCAACGGAAGAATTGATTGGGAGGAGTAACAATTTCTGAATATAAACAACTAGAGAGAAACTGACGGATGCATCTAGTATGTACCTTGGAGCATGCTAGTCCCGCGGTTGATATTGTCCTGGTTGTTTTAGTTGCGCTCTTTGATCACTGCCTTCCCGACACCCCTCTTGCATCCTCGAAAACAACATAACCGATTAACACAATGACTGTGAACATTGATCTGCCAGCAGTCATCAGATCTTCGCTTTGGCAATTGGATCGAGCTTAACTCCTAAGGAACATATGAATAGTCTATGGGGTACGGAAAGGACGTTCATCATAGTAACGCCAAGGAAAGGTTGTTGGCGCCAGAGAAGAAGGCTCACACGGTGTCAAAGAACCGGTGTATCTTGCCGAGACCCCATGTTCGACACTGTTGGCGTCAAATCCTCCAGTTGATGCCTGCAATAATCCCCAAAATGGGCGTGTCCACTCCCGGGAGCTCACTTGAGCGGTTATTTTTCTCTTTTGTCTTTCCTGAAATACATGGTTATTGAATGTTTTCCCTTTGGTTTTTTCTCATCGTTTTTTAGAAAATATTTGTTGTGTGTTTAAGAAAGGTTTGTAGTATATTAAAAATATATGACATATATTAAAAAATATTGCACTATACAAAGAAAGTCCAATTTGTACTAAACATAAGTTCACCATGTTTTAATAAATTCACCATGCATTAAAACATGTCCATTATATAAGAAATGATCACGATATATTATAAAATGTTCGGTGAGTATTTAAAAAAATGTTAACTGTATATTAATAACATTTTATATTACGAAAGGTAGAAAGGGAAGTACAAAAAAATCCCGTAGAAAAACCAGACTATAATAAAAAAAGAATAAACCAAAAAAAAAATAGCCAGCAGATAAAAAAATAACCAGCTAACAAAGGCAGCATGCGCGATAAACTGGACCGGCCTCTTTGCTAGCCTGCGGGTGTCAACTAAGATTTGCCTATCTTGGCGTCCATAGCTTCGGCTATCCATCTACGTGCACTGCAGGCTGGAATGTGCCAGGGCTATATCCCCTAATAGGAATCGTCTACGGGCGGCGACTAGCGGGCTGAACCATTAACACAGTTGTTCGCTGTGTAGTGTAGGTTCGCTTCATTTCAGTTTTCTTTCTTTTTCGTTTTCCGTATTTTTTGGCTATATTCCATTTTCATCGGTTTTCTCTCATTTTTTTTTCTTTTTCAAATTATACTTTGTCTTTCTTTGTTTTCTCTTTTTCTGTTTTTTTTTACTAGTAATCATGCACGTGCAACGCACGTCGTTGCACGTATTAATGTAAACTTCCAAGTGTTTGTGAAGAACATGGTGTAAAAGTCACTGACCAGGACGAACTGTGACACTTTCTTCTCAACATCAATACACTTCCAATACCACTAAGGGAAAGTAGTGTTAAATTCAGTTCAGGACGGAAATAGAAACAACCAGGGTTAAGATGCATGATACTATAGGTCCAAGGGAATGTTGCTTCTGCCACCGCTCGCTGGTCGTGTGTCCGGTAATTCCTCCCAGAGTGATGTGCATCCATTATAAATCCTTCGTCAGATGAAAATACTGGCAACGAAAGATCCCCACAAAATCAGTAATGACCATTAAGATGAAGGCATGAAGGTAGTAGACAACTCTACCAAACAAAAATTAATATCTGCTTATTGGACCTATACGGCAGGGTCGCTGCCTTGAATCATGTGGCATCATCCAAACACGGTGTTAAGCATCCAACGGTGGTTCGGCGACATGGCATAGTACATGGGGTTTCCGTGAGGAGCGAGGTGAGACGGCCACTGCCGCTGCAAGGAGTGGGGATGAAGCCGGAGTTTGACAAAATACCAAGTTTGCAATTCACGTGTATCGGTCATCATCAGCGTCTGAGATAGAGGTCACTGCCTAACTGAGCCTCCGATCAAAAGCAGGAAAAAAAATAACGCATGGGTGAATCGATGACACAGGGCAGCCATTAAACCTCGCGTAGTTTGTGCTTGTGAAAAATGGACATAACTATCAGTTAGTAAGAAAATTACATAAAGCAGATACACATAGTCATTTCTGAGATATTCCCTTTTGCAAGTTATGCTTATGTTCTTATTTGAAGGAATTGTCAACAATTAGATGGAAGCTATAATATCAGTGCACTTGTATCACCTCGGTGTATCAATTGAATGAAATGTTCTTTATTAAAAAATGTCTATTTGGATGTGTTATATTTTTTTAACAAATTGGCAACCTAAATACACGGTGTTAATTTGTTTTGTACACAACATTGCATCTTTTTCCTATCACTCTCCCGATTTGACATGGGAATGCAAAAACCAAAAGTGAAGCATGTTGAGCATACCCTACTCCAAGATGCAATTGGTTACTCTCCCTGAGAAAAGAATGGAAATGAACATATATAAAATATTCAGAGGTCAATATGGTCGTTCTAAGTTCCATGCTAGTGAAACGAACATCAAATCATTAAAGAGGGGTATAACAAAAAAAGAGTAGCAATCCTGAAAATGAACAAAGACGTATACCTTCTAGAATGATGCTATTTTTCATGAACTTTTGCTTCTAAAGTTCCCTCAAACAAACATTTGCCTCCAACACCAAAGAAGCAACCTGCAGCGTCCTTTATAGATGTTGCATCCCATCCATGGTAATTCTCTGCTTCTTCAACTTCACCCAATGCATCTCAATGCAGACATAGCACACCTTCTCCACCATAAAACATAGGTCCATTACCTAGGTGGACGACACGAGCGGGCTTTTTGGCCCGCTCGTGGCCCGCTCGGTCCCGCCCAGCTCGGTCCTGGCCCGCTCAAAAATACAGCCGGTCCGGTCTGTGAAATATGGACCGAAAAATCTTCGGTCCGGTCCGGTTAAAGCCCGGTCCGCTCGGTCGGACCGAAGAAGAAGCCCATGCAAACGAGGCAGCATCCGCATATCGTGCTCATGCGGTCATCCGCCTCCTCCACGCGATCTGGTTGTGCCTTTTTTTTCCTTTTATTCAGTTGAGAGAAAACAGAAAGAACGAGAGAAACGGGGTTACACATAATCACGGCGCCATCCCGCTACAACTATGGAAATAACTGACCACGTGATTTCTTTGTTTTCATCAACCTAATAACATCCTTCCATGATTCACGCTCTTGTTTCCTTTTAGTTTTCAATCTAAATATCTCCATTTGTTTTTATGGACTCCACACCGTTGTTTCCTTTCAATAGTGACTAACGAAAGAAACAGACTCGATCCGAGAATCACGGTGCCATCCCACAATTAACTCCACGTCCAATTTGTTCCACTCATCACGGCGACGCTGTAAACGCATAATCGTGGGTTCATGCACCTGACAGATTGCTTGCATGCAACAAAGAAAACTGCTAAGTAATAAACTTTCCACGGCACGTTGCTAATTCTCGCGCACGTCTTCCACCTCGTCAAAGCACCCCCCCCCCCATCTTCCTCGCGCATCTCTCTCCCCTGCGTGGCCGCGCCGCCCCTCTCTCCCTTGCCCCCTCTCCCTCACGCGTCACGCCGCCACGCCTTTGCCTCGTGCCGCCGCTCCCTCTCTCACCCGCGCTGTCGCATAGCAGGTGCATCTTCTCCAGCTCCGGCCACCGTGCAGCTTCTTCGATCACCTCTCCGACTTCCTTGGCCCACATGGCAGGGACTGTACATCGCCAGGACCGTGAGGACCGACGGTCCGCACCGAGTTCACGTCCGCCGGTCCGGTCCTTGAAATCAGGACCGCTGCGCTGCTCGGTCCGGTCCGGACCGGACCGCCGCCGGCCGGTCCAAACGACGGCTCGGACCGGCCCGGACCGTGTCCACCCTGACCTCCACCCTGTAACCACATCACCATCTCCACACTGCTCCTTCTCAAATACCTTGCTGAAACCAAGAACGAAATCAGGGGGACCATGGTACATGATTCTTACAAGCTTCAGATGTGTCAATACAATTCCATTGAGATATTTGGATAACTGATTCATTGGACTTGCCGATGAATTAGTAAAAACAATTTTTAAACTCAGAATTCCGTAGAGTAGCTGTCCAGTTCAATATCAATAATAAGATTAGATGTAAACGCTGCTTTCCAGACAGTGTTCGTCGAATTTTACTAAGAGAACCAAAATTGTGTACTATACAGAGGAAAGATGATTGCAATAAAACTGAGAGGGCTGCATCTCTAGCTGAAACCAAATAAGGCCGGCCTCGACTCACACGCACGCCATTGCCTCATTGCCATCCACATGGGCGTAGCGGTACAGGGAGTGGCTTCGGCGGAGGAATTGAGATGCAGCCCTGCCTCAAACGTCTGCGGAGCGGAAGGATTGAGATGCAGCCCTCTTGCCGGAGCCGGAGCCGGCGCTGGACCATGGGAGGGGAGGGCGGCCGGTGGTGCAGGCATGAGCATGATGGGTGTCCCCGCCAGACGGGTGGAGCAGCAAGATCATGGGGAGGAGATGGTGAACTCGTTGCACAGCCACGTCGTAGGTGGTGAAGCCGTGCACCGCCGCCGTCAGCTGATCCATCTCACACGAGTAGCCCCACTGCGCATCGTCGTCCTTGGACTTGTACATGCCCTTGTACAGGTGCGTGATGGCGTACTTACGCGAACGGGCGGCGTCGACTTGTACATGCCCTTGTACATGTACATGGCCACCCGCCGGTGCCGGTCCACACGTGCGCCCCGGAGCCGCAGGCGACCACCACGCCGCACTTCGGGTTCCCGCTGGAGCCCACGGTGGGCGTCTCCGCGGGCGGCCCGTCCGGAGCGCCCAGGAAGGGGCCCGGCGGCGAGCGGTACCCCTTCATCGGCAGCAACCCGACGCTGCCGCTGCCCACCGGCGTCACCGACACCGCCACCGTGCGCCCGCTCGCCGACACGGCCAACAACCACGACAACGGCGACAAGGTACCGTGCATCTCTGTCCTTCCGCTCCTCAAACTGGGTCACGGTGAAGTGCTCGATCTCCGCGAAGTCGAGCCTGGCGCCGAAGCAGAGCGACATGATGATCTGGTGCGACCGGTGTGAGACTACAAATCGGGAAGGATGAGAGGAATTGACGCGTGAATCGTGCTTGATCTTATCTGGACGCGTAAAATCAGGGAGAGGGAACGGGTAGTGGACCATGATTTCGCTTCCACAGACGCTACCGCAGCAGAGTTTCGTCCGCCCTTCTAAATTGCTAAACGTACACAGCTCAGGGTTAGTTTTTATCTGGACTGTTAGATCTAATTAGGTGGGCCTGATTATTAGCTGATATTTGATGTTGATTGTTCCGTGTACACATTTTCGTGTGGTCTTAGAAAAGAATATGTTTGCTCTTTTAATAGTAGTAGAGATACTTTTGTTTTCTTAGTTTCTTTCTTGGTTTTCTTTGTTTTCTTTGTTTTTTAGATTTTCATTTATGTTTCATCGTCAATTCTTATCGGGGTCTTTTTCCACACATGTCTAATTTTTACCAGTACAAAATGTACATTTTATAGTACATGTGAAAAAAATTCTGATACATGCTCGATATTTTTTGTAATACCTAGGAACAATTTCTGAATACATGTTTTATATTTTCCAAATGGAAATAAACATTTTTTCCAACTAAATATTTTTAATTGTATAATTTTTATGGAAAGTTTCTTAAATAATTTTTTGAATACATTTACTAATGGAAATCAAAAAAGATTCCAACCTAATTGAACTTTTCTTTTGAACATTTTCTTAAAGAGGCTAGCACAGCTGTAATGAGGGAATATTTCCAGGCCCAAGGAGCAACGTAAATAGGCTAGCAAAGACGCAGCCTGTCACCTAATAATTTTTGCTTGACTTTTAGAATAGAATTTATGACTTCTATGTTTTTAGATTTTTTTTTCTAAAATCACTTTAGTTACATAATAGATCAAAAAACCTTAATAGGTATCCCGACTGTTTTAAATTTGTTCATATAGTTAGGAAAATTTTGTTAGTGTGTATTAATTAAATTTTACAGTACTAATGATGAATCACATGGTCTCTCGAAGGTTTCTTATATAATCAAGAAGCGCTATGCCAGACAATTTAAATTATGGCTGGCTGAGTCCTTTCCTTTTTTGTATTCTTACTCTTTTTGCCTTGCCTCAGGCCCTCCGTAAACATAATTTGCTTGCTTACTTTGTACTTTGTTTTTTTCTACCATTGTTGTGTTTCTTTTGAAAAGGGCCAAAACCATAGATTATTTTGCAGCATACCAAAACAAATTATAGTAATTAAAAATATTTTTTAGTTAAAAATAGGTGCGCAGTTATGAAAATACATTTCTCGTCACAAAGGAGATGTTTATGCATTTTATAATACACATGACTATATTTGTAATAAAAATCCCAAGATCATAAAAAATTGTTCATTAACAGAGAAAATGTTCATGTATTTAACATGAAAGTAAAGTAAAATTATTTAGGAAAATAAAATAGTTAATGTTTAGATAAATAAATTGAAAATAACTAGGTGAAAATGAAGGGAAATGGAGGGAACTAAACTGTGGTGGCATGGTTAGGACGATAATTGTATCCCTGGCCCACCAGGGTTCAAGTCCAAGACTTTGACATTGGTACTCGCATTTTACTTGTTTTATTTCAGATTTTCCGGCGATGTTCGTTCAGTAGGAGGAGATGTTGCCGTCGACTACAAGGCGTCTGTGGTGACTTCGCCAATCTCAAAATGGTATGCCGTCTCGGTCTTCTAAAAGGTGCTCATTGGGGTAGTGTGTGTGTGTGTGTTTGTTCATAGGGGTGAGTATTTGCTCGTCCGTGAGCGATTTCGATTGTATTGTGTTCAAAAAAGAAATACAAAAATAAATAGACAAAAGAGAAAGAACAAATAAACAAGAAAGAAACAAAAAAGGGAAGAAACGAAACTCGGATACTGGACCCTATCCAATCCAATAGTCATTTGCTTTGGGCGATCTCCCTTTGGTCTAGGAAAGCATGTGATAAATCTTACAAAAAAGGGAAAAACATGTGATAAGATGAATAGTAAATACTTTGCATGTACCTCAACATGTTTTGACATTTTCATCAGTGTTACTACCAGGTATGTTCCCCATCATCGATAGTTGTGTTTTTGCTATGCATATTGGATTTAGCTTATTATGGGCCAACAATAATGGACTACAAATATTGTGATTATATATCCCCGCTCAGGTATAGTCATTTTGGCCAATATGGCCAAGCTTGGGAGTATGTCGTGTTTTAATCCTACATCCCCAAAGCTCCTGATATAGAGGATTGTCATCCTGAGACTTAGCCTGATCAACAGGTAGTGGCAAAGATGATGGTGTGAACTCATTTTGGTTAACGTTAAAAAGAAAAACTCATTTTGCTCAGCAGGTTTATTATTTTGTCCTTTTGAGAGCTCCTGGACTTATACCCATATAGCACACCACGATGTAGCCTTGCACGGAGTCTCGAGAAAATAGCGTAAAACTAATAGAATTTGGGCCAGAGTTCCAGAAAACAACCGGTTTAAAGATTACATTTTCTTTCCATTAGTTTTAGATTTTTTTAGCAATTATTTATGCAGTTTATTTTTGAAAGACTTCCAGCAGCAACGCGTGGGGCATCATTCTAGTTTTTTCAAACCCTATCCCGAACTGTCATAGTTTTATGCTATTTACTCTGGAGTTTTGCATCAGTTGGATTGTGTCCAACAACCTCACTTCTACCTATTGGGGTGTGTGGTTCTTCTGGCTCTTCAATACTCTTAAGGTTATTCTATCTTGTATGCGGTGATGCAAATTTAGCATGGAGCTAAAGAAGAAAACTTGAGAGGACCCGATGTATCTTAAAGTTTTAGGAGGGATCATTGTTCGTTCATGTGGTTTCACGTTTATCGATCCAACATAATTTGTTGAGTTAAGCAATAAAGTCCGATTACACAATGCAGAAAAAAGATGTCCAAAATAGTAATTACAAAGTTGAAAAGATGGGACGATCACACTAATGCCTATGCGACAAACACACAAAAAAGGACTCTTCAACAAACCCTTAGGTATCATCTGCCTATGTCGATCAAGTTATGACCGTGGGTACCTTTCTTCCACTTGGCAATTTGGGAAACACTCGTGTCCAAAAAAAAAAAAAACTTAAATCAAGCTCGGTTGCTAATTGTCTAACCTAGTTATAGTACGATCAATGTTCTGAAAAGACGTCCATATCATTGTCAAATAAATAAATATAGCGTCCTTTCAATTTTGCGTTGCTTAATTTGGATGCAGACGATTTTCCGTTGATGCATGCTGCCGTGCAAGAAAGACCAACCACCGATCTCCACATTGATTCACACCAAACAAATTAATTAGGAAGGTCTACGGTCGGAAATCTACGTCCGAATAAGCATACATCACATGTGTACGATATAGTTGTACTTCCAGTTTTTTTTGCGGGTTATAGTTGTACTTCCATTAACATGGCTGTCTCTTGCACACACAAGTCAAGTAGCGTATGAGAGCCTAGTGGCGAACCTATGGTATCCTCAGGCCATCAGGGTTCAAGTCGTGGTGCTTGCATTATTCCTGAATTTATTTCAGGATTTTCGGCTATACGCATTCAGTGAGAGGAGATGTTCCCGTCGACGACGAGGCGCCTACGATGATTTCGTAGATCTCAAAATGATATGCCGGCTCAGTCTCTCGGAGATGCTCATAGGGGTAGGGAGTGCGTGTGTGCATTTATAGGGCTGAGTGTATGTGTGTATGAATGAGCGCTTGCGTCTATATAGTGTTAAAAAAAGTATGAGAGCCTAGTTCTTAGTGATGACTAGATATGTACCAGCTTAAACTCATGGTATGTGCTTACGGCTAGTGCGTTCCTTCTGCATACGCATGCATTGAAGGTGACAACGAATGCACGTCTCGATCCGATCTCGATATCTCATGCACGTACATCGTACGTCCATGCTGTTGATGCAATTCATGTATACGATAGCTTCTCCAAAGCGTGCTGGCATGCCCATCTACGCACGCTAAGTAATTCGAATCGATACGCATAGTGGGCCAATGTACGCCTACAACGAGTACGTACTGGCCGGGGCACGGAACAGTTTATTTATCGTGGCCGGGAATGGTGACTAGGACTTGCCAACTCAGCTAGGATTAATCATAGTAGTAGGTAATACAACCTTGCATTTTACCTTTAATTAATTCTGGTTGGTGAAGTCTGACCTATATGCAGGCGCATATGTGACCACACTTAAAGAGCAACGGATTTGATCGTGTTTTAAACACTGTTGCCGGTGTTTTGGTGGCCACACGATTAGTGTTGCTTTTTTTTTTTTGAAAACCTCTTCCACACTTTATTAAACTAGATTGAGAAGTTCATCAGAAACAATACTTAGGATACAATCGGAAGGAGAAGACTCCCACAAAACAGAAACTTGATTACATAAACCAAAGCGAGCAATCTCATGAGCCGCTTTATTCGCAGCACGCCTGACCCAGGAGACTTTGAACTCACCCAAGTTTGTGGCCATCGTCTTGATCTCCTCCACCTTGGTGCCCACATCCGACAGATTCCGGCTTGGCTCATTCAACATCCTAGCAACATTGAGGCAGTCGGTCTCCAGGTGGAGCTTTGGTACATCCCTTTGCAAAGCTAGATCCACGGCCCTTCGACAAGCCAACAATTCCGTTACTTCTGCATTTGTGGTATCCGGCAGAAAAATAGCATACGCACCTCTAAAAGCTCCACCCTCATCTCTGAAGACCACTCCACATCCATCACTCTGGCTCAGCCGAGACATAGCACCATCTACATTAGCCTTTAGCCAGCCTGATGCCGGTGGTTCCCAGGTTGCCTGCAATGTGGGAGATGTTAATGCCTCCGTCCGTCCACGCACTCTCTTCCATTCATCGATGAGAGCTGCAACCCTCTTCGCGACCATGCTTGCCTCTTCAATTCGCTTTCCCTCGCGGGTGTCATTTCTTGCCAGCCAAAGCGCATATCGACCCTGAATCATCGCCGACTTGTCATCTTCAGAAGCATCGGACAGCCACTCTAACAGCCAAGATGCAATCGAACTCTGGGTGCTTAACGAACAAGGTGGGGTCGCCACCCTTGCACCCAATACCGAGCTCAATTCTTTCCAGAACAGTGTCGAATGATAGGAGCCCCAAAACCTGTGATAGAAAGTTTCTTCACGCCCACAGGCCGGGCAGAACACTCCAGACTTGATTCTTCTGCGGAGGAGTTCTGCTCCCACCGCCAGACCGTTCTTGATCAAACACCACACATGGATCAGGGCCTTTCCCGGCGCATTGGCTTCCCAAAGCGCCAGCCAGCTTCTGTGGTTCACTGCCGTTGATGACGAGGCAGGCTGTCCTGCTCTCGCTTTCTTTTGATGCATGCAGAGATGATAGGCAGACTTCACTGAGAATTGCCCGTTCTTCGTGAAGTTCCAAGCCAAAGTGTCCTCTGTGCCCGGACCACCCATACAGATCTGCAGGATGTCCCGAACATCATCTTCCGAGAACATAGATTGAAGTTTGTGACAGTCCCATGCAGTGCCCTCGTTATTTAGCAGATCGCTCACCCTCACAATACCCTGTATGTACAACTGGCCCAGTGGTCTCAGGTAACCTTTGCGAGGGATCCAATTATCATGGTGAATTCGAATAGAAGAGCCGTCACCTACTCGCCATATGAGACCATCCAGCAGCAAATTTCGTCCATGAACAATACTTCTGAAAGTATAGGATGCTCCACTTGGGCAGGTCGCATTGAGAATTGTACCATGTACATAGTATCGTGCCTTGAGGACTCGTCCACACAGGGAAGACGAGGCCTGTAGTAATCTCAAGCTTGCTTGGCGAGTAAGGCTTGGTTGAAAGCTTCCATGTCACGAAAGCCCATGCCTCCATCCTGCTTGCTCTCACACATTTTCTTCCACACGATCCAGTGAACCTTCTTCTCACCTGTTGCTTCACCCCACCAAAAGTTAGAAGAGATAGATGTCATGTTCCCGCACAATTTCTTGGTAAGTTTGAAGCAGCTCATGGTGAAAGTTGGGGTAGACTGGAGCCCCGACTTGACCAGCACCTCACGAGCCTTTTTCGATAGCCCTTGCCCTTTCCAACCCGTGACTTTACCCTTTGCGCTCTCCCGGGCATATTTAAACGTGCCATCCTTGTACTTCCCCACAACCGTGGGCAGCCCCAAATATTTCTCTCCTAGGGCTTCAAAAGTAATCCCGATCCCTGCCTTGAGGTGTCCCTTGGTATCCTCCGTGCTCCCTTTACCGAAGAAAATAGACGATTTCTGCAAGTTAACTCTCTGCCCCGAGGCTACCTCATAGTCCCGGAGGATCGTTTTGAGAACAAGGAGGACACCAAAGAACCCTCAAGGAACACAATGCTATCATCTGCAAAGAGGAGGTGGGTAATCATGGGGCCAGTGCTCCCAAAAGACACCCCCTTTAAATCGCCTACAGCTTGTGCATGCTTCAGTAAAGACGAGAAGCCCTCCACACAGAACAAGAACAAATAAGGCGAGAGGGGGTCCCCTTGACGGAGACCCCTAGACGGCAGAAAAGAATCCGAGATCCCACCATTAAGCTTCACCCTGAAACTTGCTGAAATTACGCACCTCATTACCATCTGAATCCATGCACCATGAAAACCATACTTCTCCAGCACCTTCTCAAGAAAAATCCACTCCACTCGGTCGTATGCCTTCATCATGTCTAGTTTAACCGCACACAACGGTTTCTTTCTCTTCCTCGTCCTGATGGCGTGGACGCACTCATAAGCCACCAAAACATTGTCCGTGATAAGTCTCCCCGATACAAAAGCACTATGTTCCTCCGATATCAACACAGGAAGGATTCCCTTGAGTCTGTTAGCAAGTACCTTTGTTGCAATCTTGTACAACACGTTACACAGACTAATAGGTCGAAACTGAGACATCAACTCCGGTGAGACAACTTTCGGGATCATCACTATAACTGTGTCATTGAAGCCTTCCGGTGTCCTTACTCCATACAAGAACTCCTTGACCGACCTGCACACGTCCTCCTTAACCAACAGCCAGTGCCGTTGATAGAACAACGCCGGAAATCCGTCCGGCCCCGGTGCCTTCGTTGCACCCATCTGAAACAGAGCTGTCTCAATTTCAGTGTCAGAAATCATGGCCGTGAGCTTTCCATTCATCTCCTCCGAGACTAGATTATCAATGTGTTGCAGCACACTATCCGCTTCATTTGATCCCTCAGAGCTGAACAGAGAAGCATAGAACTGCATTGCCATGGATCGCATGTCATCATCCGAGGTACACAGCGTCCCATCCTCTCTGCGCAATGCCTTCACCGTGTTTTTTCTTCTACGATGCGAAGCCCGATTCTGAAAATACTTTGTATTTTGATCTCCCCACTGTAGCCAGTCAATCCTTGAGCGCTGTTTATAGTATATTTCCTTCTTTTCGTAGAGATCATGAAGCTGGCTCTCTACATCCTTGACCTCCCGAAAAAAACCGGTCCCCAGCGCCCTCTCTTTCGCATCTCCCAGCTGAGTTTTTAGCCTAGAAATTTTCTTGCGCAGGGACCCAAACACATCCCTACTCCACGTCTGCATGGCCTTGGAAAGGGTGCCCAACTTCCCGCTCATGCCCGCATGCACCCCATGTAGTTGTTGCGCTTGCTCCCAGGCCCTCACCACCATCTGCTCATAATCATCATGCCTTGTCCAAGCTTCTTCAAACCTAAACGACTTCTGTTTCTTATGGCCCACAGCATCCACTGATGCCGCCGCCCTGATGAACAGTGCTGCGTGGTCAGACTCGGTAAGTACATGGTCGACAGAAGTCTCCGGAAAGAGCTGCAGAAACTCATCATTACAAGTGGCTCTATCGAGCCGAACCTGGATGTTTGCCCCCTCATCTTGCTTATTATCCCATGTAAAAGGGTAACCAGTGAAGCCCAAGTCTGCTAACCCACAATCGCCAAGGCACTCACGAAAATCCTCCATCTGATAGAAGTTCCTAGGGTTGCCCCCTCTTTGCTCTGTTTGAAAAAGAATCTCATTAAAGTCCCCCCGCGCAGAGCCAAGGTAAGTTATCTTGTCGTCGCAAATAACGGAGGGCATCCCATGTCTCTCGCCTTTGCTCTGTCCTAGGTTCACCGTAGATTCCAGTGAATCTAACGGTTCTTCCCTCTGACATGATTTCTGCATAAATATAGTACTGGCACCACGGTCTGAGTGTAATCGAAATATGATCCCTCCACAGAAGAGCTAACCCACCACTCCTTCCCTCACAATCCACCGCAACCCCATGACGAAACCCTAGACTCCATTTGACCTTCTCCATTGCTCTCGCTTTCTTCTTCATCTCACATAGGAAAACCATCCCTGGGTTGTACGACCTAATCAGGTCCCTCAGCTCCCCAACTGTCGGGTCCAACCCCAACCCCTGACAGTTCCACACAAGGAGATTCATTGCTCCCGGCGGCCCCGGCTGCCGGGGTCCGCCGAACTAGCTCCATGATCGCCGATCCTCTCAAAGACAGACGACACCTTCTGTCGTTTTTCGCCAACGAGAGCATCACCACCTTCCTTGCGAATACATTCTCCAACTGGCACCCACACTTGTCTTGATGGTCTCTTCTTCGTTCTGGGAGAATATCGATAGTGATCCTCTCGCTGTCGAGAAGACCCCACATCACTTCTAGGCTTTCTGACATAGTACCCCGGTCTCCTGAAGTGCTCCCTTGGTGCCTTCTCCTCCCTACATTGCCGCCTTTCTCTGTGGTCAGAGCTCTTCCTCGGGGAGATGATTCCTTCTCTCACCTTCTGATGTAGCTCATTTCTGAGAGTTTCTCCCGATTTTCCTCTAAGCCATGACGAAGATCCCGCTCCCTAGCCCCTGCTGCACCAGTGTGCGTTTTCTACGGGCTCTGGACCTCCTCTTGCTCCTTCCCCTTCTGCTTTGGCCCACCAGTGTGGGAGTCAGCCGAGGGCGTATACTCTTTGTACAGGGACCTGCGATTAGTGTTGCTGTCAGTTGCTAAAACATTTATTTTTGCGAATAAGTAGCTATAACATTGGCTGTAAGGATTTATTATCTGGGTCCGGAGGACAAGTAAAACGTACGCATTGCCAAAAAAATAAAAATAAAATCTTTGTCCACATTCTTCATACTTGACAGCGGTAGGACAAGGCAAACACACACACACACACACAATATATATATAGTTCTACCTAACCATGCAAACAACTCAAAGGCTATACATAATAATTAACCTTCCCTTGTAGGTACTGTAAGTGGCATCTCCACCGACACATGAGTCACACTGGACTGCATGCGCCCCTATGTTTTTTCTTTTAGCAAGAAGGATGACTTCCGGCCATTGCATCTGGGAGATGCATATAATCATTTTATTAATTATTCATAAAGACCTTACAAAGTAATACATCAGTATGTCTGAAGTCGTCATCTTGGCAACCTCTGTCGCTACTCATATCCATTCATGAAGGGGTGCGAAAAGTGTGAGCCGAATACCCACACCTCTCACCTAGTGTAACATCTAAACCGGAGACATGAACCAAGCCACATACTGGATCTGGGGCACAAACCGGTCTTAGGCACTCTCATTGGTCGCCGTCTTCCATCAATCCATCTTCAGAACAGGAACTGATGCATCGACCTTGCTCGGCTTGCAGTCGACGCCCCCATGGCGCGAGACAGTGACTCCTCACTACGCGCGTTCATCATCACGCTACCCTTGTTAAGACTTTGCTGCCCCTCGCCACTCCATGATGTCGATGCTAGACAGGGAACGTTGCTCCACCGCAGATGTCGCCCACTAGTCCCTCGTGCCTATGCGCACCTCCAAGAATTACGCAGGGAAAGCATTATGCATTGAACTTGCGTGATCTCATCGAGGGGCGTACGTACGTATAGCCCCGAGTCGTGAGGTGTGCATGGACTCTAAAGGAGTACGTGAGTACGTCCGCTACATAACACCTAGTACTTAATAGTCAAGACGTAGAAGGATTATACTTATGCATATGTTAAACCAAGGCATGTATTGGATGTGCCGTACTTACATAGGGACGCATGCGGAAAATCAAACTCCGGAGCCCGGCTAGGCCCCCGCGTCGTCCCATCCCAGGGGCGACTCGGGCGGCGCCACCCATCTCGTTGCTCTCGTCTCCTCACCACCATCCCCCATCCTTGCCGCCGGGGCAAAGCCCCTCGCGGTGGCCGGCGGCGGGGCCCTGCTTTCGCGTCTCGGGAGGACCGGTGCGGGCGGTCTTGCTAGGCGACGGCGGCGAGTTGGCGCAGTGACCGGCAGTGTGGCGGTGGCGTTGTCCTCATCGGGGCGACACGGCCCGTTGTACGCGGGCTGCATTCCCGCGGCGGCGGCGGGTCAGATCAGATCTGACCTTGGAACTGCGGCGGCGGCATGGTGGGTCTAGTCTCTGGTCAGATCCAATCCGTCCGGTGCGGCCCATTCCATGTGCGGCGAAGGTGATCGGAGGTGGTTCCGGGCACACGATGCTGGATGCCGGGTCCTCAAATGGATCCGTACGAAAACCCTACTCTTGGCACGTTGCCAAGGTTGGCCATGACGGCGTTTCAGTACGTCATCCCCTTTTTGAACATATCATCATCGAGAAGCTCTAGACCCCTGTCCGCAACTTTCAGGGGAAACCCTAGATCAGTCGGTCGGATGACAGCGACCCTCGGGTGTCGTACCCCTCTTGAGGGCGTAATTCTTGGAGGTGCGCATAGGCACGAGGGACTAGTGGGCGACATCTGCGGTGGAGCAACGTTCCCTGTCTAGCATCGACATCATGGAGTGGCGAGGGGCAGCAAAGTCTTAACAAGGGTAGCGTGATGATGAACGCGCGTAGTGAGGAGTCACTGTCTCGCGCCATGGGGGCGTCGACTGCAAGCCGAGCAAGGTCGATGCATCAGTTCCTGTTCTGAAGATGGATTGATGGAAGACGGCGACCAATTTTGGCTCCAATTTGCCGAAAAAACGGACGCCCGGACAGCTTCGCGGACGGATACAGGTTCATATTGGATTGTAAAAGTGAACAAAAGTGTCCAACCAGACATATACAGGAGTTTTGTGGGTCTCCCTGGGAGATGGCCTTGTATCACAAATTCACAATAGCTAAAAATCAGTTAACTGAATTTTGTTTCTGGGTAGATCGATTTTGTTTTGAGAAGACAGAAAGAAGCGCCGAGGGAGAGGAAGAAGGAGACACCAAGACCCCCGCCGGCAGGGAAGAAGCAACCCCACTATATATCATCAGGGTGCGGGTGAGGTTCACCGGAAAAGCAACCCCACTGTCTATCTTTAGGGTGGCGGGTGCAGGTTGGCCTGGGATTTTCGGTTGGTCATCAGGCTTAGAGGGATGGTCGAGGCGGCGGCAAGATCGGCGTGGGAGGAGGTTGAGGGGAGGGCGGTGCGGCAAGGCGGTCTCCGGAGGGCCACCGGCCTGGGGCAGGGAAGGCCGGCGGTTAGGCTAGTGGTACGTGGGGCGTTCGAGAGGAAGAAGATAAACAATAGATTGGTTTGGAGGTTGAAGAAGCTAATCCGGCCATTCATTTCGTATCCAACGGCTTAAAACAATCTGACCCAATTTTTTTAAGGTGACCTTCATCGAGCGAAACCCTAATCAACTATATACTGCACAAGCTTTGATCTTTCCTCCAGCTCAGACCCCTCTCTGACCACACGAGTGCATGACACAAATGGTATGGTGGTTGACATCGCTATCCAACCCTATCTTCAAGGTAAAGTGTCCATGGACACATCGTCTTCAAACCGTGTGGAATTAATTTCTCCACATGTCCATCGATCAACTACCGATGGATCTGATCACGTCCCTCTGACGCTACATTGCACTATAAACTAGATCATTGATGGCGCGCGTTGTCGCGCCCGTCATTTTATCATTTTCATCATACAGCGGAATAATGCTCGAGGAATATCGGTAAAATCATGGGCACATGAGAAGCCCGGCCAGTTAACTTTAGGCCCACCTTGAACAAATAACAAATAATAATTGAGAAATCTAAAATGCTAGCAACATACACAATGGAAATTAAACAACCTGATTTACATATAGTTAACATTGTGAGAGTGGAAAACGAGACAATATGAAACAAACCAAAACCTAAATCAATATCACCAAAAAATAATACAAAAAATGCCTCAGTAGTTGTCAGAGTGCTTTACACTGCTTCATCCAGTAACATTACACTGATATTCCAAAAACGTGTTCGATTGCACCGTGCCATTCATACTCAGTGGTCTTCCATGCTAGAGTTGACGACGACCCACTCCTTCATGCAGTGGTGTTTCAAAATACGACAGAAATATAGGGAGAAGGACAACAAGGAATCTGTATGTTCAATTTTTGGAATGCAGGGATATTATGGTAATGTAATTGCTTCCTGGAAGAATCATACATGAACTGAACAGAAATATAGGGAGGTCTGGACGAGCATCATGGTTCATGCTCTGCTGCGGGTGTAGAAAAGGTGAGCGATGAGTGGTAGGGGAGGCAACGCATATATATATATATACACAGACCTGTACCCCCGAGGTAGCGGAAAGGACATGCACATAATCCTCGCCATGAATTGTGCACAGAAACTGAAGAATAACTACATCCTTGAAATCTCGGTGGAGCAGTTTCGCTCAGACGAGGCGTCGGCTTGAATCACCTGCATCGGCTGGATCCCCCCGTTTGTCCTTCGTAGATCGATCGCCCGCATCTGCTGGATCTAGCGATCCCCGCATCACCCGCAATGGCAGCGATCCCCTTTTCTCTCTCGCATCAACCGGTTTTCTGGACGCTGGATAGAAGTGGTCGCTCGTCGGTATTCCTTCGCAACCACCACTGGGCCTCCTTTAGTTAAGCGATGGAATGAGCTGGCCGATGGCCCAATTTACCAGAGGTCTTCGTTTCGGCCTCTGGAGTAGCAGGCCATAGGACAGCTGGGCCAATTTTCGACAGATGCGGGATAGATGGATATACACACGAGATCCGACGGCCGAAAATGTCCAGATCAGGAAAACGGACGTCCAGAAATGAGGCTCGCTGAGAGGACTCGGTTTAGGCTCAGTTTTATCTCGGTGGAGCAGTTTCGCTCAGACGAGGCGTCGGCTTGAATCACCTGCATCGGCTGGATCCCCCCGTTTGTCCTTCGTAGATCGATCGCCCGCATCTGCTGGATCTAGCGATCCCCGCATCACCCGCAATGGCAGCGATCCCCTTTTCTCTCTCGCATCAACCGGTTTTCTGGACGCTGGATAGAAGTGGTCGCTCGTCGGTATTCCTTCGCAACCACCACTGGGCCTCCTTTAGTTAAGCGATGGAATGAGCTGGCCGATGGCCCAATTTACCAGAGGTCTTCGTTTCGGCCTCTGGAGTAGCAGGCCATAGGACAGCTGGGCCAATTTTCGACAGATGCGGGATAGATGGATATACACACGAGATCCGACGGCCGAAAATGTCCAGATCAGGAAAACGGACGTCCAGAAATGAGGCTCGCTGAGAGGACTCGGTTTAGGCTCAGTTTTACTGTCCTTAATATATGCGTTGCATGCTTCGCCTTCTCATCCAGTCATCCTCAGCTATATCACCACACACATAACGAGCTAGCGCTGCACCAACCAACCAGTAGTCCATTACACTTGACCATGGCGCCCAAGCAGCTCCCCGCCGTCCTCCTTGCCGCCTGCGCCACCCTCCTGGCCCTTGCCACGCCCTTACTCGCCGGCGACCCCGACATGCTTCAAGACTTCTGCGTCGCCGACTACAAATCCCTAGACGGCCGTAAGTTGTGTGTATGGCCAACAAGAGAACGTGACGGTGGACGACTTCTTCTCCTCGGCGCTGGCAGTCCCCGGCAACACCGGCAACCCAGTCGGCTCCGCGGTGACCGCGGCGAACGTGGAGAAGCTCCCATGCCTCCACACGCTGGGCGTATCCATGTCCCGCGTGGACTATGCGCCGTGGGGCGTGAACCCGCCGCACACCCACCCACGTGCCACCGAGATCATCTACGTGCTTGAGGGCTCCCTTGACGTCGGCTTTGTCACCACTGCCGGCAAGCTCTTCGCCCGCACCGTCTGCAAGGGCGAGCTCTTCGTCTTCCCCCGCGGCCTCGTCCACTACCAGAAGAACAACGGCGGCGCGCCGGCCGCCGCCATCTCGGCCTTCAACAGCCAGCTTCCGGGCACGCAGTCCCTCGCCCTAGCGTTGTTCGCAGCCTCACCACCGGTGCCCACCGACGTGCTGGCCAGGGCGCTCCAGATCGACGGCGGCCTGGTGGAGGCCATCAAGTCCAAGTTCCTGCCAATGTAACTAGCCATGCATGCATGAGGTTGGTTAGGTCGGCTCTACGTGCGTACGTGCTGCTAATAATAACGAGGACCACGTAAAAGTGCAGTTTTAATTTATTTGCTTGAGAATATCTTTTCTATAATCTGATTCTCTTGTGGCGGTGCATGTTTAGTGAAGGGCCTCGTCGGTTTTACTGTTATAACTATTACTTTTTCTTCATGAACTAATGGTGCTTGATTTGTACGTGTCCATTATTGGTGAATGAATCTACTTTTTTTTTGCGGGGATAAAGGGAGTTTATTGCATAGGAATAGAGTTACAGTCGAGAGGCCACAAGTCCTCAATACAAGATGGAGCCGAGCCTAGCCAAACAGCCGTGGCTCGCTCGGTGCCGCTATACTTAGCCAACCGATCAGCAACTCTATTTTGAAATCTACTAATCTTTTGAGAAAGAAACTTCCTATTATCTAAAAGTGACTTAATCTCCTGGATAATCCGACCATAAGCCGAGCGAAGCAGTGCATCATTTGTCAAACTAGACAAAGCTTCCGAGGAGTCCGTTTGAACCACCACCGGTAAATCCGAGTGTTGTAATGCAAGGGCCATCCCCTGCATGATTGCATGCAATTCTGCCTCTAGTGGGTCATTGCAATAGAAGATGAACCGGTAAGCTGCCATTAGGATCTCGCCTTTGTCGTTCCGGAGCACCATCCCAATACCCGCCGAGCCGTCCTCGTGCAGAAAAGAACCATCGACAGACAGCGCCAGCCTACCATGCGGCGGCGACGGCCAGGGCTCTGCCGGCGGCCTGACTCTGGGAACAGACAGCGCCATCGCCGAGAGCGGCATCTTTCCTTTAATGATCTCCTCCGCAGAGTAACGCGCAGCGAGCCTTATAGACTTGTAGTAACTGTCCAGAAATTCAACAGTGGCTAGAACAGGCGGTGCCTCTTTCCCGTGTGTTAGATCATTACGGAGCTGCCAGATCCGCCAAAGAAACATAATCAGCATGTCAATTACCTCGGGCGAGCATTTCGACAGTAGAGAGAGTAGCCACTCCCTCCCGTCATGGAGGAGGAGGTTATCGTCTGGGAGTGGCCAACGAAGACGCATGTTTGTCCAGAGCAGTCTTGCATGAGGGCAAGCTATCAAAGCATGGAAAGAATCCTCCTCCTCCACCCCGCAGAGCAAGCACGTAGGGCGCGTCGCCAAGTGACGGTAGGCCATATAGCTCTGTGTTGCCAACGTACCTGTCACACATCTCCACGCATTGATCTTCATCTTCTGCGGTACCCCGAATCGCCAAACATAATTCCATCCCACTCGGTTACCCTCTGGTGCAGCACTCGACGCTCCATTAGCAGCGCCAGCATTATGATCGCATGTAGCCAACTTATAGGCACTTCTCACCGTA
>LR738714.1:746948319-746973822 GCA_902687465.1 Secale cereale
CCCCCCCCCCCCCCACTTTTTTCAGGATACCAAGCCAAGAAATCATCTCTCTGGCGAGGCAAGGTTCTAATTTTCAGAATGTGATCAATATCCATTGGCCAAAAGAATTCCCTCAATCGGTCCAGCTTCCACGCTCCATTTTCGTCTAAGAAGTCAGAGACCCTGTGGAGCCGGCAATTTCCCTTCGGAGTAATTGGACGGAAAGAGAACGGCCGAGGCAGCCAAGGATCACGCCAGGTCCGAATCTTCCTACCATTGCCGACCCGCCAAATGACGCCCTTCTTGATCAACTCAAGGCCATGCAATATTCCATTCCACACCTCAGACTCGGAGCCCCGGAACACAGTATCCAAGAGCTCACCAGAAGGATAGTATCTCGCCTTTAGTAGACGCGCACAAAGGCTATCCGGCCGATCCAGAAGCCTCCAGGCCTGCTTAGCCAGCAGTGCCTGGTTAAACGCCCTCATGTCCCTAAACCCCATACCGCCCATAGCTTTAGGCAACCGCAACTTGTCGCAGCTCATCCAGGCCATCTTCTTCTTCCCGTTCTCCACCCCCCACCAATATTGGCGTATCATCCTTGAGAGATCATCACAGACCGAAGCCGAGAGTTTGAAGACGCTCATAACATAAGCTGGTATGGCCTGTGCCACTGATTTGATTAGTATCTCCTTATTCCCTGAAGACATGTACTGCTCACTCCAGTCCACCAAGATTTTCCTCAACCGCTCTTGGATAGTCTCAAAGTGTCCTTTGTGTATCCTCCCCTCCGGAACCGGCAAGCCCAAATATTTAGGCTCAAATGCCTCCTGGGTGATGTCCAGCGTCACTTTTACCTCATTAACCGTATCCGGATGGCATTGATTTGAGAATAGAATGGAACACTTCGACGGGTTAATAAGTTGTCCTGTCGCCGTCGCAAATGTGTTCAACACCCCTTTCACTAATAATGCCTGCTGACAGTTTGCTTGAAAGAATAGAAGTGAGTCATCCGCAAACAAAAGGTGAGTAATCTCTGGAGCACCTCTACATATTTTGACTCCCTTGAGGCCATCCTCCCTTGCAGCCTTATCAATCAACGCAGAAAGAGCATCAACAACAAATAAGAAGAGGAATGGGGAAAGTGGGTCACCTTGATGGAGTCCCCTCGAGGGGGAGAAGGACTCCAGTAGCTTCCCATTAAATTTTACCGAGTACGTCACCGATGAAACACAAGCCATAACCCGCGCAATCCAGATGGGCGAGAAGCCCTATTTAGTTAAAGCTTTCCCCAAGAACACCCAGTCCACCCTGTCATAGGATTTAGAAAGATCCAGCTTGTACGCACAGAGGCCGGCTGCATTGTTCCTTACCGATTGAATATGGTGAAGACATTCAAATGCAATAATAGAGTTGTCAGAAATCAGCCTCCCTGGTATAAAGGCGCTCTGGTTCTCAGAGATGAGATCAGACAGGATAGGTCGCAGCCTGTTTACCATACATTTAGGGATTATCTTGTATATAACATTGCACAAGCTTATTGGTCTAAAGTCCTTGAGATCGTTTGGATGAGGGATCTTAGGAATTAGCACAATAGCTGTGTCATTAACTCCATCAGGCATAACACCAGAAGCAAAGAACTCGTGAACCGCCGTAATAATCTCCGTTTTCAATAGTGCCCAATTCCACTGAAAGAACCTAGCAGGAAGACCATGAAGGAAATATGCCCTAGAGGCAATAATAAAGTTGTTATTTATATTTCCTTATATCATGATAAATGTTTATTATTCATGCTAGAATTGTATTAACCGGAAACTTAGTACATGTGTGAATACATAGACAAAACAGAGTGTCCCTAGTATGCCTCTACTAGACTAGCTCATTGATCAAAGATGGTTATGTTTCCTAACCATAGACATGAGTTGTCATTTGATCAATGGGATCACATCATTAGGAGAATGATGTGATGGACAAGACCCATCCGTTAGCATAGCACTATGATCGTTTAGTTTTACTGCTATTGCTTTCTTTATGACTTATACATGTTCCTATGACTATGAGATTATGCAACTCCCGAATACCGTAGGAACACCTTGTGTGCTATCAAACGTCACAACGTAACTGGGTGATCATAAAGATGCTCTACAGGTGTCTCCGAAAGTATTCGTGGTGTTGGCATAGATCAAGATTAGGATTTGTCACTCCGAGTGTCGGAGAGGTATCTCTGGGCCCTCTCGATAACACACATCACAATAAGCCTTGCAAGCAAAAGACTAATGAGTTAGTCACGAGATGATGTGTTACGGAACGAGTAAAGAGACTTGCCAGTAACGAGATTGAACGAGGTATAGAGATACCGACGATCGAATCTCGGGCAAGTAACATACCGATGACAAAAGGAACAATGTATGTTGTTATGCGGTTTGACCGATAAAGATCTTCGTAGAATATGTAGGAGCCAATATGAACATCCAGGTTCCGCTATTGGTTATTGACAGGAGATGAGTCTCGGTCATGTCTACATAGTTCTCGAACCCGTAGGGTCCGTACGCTTAACGTTTGATGACGATCAGTATTATGAGTTTATGAGTTTTGATGTACCGAAGGTAGTTCGGAGTACCGGATGAGATCACGGACATGACGAGGAGTCTCGGAATGTCCGAGACATAAAGATTGATATATTGGACGACTATATTCGGACACCGGAAGTGTTCCGGAAAAGTTTCGGTTTTAACGGGATTGCCGGAGGGGGTTACCGGAACCCCCCACGAGGGGGGATGGTCCATAGTGGGCCTTAAGGGAAAGAGAGAGGCAGCCCATAGGGCTGGCCGGCGCCCCACTGATGACGGGAAAATGGGGCGATCGAAAAAAATACAATAGCTACGATTCGCGTCCACGTCATAGAGACAGATAGAATATAATTTGAATTTAAAAGTGTGCATACGTAAATGAGACAAATATCAAGTATTGCGAGTACATACTTCCGGAACTCTTACATTTTCATAAAAGAACCGTTAATTACATCTCCGAAGAGAAAACCCCTGATTAAGAATTCCAACTTTCTAATATGAAGGATTACAACACATGTCACTAATACAAAAATGAAAATTAAACTACGAAGTCCTCCTCGCCGTCGTCGACGCCATCATGCTTGAGGGAGCTTTGAACTTTGTTGATGTTATCGCATGTAATGCCTTTCATTTTATATTTTCTTCGACTTATACTGATATTGGCAGTACATGTATGCATGCTTGAATGGCTTTATCAATTTTCCCAAACTGATTAACCAACATATATACTTCGATCTATTTCCCCTTAGTTTATATGAAGAGATTATCTTAATTAATGGTTAATCAATCTGCTAGATGAGCTTTCAAACATCATAATATGGGGCATGAAATCATGCACGTATGCTATGCATGTAAAACACTTTAGTACTAACAGACATAGTACCCTTTATTTTGTAAGTAAATGATTATATCTATGTTTTCTAAATATATGCAAGCCGTATGAGGGATGCATGATCTAACTTTCATCTTATGTGAAGATAAGCTAGCTGTGCTTTTTGAGCCTACCATATATGAGGGAGATAAAAAATATTTGATTTATTTTGGTAACGCATGCACTACAATATTTTAAGTGCAGTCAGATTCAAATTATGATTCTGGTCATCTTTTAGTTTTTTTTTTATGTGTGTGTACGTCCATATACAGGGACCATACACCTCATTTTAGTCAGGTAGACGCACGCCAATTAGCCTAGAATTAGCTAGGTACAACATATTCATTTTACCTCGCATGCGCATACTAGATTCTCCAATATCTCGTTATTTGCCGATGATGCAGGCTAGCATAATTTGGGGATGGTGCATTTTTGTTTTAGATAGTACATCCATCTAGTCTAGTTTAGGCTGTTTAATTAATACAATCCATGATTTGGTGGTGTATCTTCTATATATTATATAGACATGCAACAGTTTATTTTCATGATAACCACATAAAATATGCAAGTATGAGTAGTGTGTTTCACAATCACTTGTTAATTTACGTTTTTTATATGAACTGTAGCAGCCTACGCATGTGACTCACATAAACTATACCATTTTGTTATTGATTTTCCCGCAAGCCATACCTTTGCCATCATTTTTGTTGAGAACAAAGTCTTCATGCTATCTAAGGAATGAAAGGCAAAGCCAATATTTTATTAAGATGTCATTTTTTAGCAACTTGGTTTGTGTCAATGTAACCAAACCAAGAGCCAAAGTTTTATTAAGATGTCAATTTTTAAGAGCAACTTGGTTTGTGTCAATGTGACCAAACCAAGCACATAATTTAATTATAGATGAATTTAGGGTGTGTCTTGGTTTGTATCAATATGGGAACAAACCTAGTTTTAAGACAACCTGGTTCATGTCAATGTGACCAAACCAAGCGCCAAAATTTAATGATATATGATTTGAGGAGATTTACGCATGTCATCATGAACAAACAAAATGCCAAATTTTAGAAACATACATATGTTTTAATGCCACTTGGTTTGTGTCAATGTAACCAAACCAAGGACCAAATTTCCATGAGATGCTAGTTTTAAGACAACCTGGTTCATGTCAATGTGACCAAACCAAGCGCCCAAATTTAATGATATATGTTTTGAGAAAAGATTTACGCATGACATCATGAACAAATAAAATGCCAAATTTTAGAAACATACATATGTTTTAATGCCACTTGGTTTGTGTCAATGTAACCAAACCAAGGACCAAATTTCCATGATGATGAGGAAGCAACTTGGCATGTACGAATATAAGGAAACATGTAGCAATTTGGCATAAATGATTCTCTAGTTTATGTCAGTATAACCAAACTAAGAATCATCGAAACATAACTCCATGATTGTATCAATGTGATCAACCAAGAAGTAAGAGATCATACAGCAAATACGGAGGGAAATTTCTTAGTTTGTGCCAATATGACCAAACTGAGAATTATGAAATGAAACTCCATGGTTGTGTCAATATAACCAACCAAGAAGTAAAAATCATGTAGCAAATATGAAGAAATATTCCCTAGTTTGTGTCAATGTGACCAAACTAGAGAATAGGAAGAGGAAGCTCTATGGTTGTGTCGATATAACCAACCAAAGAGCAAGAAAAGAACTACAATCTCATCTTCTCCAAGTCTTTTTCCTCTTAGGTATGGAGTAGTGCAAGGACAAAAGAAGTATGAGTTCAATTGGCCTTGTTTCTCACCTTTGCGGTGGAGTCGGACGAGCGGCCGACGGTAGTGACGACGACGACGACGAGACGAACAGCCGGCGACGACGGCGGCAAGCGAACGGCCGGCGGCGACGATGGCGAGCGGACGGCCGGCGGCAACGAAGCGATGGTGTGTACAAGCAATGGCTGGTTGGATGATGGGCAGATGCGATGGATCAGCGAGCAGCGATGGACTGAACGAATGAGCCGTGGATGGATGGAGGGCTTGTAGATGGATGAATGAATGACCGACCCCAGAGCAGTCGTATTGCCTCGTATTTATAGGGCGGGGGAGAGCAAAGGAGTGCTGCGGCTGGACGCTTGCACGCCGGAACGCAGAGACGAGCACACCCACGTTCAGATCATGGGATCGTGTTCACGATCGTGGGAGCGTGGCTGGCTCCCTTCCTTTTCTTTATTTTTTAATCACTAATTAGCCGGCAACGTCTCAATCAGCTAATATGGACTTGATTTTTTCAATCAAAGTGTGGGCTTTGGGTAGCTGATTACAGTTAGCTCTTAATCTTGTCGCCTAATATAATCTTATGCATGCGCGTAGCTCGTACATGCACGAAGCTCCTTCATGCGCCATGCATGTCGTATCCATTTCGTATGAGCACATTTGGTCAAATTAATTCTGATGATATGGAAAGGAACTCTTGCCTTGGTAATTATATGATGATCTGTCATTTTTTTATACATCGTCATATTTTTTTTTATACGATGACCATGGCAATATTAGTGTCATGTATGACAATTTGAATATTCAGCTCATTCTCTTTCCTTTTTATTGTCCGGCATGTTATTTTATATTGAGCGCTGTGGTAGACATTTACCATGACTCTTTTCTCTGCATATTCTGGATTTGACCATTGATTTATTTGACAATTAGCTAACCACCATGTTTTAGTTTGGCCAAAATTGATGTCAACAGATGCCCCTCGAGGTCTGGATGCGGGTAAATTGATTTCTTCCGGATCCGGAGCTCGAAATTATGTATGCATATCCCTTTTTTTATTTTTTATTCTTCGCCGAGCAGTGGTCTCCTATGTTTGTGTGTATCCAGGATGCTTCTTGTAGGCTAGATTTTTTTTAGTTTCGCCCCCTTTTTTTTTTGTGCAACCTGCGTGTCACGTACCGTGGCCTTGATTTGAAAATTTGTTGAGGCTTCCGATCGGATAAGGAGTCCGGCTCCTGTGCAACCTGCATGTCACGTACCGTGGCTTTGATTTGAAAATTTGTTGAGGCTTCCGATCGGATAAGGAGTCCGGCTCCTGAAAAATCTACCAACGGACGTTGCTGTTAGTAGTATCCCCAACCCAGCTAACAATATATATATATATATATATATATTTCATCCAGTCCTCCTTCTCGTATATCAGGCACGCGTTATCTTTCTTTTCTCAGCTCCTTTGGTTCGCCCTCCAATCAGGAACTCACCCCTTCTAGCAAGTTCGTTGCTTGCATCACTTGGTTTTTTTTTTGGTACGCATGTCATCAGCCAATCTGCGGTATATATCTCGGTTGTGATGATTATTTGATCCGATCTCTTTCCTTTGTTAGAGATAGGAGGTGCGATTGTTCCATTACGACTTGGCAAGAACGGATCACCGTGTGCTTCTGGTGAGTTTCGTGTGTTCAACCAAGCATCCATATCTATCACGTAGATTGCGTGGGAAATTTCGATCTAACTTTTTTTGTTTGCCTCTTCTTTCTATTAGGAAGGTTCCATCAGGATTTGGTTGATTTAGATTGATCTCTACATCTCCTCTCCAGCAAGGTATATTCTCTTCTTTTTCTTTTTACTTGTACTTACAGCATCATGACATGCATGCATTCTTTGTATGTGCGATCCAGCATATTAATCTGTTGTAGGTATTCTGGTTTCATGGTTGGCGTGCCGGCAAGCGTCTATATGATCTTGGTCCGTCGTACAACCATGAGAATTGATGCGATTTTTCATTAGAGTTAGGATACGGTATTGATCATATCATGCATCGCTTGATAATTTTGGCTAGATTTGATGACTAATTATAGTGTCTTCACGTATGTGCAGTTATCACATCCGATCTATATTTCTTGCTAGCAATATTTACGGCGATCTTGTGTTTACTTCGCATATCGGTAAGTGTATGGCTGGTTTTACGTATTATCCAAAACCAAAGGTGTTTCATACTTGGATCCCACTTCTGACCTCTCTTTCTTTTTGTTTATAGATAAGCTGATCACAGCCTGGTGCAGAACGGATTGCTCTCTTTTTGGCTGTTGTACATCCTGTTTCTTCAGAAGGTACAAATGTATAACCTAATATTTATTTCATTAGATATAGCAAGGTTTACCCAGTCGCGGGACATGCATGATCCATTTATTGGCAATTAAAATTATATATGCTGAACTTATGGTTGACGTGCCGGCAAGTTTTCAACTTGGTCCGTCGTACACCCATGAGTACATATGTGTATGTACTATAATTTTGTTAATTATTTCTCATTTTATGTGATTAAATGAAAAATGTTGTCATGCGAGTTCTCTCATGGTTGACGTGCCGGCAAGCTTCTATACGAACTTGGTCCGCCATACATCCATGAGGCCAAATATACATGTACGACATTTTCACTAGTCTAAAATCAGAACAATCCTTTTTTTTACTTTAGGATATTATCATATATTTGACATGAAACTCTTTCATAGTTGGCGTGCTGGGGAGCTATGATATTGCTCTGTCCATCGTACAACTATATACGGATAAGTATTATATAAAACTGGCCTTATTATAGTTGTCTCTCATTTGGCGATCCGGCAAGGCTTCATGACTTGGTCCGTCGCACAGATGTGGAGACTACGTGATGGTAAACGTGCCGCTATATAACAAAGTTGATTTTTTTTTTGCATCGGTGTTCCGGCAAGTTACTGTATGAACTTGGACCGTCGCACAATTAGCCTACATGAGCATGCGTTTTTTTTTACTTGTGCTCTCTTTTTTGTAGGCAGAATTGAATTGTTGATCGAGTAACAAAGAACGGCTGGCTACCCCGAAAATTCAGGTAATACAATGAAAGCCCGTTTTAATGTTTAACTTTCAAACTCATTTTATTTCAATTCATGTCAGTGATTTTCTTTTCATATATGTGTATGTAGATGGCGCATGGTCAACCTTCGGTTTCCTCTTATCAGTTGACCCTATCTGAATTAGCTAAACAACAGTTGTGTGAGCCAGCAACTCATGAATTAGCTAACCCAGTACTTGCCCATTCAACACTACCCCGGGGAACTTTGGATTCTTCCCTCCGTGGGTGGCACTCTGAGCATTCGTTTCACGCCTTATGTTACCATCCAATAGCACCTATTCCTAGAGCTGATCTAGACTTCACCTTAGGGACCAGGATAGTATCACAAAAATTAGGCTGGGAGTATCATGAAATCCAGTATGTCAAACGTCCAAAGGGTTATACTCAATGGGGTGTTGAGGTCTTAAACAATCATTATTTCAGTTTGCAAGGGGGCGAAGAAAATACGGACTATATTCGTGGTGCCATTTATTGTTTCCTTTGCGATTATTCTGTCAGCCCTTCTTTGCTCCGCTCTTTACTAGAGAGGTGGAGTCCTCAAACTAATACTTTCATGCTCTCGTGTGGCGAACGCACCATCACTTTACTTGATATGTTGCTTATGGCCGGGCTGCCCATAGTTGGAGAACCCTATGAAGAATACATCCCGTCACTCACCAAGCTCAATCCTTCATTACTCCTGTACCCAAACTTTTTATTTGATCTTTTGGATGTGTGGGCGGGTCTTTCCGCCGAAAGCACGCATAAAGAAAAATTAGTTACCTTCCAGGCTTGGTGTGATTATTTTCACAACAAGCGGACTGATTTTTCTCCATCCATGAATCTTCGTAAAAGTCGTATGTATGTCGCAGCTTTTGTCGCGCTTTGGCTTTGCTGCTTTGTGGTCGTTGGTGAAGGGCCGTTTATTCGCCCTGGCGTCCTTGTCATGGCGTCTTGGATTGCTTTAGGGCGGAAGATATCGTTGGCGCCCCCTGCGCTTTCCTCCCTATATCTTGCTCTTCGTCGTATCAGCACAAATCCTGTTGGGCCTTCCTTCGAAAGGACACCCCTAGCTATCCACTATATTATTGGATGGATGCATCTTTATCTAAGGAAAAGTTTTGGGGCCAAAGGCAAAGGGGACAAACTTCCTTCTCCGAAGAAACTTCCTATGCAACTGGCTATGCTAAGCACCATGTTCCGACCACCCAAAGTCTTTTCCCCAGAGACAGCGCATGAGTTTTTGGAAAACCATAGTAATATCACATGGTGCCCTTATTCTTCGCGCAACCTGACAGGGGTCGATCAACTGCGAAAGTCTTTTGCAATTTCTGTTCGCCGTGGAATGCTTCCTTGGAGGTTCTCAACTGAGTCCATCGACCTGTGTGCAGCTGAACCCTATCACCCAGATCGTGTAGCTCGTCAGTTCAAGCTAGATCAGCAGGTTCCATACAACCCATTGAAATCACTATTAACTGAAACTGATGTTGGTGTTGCGTATGCGTACTGGTCACATTTAATGTGCCCTGTCCAAGAGGATATCCAGCATGCCCTTGGCACCAATTACGTAGGTAATGCTTCTCTGGCTTGGACCAACTGGTGGAGGAATATTTCACATCCACACTCTATGATCTTGAATAGCCTCAAGTCTGGCAGTATGTGTGGCAAAATCCCATATGATGAAAGAAAAAGCATATGTGCGAAAAGGGGGGAAAAGTTTTACCCCACACGTACTCTTTCAGAGGATGATCTTGTTGTCATAAAGGAGGTATTAGTAAGCCATCAAAAGGCATATATTGAAAAAATCGAGGCAGAGGAGAAGGCTTTTGCAGATCATTGGAATCCAATTTTATGTGCTTTTCTTTCGGATGATGAACCCTCTATGGAACCCCGACGTGTGAGTTAAATAATTATTAGTTGATTTAATTCATTTTATAATATCAACTTCCTGTTTTCTGCATTTTGTTAACCTGTATCTCTTTCTACAGAAACGAAAGAAAATGGATATAGTTGAATGTTCTTCTCCCGGTCCTTCAGTTCACGAGATCAGGGAAGATGATGCCCTCGCTTCTACGGGTGAAGATGTGAGGCCTTTCACTAAAAGGAAGGTGGACACTCCGAACGGAGCAGATGATTCTAGTCCTATTAGATTGGATGGGCCCATCCACATATCTGACCTTGATAGTGTGGATCTTGATGGCGTACTTAGTGGAGAGGTTGATCATGGTCTAGATGATCTGGATAATTTAATTGTGGATGATTATGGTGTATCAGGCTCAAATCTTGATTCCCCCCCTCTCTCACAGAGTTTGGGCCCAAACTTGTCTCCAAGTGCTGATGCTTTAAACACTTTGTCTGCTTCTGAACAGGGTAGATTTATACATCTCCTATTTTCTTTTTAATTTTATTCATCATTTTCAAGATTATTTACTTTACTTGTTTCTCCATTGCAAGGTGGTACAGAAGGGGCTTCTAATCTTGTATGTGGCGAGGGAACAATGACACAAATTTCAGTGCCACCCGTGGATATTTTTGCTATTACCAAGCCAATTCTGGATGGTATCGATTTGCTGTTGAAGAATGCTTTTGAAGCTTTAGACACCCCTACATTAACAGGTTCTCAGCGTCATGAGATTTTCCAGGCAGTTCGGTCGATGCTGCCGGCTGGTGATATTGTTCCTCAAATTGCGCCTGTCCGCGCGGCTTGGGAAAAATTTGTTTCAATCTCAGATACAGTACAGGAAGCCCGCAGAATAATTGAGGGTCAGTCAAAGCAAAAGTCTGAATTTGTTACTGTAGCAGAGAGCAAGGCTGAATCCATTGAAGCATCTCTGAAAATTTCAGCAGAAGAAATGTCATCCATGCTGAAGAAACAAGCTGAGAAGAAGGAACGTGTGGAGGCCCTCTCCGCTCAACTACAAGAAGCTACTGCCGAATTGCGCACAACTGAAGAAAGGGTCAAGCAACTGGAGTCGGACCGCTTTGCCAAGCAAGCTGAAGCTAAGAAGCTGCACGAAGATTTGCTCAAAGCTAATGCGAAAGCTTCTGAGGAATTGGAGGCTCTCAAAGGGAAGACATCGACGCTGGAGAACGAAGTCAAGTCCATTATTAGCAGTCTGAAGGACTGGCGCTCCATGTCCAACTGAGTTTTTTTTAATAAATTATATATATGTTGTCTATTTACGTTTTCTACTCAGACTTGCATAGGGCGACCAATCGACACACGTATTTTTATTTTGTGTTTTCCCACCAACCCGCAGCACCCTTTGCGTATACTTGCATGCGATTTATTTATGTGTACTGATGGATTATTTGTATAGCCCAGCTTTCTGTGTGGTATGGGTACTCCGTGCTGATTGCATGAGTTAGCTTGGGTAACCCTTTTATTTATTCACGTTTGTTTTTGGCTTGTAGCCTTATTACTTTATTTCATTGTTCATCCCCACTTTTTTTTTACAAATATATTTATATTTGTATATACACTGCCCTTTTGTACAACAGTTTAAGCTCATGAGAATTTTGGAGCCATTTTTTTTACGCCACAGTTTAGACTCATAAGATATTGGAGTATCATTTTATGCGCCTTAGTTTATACTCGTGAGGACGTGGAGTTGTTTGATGATTTTTTTTTGCATCACAGTTTATACTCGTAAGGCATTGGAGCATTTTTTTTGTGTGCCCCAGTTTATACTCGTAAGTTATGAAGTATATATATATATATTTTTTTACTCAAGCGTAGTAACGCTTAAGAAATTTCCCATTTACTGGTGGTGGACAATATTCACCATCAGGCGAAATTATCCTGTATGCACCGCTAGAGTAGACTTCCTTTATAATGTAGGGACCCTCCCATTTTGGCTCAAACTTTCCTCCCATCCGTCGTGTAACATTCATTGGACGGATGACGGCGATCACTAAATCTCCTTGCTTAAATGATCTTCGTTTAACACGCTTGTCGAAAGCACGAGACATCCTAGCTTGATATGCCTCCAAATTTTGTAATGCCCGAAGGCGTTTTCCTTCAAGCATTTCGAGTTCGCCGAGGCGTAATTTTATGGCCTCTTCTTCAGAAATTTTCTCCTGAACAGCGACTCTGAGCGAGGTAATTTGTAGCTCTAATGGCAGAACTGCCTCTCCTCCAAATACGAGGGAGTACGGTGTCATTCCAGTCGGTGTGCGTGTTGTGGTTCTATAAGCCCACAAGGCCTCAAGAAGTTTCTCATGCCACTCACGCTTATTTCTTGACACGACCTTCTTTAACAATTTGCATAGGGTTTTGTTAAAAGCTTCTGCCTGTCCATTAGCTGCCGGATTATAAGCCGTAGAATAGTGATGATTTATCTTAAATTTTGAACATAACTTATCGATATGTTTATTCTTGAACGGAGTACCATTATCGGACATGATACGAGAGGGGACTCCGAATCGATATATGAGTTGTGTTCTTATAAAATGCTCCACATTTTCTCCTTTATCCTCCTTTAATGGTACAAGCTCGGCCCATTTGGAGAAATAATCGGTGGCGGCTAGGATAAATTTGTGACCCTTGGATGATGGTGGATTGATGGGTCCTACTATATCCATTCCCCACATTTCAAATGGCCATGACATATTTGTGGGATGCAATGACTCGTGCGGTTGATGTATGAAATCGCCATGTACCTGGCACTCATGACACCTTTTTGCAAACTTCATGGAGTCGTCGAACATGGTAGGCCAGTAATAACCTAGATGTCTAAGCTGATAATATAACTTAGGGCCAGATTGATGTGCCCCACACACCCCTGCATGCACTTCCTTTAAGGCTTCCAAAATCTCATTTCCCGCTAGACAGCGGAGGAGAATGCCGTCGAAGGAGCGTCTATATAGAGTGTCATTTATACATGTGTAGTGAACTGACCTTTTTCGAACTCTAGACCTTTCTGCGGAGTCTAGTGGTAAATATCCATGTAGTAAGTATTCAAGGAAAGGGCTTCGCCAGTCTCCAACTTCAATCTCATAGATATCTGCAGTCATCGAAGCTGACGTCGTCGTCTCCTCCTCCTCGGCGAGTATAGGTAGGATCCTGCATTCTTCAACACGAACGTCCATCATTTGATGTGAAGTTAATGACATACTAGCGGCTAAACCTGCTAAGGCATCGGCTTTTTCATTTTGACTTCTTATCACATGCTGAATATTTAGATCAGCAAACATGGATATGAGCATTTTGGCTCGTTCGAAGTAAGGCATTAATTCTTCTTTCTTCACCATGTAAATTCCCAGTAGTTGGTTGATCACTAACTGAGAATCACCATAAACAGTGAGTGAATCTAACCCCATATTCAGAGCTAATTCAAGACCAACTATCAACGCCTCATATTCGGCCGAATTATTTGAAATTGCCGAAGTTAGGGTAAATGAGTACGGGATTATTCCTTCACTTGGTGTAACAAAAACAACTCCCGCACCTGCCCCTGATCGTCGACATGCGCCATTGAAATACATTTGCCATGATGAACTAGCAACTGATGTAGCGAACACTTCTTCATCCGGCAAGTCATCATCTATTGGGAAATCATCGGGTACTGGATGCGTGGCTAGGAAGTTAGCTAGCGCTTGCCCCTTCATGGCTTTCTGTGGCACAAATTTTATATCAAACTGTGATAAGAACATCGCCCACTTGGCTAGTCTACCTGAAAGCACCATCTTATTTAAGATATACCTGAGAGGGTCTGCTCTCGACACGAGGTGTACAGTATGCTCTAACATGTAATGGCGTAATTTTTGTGCTGCAAACACCAATGCCAGACATATTTTTTTCCATGTCGGGATAATTGCACTCAGCCCCCACAAGCGTGCGACTAAGGTAATATAGGGACATTTCTTTTCCAAACTCATTATTCTGTGCTAAAAGAGCACCCAGCGACATAGGCATGGCTGCCGTATAAAGGATCAGGGGACGTTCCTTAACTGTTGCACCCAGGATGGGTGGGTGTACTAGGTATTTTTTAATGTCCAGGAATGCATTTTGACATGCTTGATCCCACTCGAACGGGACACCCTTTTTCATGAGACGCGAGAAAGGCTTGCATCTTCCTGATAAATTTGAGATAAACCTCCGAATATATGCTAGGTGACCTTGAAAACTCTTTAGTTCATGTAGGTTTGTGGGTGGTGGCATTTTGACGATCGCTTTTACTTTATCCGGGTCGATTTGGATGCCATTCTTTGTGACCACGAAACCAAGAAATTTCCCAGAGGAAACTCCAAATGCACATTTCATGGGATTCATTTTCAAGTTATGCTCCCTCAGACGCTCGAAAACCATTGCAAGATGTTTCATATGGTCTTCCTCACATTTTGATTTTACTACTATGTCATCTATATAACATTCAACGATTACATATAATAACCCATCTAAAACTATGGTCATGGCTCGCTGATATGTTGCCCCGGCGTTTTTAAGTCCAAATGGCATGACCTTATAACAAAATATGCCTTTGGGTGTCCTGAAAGCCGTTAGCTCTTCATCCTCTAGCGCCATTTTTATTTGATTATATCCAGAATATCCATCCATAAAAGAAAATATTTCATGGTGCATGGTAGCATCGACAAGTATTTCAGATATAGGTATTGGGAAATCATCTTTAGGGCATGCTTTATTCAAGTCCCTAAAATCTACACATACACGGATTTGACCATTTTTCTTTTTAACTGGAACAATATTGGAAAGCCACTTGGGATATTTAACTTCCCTAATGAATCCAGCAGCTATGAGTTTATCGACCTCGGCTTCTATCTTGGGGAGTAACTCGGGTCGAAATTTCCTTTGTGCTTGCTTTACTGGGGGAACATCGTCTTGCACGGCAAGTCGGTGCACCGCCACTTCTGGATCCAAGCCGGGCATTTCCTCATAAGTCCAAGCAAAGACATCCTTGTTTGCAGAAAGGAACTTATGATATTCCTCTTTCTTTTCCTTGGACAAATGCGCGCTAATAAAAATTGGTCGAGGCTCCTCGGCTGTCCCAATATTTATTTCTTCCAAGTCATCAATAGTTGGCTGATTACCATCCTCCATTTGCGGGGATGCTTCAGTTGGGTCTACAAATTCAGTAGAGGTCATGCAGACCTCATAGCCCAGCCCATGTCTTTTTTCTTTCAAAGGCCGACCTTCGTGTAGAGCTTCGAGTTGTTCTCGGGAAAACGCCTTTTCAAATGGCGCTCGCAGCCCTCGGCCATCACACAAGGACGGGCAAGTGAGAGTATCATATCCCATTTTCTGCATCAGATACAAAACTCGGTTATCGTACAAAGAAATAGGTAATGACTCATCATCTTTATTTTCCATGGTGATATGGACTACATTTTTATTTTTATTTTCACACTCAGGCGACTCCTCTTCATCTTGTTCAATTTTGCGTTGAACCAAAGGAGGTAAGAGCATAGGCATTTTGGTACCTCTTTTAACTGATGATTTATCGATGACACGGAATATTGGGTCACCGTCTTTCCTTTGGTCACTTGGTATATATTGATAAATCTTTCGGCCAAATGAGGATTCTGCAGCATCTTTCTCCACCATATTTGATTCAGGTACTATTACAGACCTTGGCTTGTGTACTTTTTCAATGGGCTCAAAATAAAATTTTGCATCAGCGTAGAAAGATTCAGCTACAGTGAATGGTCTCTTATCTGCAAATATTCTTACTGTTTCTCCAGATTGCCTTTTGTATTTGATACACTGATGGAGTGTAGATGGCACAACTTGATTTTCATGCAACCATGGTCGTCCTAACAGTACATTGTAGGATGTGGCTGCGTCAATTACATGGAATCTCACGTATGTAGATAGCGCTTCCATTTTTAGTACCAAGGAAATGGTGCCCATGGCCTCTTGACCTGACTGGTTAAATCCGTGGATAACCACATTCGACCGGCTCAAATCTTTGGGGGAATATCCAATCCTTTTCAAAGTACGCAGAGGCAGCAAATTTATGGTAGATCCACCATCTATCATTATGCGATTTGTTGGCAAATCGTCAATCTCACCAAACATAAGAAGGGGTCTGTTATGCTTCTTTGGGCCTAACAACATGTCCTCATCCGTGAATGCAATATTTAACACATCATTTACTTCAGCTTCAGTCTGTGAGACTTCCACTCTATAATCTTCGGGAAACGACAATGCTGTAACTAGTGCCTTACGTAAATCCGAGGAAAGAGACAAAGCATCATACACAGAAAGCATAGCTGGTATCTTCTTTAAGTGCGAGATTACATCATACTTGACCGACACCTTAGAAGGCGGATCAACTGTTTCATTCTCAGTTACATCTTTGTTCCTAGGCTCCTTTCTAGGTAGAGGATGTGGGTCAGCTAACTGGCGACCTGATCTAAGGTGGACCTGATCAACTTCTGTCGCTTCTTCCTCGGGGAAGTGAAGAGACTCGCTATCATCCTCAAACACACCTATAGTGAGAACGTTGAATTCTTCACTAGGCGGAACCTTCATGCGCTTCGCCAAATGCTGATATTTCTTTGGCACGAAGCGCAGAGGAGCGACGTCTTCCATCACTCGGGGTAGTACACGGCGTTTTGGCCGCTGCTCCCTCCGATCTTGGGGTTCTTGAGAAGCTGGTACACTGGGTCGTCCATCACAGCTGTAGGGAATGTGAGCCTCTCTTTTACGCTGACTCTGCGACGAGGTCCCGTGACCGAGGTATGGGAGGAATCCTGGAGAGATAATTGGAGTGAATTCATATCTTGATGTAAACATCATATCATTATAAGTTGGCCTCATATTTGAAGATGCGCAACTCACCGAGCTATCTTGAAGAGTGGCAACATTTGCTGTAGCCATCTTCTTTCCTTTTAAGCTTTTGAGGAGGTCCGTATCAATGGTCCCCTCGTCGATCATTTTCTGTATGATATTTTTTACCACAAAGCAATCATCAAGTGTATGGCCTAATATGCAGTGGTAAGGGCAAAAGTTTGGCTCATTAAACATATTGGCTTCCTCCGGCCTTTTTGACTTAGGAAGCTCTATAAGTTTTAGCTCCCGTAAACCCCTAAAGAGATCATGAATTTCTTCTACAGGAAAAGAATACTTCCTGCTTTGTCGCTCACTGAGAGTTGGCCTCCTACCAACTTGTGCATCCTTCTGTCCTTGATTCCTCATAGGTGCACTTCCAGGCTGAAGCCGAGGTTTGACGGCCGTTGCTTCCATAGCTTGTGCTGATTTGGGCTTCATCGGCAATTTTTCTCGCTGAGCCCCTTTTTCTGTAGGCTTGTTGAACGCTGCCTTTGTTCGGCGAGCGACATGCTGCATATAATTCTCTATGTCCGTAGCCTTCGACGCCAACTCTTCGAATGTGATGGGTCTCACTCCTTGTAACTGCACAGCCACTTCTGAGCGGAGATTGTTCATACACATGCGTACTGCTTCTGGCTCAGTGATTGGTTGCGGGCAGTGGAGACTTAGGTTTCTTCATCTATTTATGAAGTCAGCCGCCTTTTCATTAAACCCTTGTTCAGTTTGGGTCAACTCAGTTATGCCCACCGTCCTCTGCGTGCTATAAAACCGCTCCAGGAACGAATTTTGCATTTGCTCCCATGTTTTTATAGAGCTTGGAGCTAGCTTGCTATACCAAGTGAAGGCAGGCCCAGACAATGTTTGTACAAACTGCCTAAGGAGAAGTGCTCCGTTGTTAGCTGTATCCTGACAAGCAGCAAGGAAGTGTGCGATGTGCTCATGGGGAGATCCACTCCCGTTAAACTTACTAAACTGCGGCTGTCTGTAATTTGTTGGGAAAGGAACTAGATCCACATCAGGTGGGTATGGCTTAACATACCCTGGCCGCATCGAGTACTGAGTTTGCATTAATTGCGACTTTACCCCTTCAGCGATCATTCTTTGGATCGCCTCAAGGTTAAGCCCTGCTCCTCCATGTTGGCTGCTAGCACTCATGCCACCATCCCTTTCATTTCCTTTGCTCTGGTTATTGCTCATATGAATTCGAAGGGCTGCTAGCTCGTCTTCCTTTTGCTGAAGTGCTGCCGTAAGGTTGGCTAATTGCTCCTCAACCGAACGAGTTTCATTCGCAGCTAGGACTTGTTCTGTATGTTCTGTGCCATGGTGAAGCTCTATCTCATTTTCAGAAGGACAAGGAGTGCTATCTGATAGGGGATTGTAAGACCCCCCATTGCTTGACCCAAGTTCTTCATAATCTGAACCTTTCTGGCTGCGGGTCGTGCGGCGAGGACCTTGTACAACAGTCTTGCATGGCTTCTTCCTCTTGAAGTGTGTTGATGCTGAGGAAGTTTCGCTATTGTTGTCTGTCACCACTTTGACACCAACTGGCATTGCGTTAAAGACTTCAAATGAGTTATCTGGGACTTTCTTTCGAGATGGCCATGGAGCGAGAGTTCTGGTAGTCTTCCTTTCTGTCCTTGCCATTTCCTTTGCCCCGCTTCCTCCGCTTACTTGGCTTGTTGATGGAGAATCTCTTCCCTGTATTCTGCTATACCCTGAATCAGCTCGTACTGCCATTTCTCTTTGCTTCAAGGCAGCCCGCTTTTTGCGTGCATGAGCAACCTGCTTCACATACTCTTGTCGTCGTGGATCTGCCTTCACAAATTCTTCATATTCTGGCCACTTCGATAGAGTTTCTACACGCCGCATGATGGCGCCACCAACATTATCACCGGAGATAGAGCAGCCTGGAAGTATTTCCTTCAAAGCTTGGCAGACATTCTGTGTCATGATGGCATGGAAGCTAGCATGGCTTCCCCCACGTATCCTTGCATTGGTCTTCCCTTCTCTATTCCTTATGGGATATGCCACTTGCTTCCGTTGTTGATTGGTCATGTTTGCATCAGTTGCCACCGGGAAATCAAGCCATGCACGGTGAGCCCTCTGCCGTCGACGACGACGACGTGCTGGATCAACTGAGCCTTCGAATGATGGTCTTGGTGCTGGCACCGATGAGGACAAAGGATCTGATATTGTAGCAGTTGGATCCACATGACCAGCTTGGAACTCATCTGAAGTAACAAACACCCCCTGCCATTGGAGTGAGCGTTTATTGCTTGGCTCACCCACTAGGCATGGCCCAATGGGATTATAGCCCATGGTGGGGATAAATTCAGGTGCATCAACACGAAGTTGGTTTCTTGGACGAGCTGATCCTTCACGTGATGAAGACTCGGTGTCCTCAACCATCTTACCTTTCCCTTTGTTTGGGCAGGAAGCCCTTTGAGCTGCCCCTACGGTGTTTGGGATAGGCTTATATGAACTTTCTCCCATCCCTTCGTGTGCACCCACCTTAAGTTTTGAAGGTGTAAGAGGCACAGCGACTTTGGTCGATGTAGTTGAAGCAGATTGTCTTGGAGACACCACCTTTAGTGATCCCGGCCGTTTTGCAAGCACGGGCCACTCTTCGGGTGTCATGCGAACAACCTTTGCTGGTACCTCATGGCTCATGACCTTGGTAGCTGACATCTTTGTGAAACCAGGAGGAACTGAAATAGATGAAGAAGCTCCGCGTACATGCTGATCCTTAGATGCTCTTGCAGCTGCACGCATCCTTCTCTTTGCTGACTTTGTAAGAACAGGAATAAAACCTTCCTTCATTGCAGAGGAGACTTCCTTTTCTTCTGGCTCAGTTGGGGATGCAGCTGTTGTTTCCAAACTCCTACTAACTGAAGCCACAAGTGGACCGATCGGCACATCCAGCCAGAGGTCACCAAAGCGGAGAGTGACAAACTGCTGAACCTGTCCCTCCATACCTTCAAAATAAAGAAAACCATATATTAGTTTTCTTCATTTTTTTTTGCATATGCGTACATAATATTTTATGCTTTATGTACTATGGAGGTTCATATGTTGCAATCCTATGTTGGAATTCAAAGATGAGGGGGAAAATATGTCCCACCGGGCGTGCCAGAATCTGATGACGGGAAAATGGGGCGATCGAAAAAAATACAATAGCTACGATTCGCGTCCACGTCATAGAGACAGATAGAATATAATTTGAATTTAAAAGTGTGCGTACGTAAATGAGACAAATATCAAGTATTGCGAGTACATACTTCCGGAACTCTTACATTTTCATAAAAGAACCGTTAATTACATCTCCGAAGAGAAAACCCCTGATTAAGAATTCCAACTTTCTAATATGAAGGATTACAACACATGTCACTAATACAAAAATGAAAATTAAACTACGAAGTCCTCCTCGCCGTCGTCGACGCCATCATGCTTGAGGGAGCTTTGAACTTTGTTGATGTTATCGCATGTAATGCCTTTCATTTTATATTTTCTTCGACTTATACTGATATTGGCAGTACATGTATGCATGCTTGAATGGCTTTATCAATTTTCCCAAACTGATTAACCAACATATATACTTCGATCTATTTCCCCTTAGTTTATATGAAGAGATTATCTTAATTAATGGTTAATCAATCTGCTAGATGAGCTTTCAAACATCATAATATGGGGCATGAAATCATGCACGTATGCTATGCATGTAAAACACTTTAGTACTAACAGACATAGTACCCTTTCTTTTGTAAGTAAATGATTATATCTATGTTTTCTAAATATATGCAAGCCGTATGAGGGATGCATGATCTAACTTTCATCTTATGTGAAGATAAGCTAGCTGTGCTTTTTGAGCCTACCATATATGAGGGAGATAAAAAATATTTGATTTATTTTGGTAACGCATGCACTACAATATTTTAAGTGCAGTCAGATTCAAATTATGATTCTGGTCATCTTTTAGTTTTTTTTTATGTGTGTGTACGTCCATATACAGGGACCATACACCTCATTTTAGTCAGGTAGACGCACGCCAATTAGCCTAGAATTAGCTAGGTACAACATATTCATTTTACCTCGCATGCGCATACTAGATTCTCCAATATCTCGTTATTTGCCGATGATGCAGGCTAGCATAATTTGGGGATGGTGCATTTTTGTTTTAGATAGTACATCCATCTAGTCTAGTTTAGGCTGTTTAATTAATACAATCCATGATTTGGTGGTGTATCTTCTATATATTATATAGACATGCAACAGTTTATTTTCATGATAACCACATAAAATATGCAAGTATGAGTAGTGTGTTTCACAATCACTTGTTAATTTACGTTTTTTATATGAACTGTAGCAGCCTACGCATGTGACTCACATAAACTATACCATTTTGTTATTGATTTTCCCGCAAGCCATACCTTTGCCATCATTTTTGTTGAGAACAAAGTCTTCATGCTATCTAAGGAATGAAAGGCAAAGCCAATATTTTATTAAGATGTCATTTTTTAGCAACTTGGTTTGTGTCAATGTAACCAAACCAAGAGCCAAAGTTTTATTAAGATGTCAATTTTTAAGAGCAACTTGGTTTGTGTCAATGTGACCAAACCAAGCACATAATTTAATTATAGATGAATTTAGGGTGTGTCTTGGTTTGTATCAATATGGGAACAAACCTAGTTTTAAGACAACCTGGTTCATGTCAATGTGACCAAACCAAGCGCCAAAATTTAATGATATATGATTTGAGGAGATTTACGCATGTCATCATGAACAAACAAAATGCCAAATTTTAGAAACATACATATGTTTTAATGCCACTTGGTTTGTGTCAATGTAACCAAACCAAGGACCAAATTTCCATGAGATGCTAGTTTTAAGACAACCTGGTTCATGTCAATGTGACCAAACCAAGCGCCCAAATTTAATGATATATGTTTTGAGAAAAGATTTACGCATGACATCATGAACAAATAAAATGCCAAATTTTAGAAACATACATATGTTTTAATGCCACTTGGTTTGTGTCAATGTAACCAAACCAAGGACCAAATTTCCATGATGATGAGGAAGCAACTTGGCATGTACGAATATAAGGAAACATGTAGCAATTTGGCATAAATGATTCTCTAGTTTATGTCAGTATAACCAAACTAAGAATCATCGAAACATAACTCCATGATTGTATCAATGTGATCAACCAAGAAGTAAGAGATCATACAGCAAATACGGAGGGAAATTTCTTAGTTTGTGCCAATATGACCAAACTGAGAATTATGAAATGAAACTCCATGGTTGTGTCAATATAACCAACCAAGAAGTAAAAATCATGTAGCAAATATGAAGAAATATTCCCTAGTTTGTGTCAATGTGACCAAACTAGAGAATAGGAAGAGGAAGCTCTATGGTTGTGTCGATATAACCAACCAAAGAGCAAGAAAAGAACTACAATCTCATCTTCTCCAAGTCTTTTTCCTCTTAGGTATGGAGTAGTGCAAGGACAAAAGAAGTATGAGTTCAATTGGCCTTGTTTCTCACCTTTGCGGTGGAGTCGGACGAGCGGCCGACGGTAGTGACGACGACGACGACGAGACGAACAGCCGGCGACGACGGCGGCAAGCGAACGGCCGGCGGCGACGATGGCGAGCGGACGGCCGGCGGCAACGAAGCGATGGTGTGTACAAGCAATGGCTGGTTGGATGATGGGCAGATGCGATGGATCAGCGAGCAGCGATGGACTGAACGAATGAGCCGTGGATGGATGGAGGGCTTGTAGATGGATGAATGAATGACCGACCCCAGAGCAGTCGTATTGCCTCGTATTTATAGGGCGGGGGAGAGCAAAGGAGTGCTGCGGCTGGACGCTTGCACGCCGGAACGCAGAGACGAGCACACCCACGTTCAGATCATGGGATCGTGTTCACGATCGTGGGAGCGTGGCTGGCTCCCTTCCTTTTCTTTATTTTTTAATCACTAATTAGCCGGCAACGTCTCAATCAGCTAATATGGACTTGATTTTTTCAATCAAAGTGTGGGCTTTGGGTAGCTGATTACAGTTAGCTCTTAATCTTGTCGCCTAATATAATCTTATGCATGCGCGTAGCTCGTACATGCACGAAGCTCCTTCATGCGCCATGCATGTCGTATCCATTTCGTATGAGCACATTTGGTCAAATTAATTCTGATGATATGGAAAGGAACTCTTGCCTTGGTAATTATATGATGATCTGTCATTTTTTTATACATCGTCATATTTTTTTTTATACGATGACCATGGCAATATTAGTGTCATGTATGACAATTTGAATATTCAGCTCATTCTCTTTCCTTTTTATTGTCGGGCATGTTATTTTATATTGAGCGATGTGGTAGACATTTACCATGACTCTTTTCTCTGCATATTCTGGATTTGACCATTGATTTATTTGACAATTAGCTAACCACCATGTTTTAGTTTGGCCAAAATTGATGTCAACACCCACCTAGGGTTCCTAGTTGGACTAGGATTGGGGGGGCGCCACCTCTCCCTCTTTTCCTTTCCCTCTCTTCCTTCTTTGGTGATTCCTACTAGGAATAGGATTGCAATCCTATTCCTAGTAGGATTGCACCCCTAGCCGCACCAAACAAGGGCCGGCCGGCCTCCCCCCTTGCTCCTTTATATACGGGGGCAGGGGGGCACCCAAAGACATACAAGTTGAATTGTTCCAGCCGTGTGCGGTGCCCCCCTCCACAGAAACACACCTCGGTCATACCGTCGCGGTGCTTAGGCGAAGCCCTGCGCCGGTGAATACATCATATCAGTCACCACGCCGTCGTGCTGACGAAACTCTCCCGTGAAGCTCAACTGGATCAAGAACTCGTGGGACGTCATCAAGCTGAACGTGTGCTGAACGCGGAGGTGCCGTATGTTCGGTGCTTGATCGGTTGAATCGTGAAGAAGTTCGACTACATCAACCGCGTCACTTGACGCTTCCGCTCCCGGTCTACGAGGGTACGTAGACACACTCTTCCCTCTCGTTGCTATGCATCTGGTAGATAGATCTTGCGTGATCGTAGGAAAATTTTAAAAATACTATGTTCCCCAACAGACCATCACACCCCGGGGCCTTCAATGGCCCAATCTGAAATAAGGCATTAGAGATCTCCTCGTCTGAATAGGGGCGGCATAAGGAAGCGTTCATCTCCTCAGTTACTTTTGGGGCAATACAGTCCAACACCGCGTCCAGGGAGAGGGTAGGATCTTTGGTGAAGATCTCCTTGAAATAGGACTGAGCCATTCTTTCCATCTCTGAAGGAGGATTAGACCACGTTCCATCTTGTTTCCGAAGCCGTTGGATCAGGTTCCTACGGGCACGCCAAACCGCTCTTCGGTGAAAATATTTGGTGTTGCGCTCACCTTCCTTGAGCCAGGTGATGCGCGACCGCTGGAGCCAAAGCATCTCCTCCCTGTATAGGAGCTCATCAAGCTGGTTCATTTTATCCCGTATCTGAGCGCGGTCCGCTCCAGCCAGTTGCAGGTCTACCAGCTGTGAACGGAGCCTCTCAATATCCTTCAAAACATTGCCAAACTTCAATCTGCTCCACTCCTTCAACTCCTTTAAAACCTCCCACGAGGACATGGCTACCGAACCCAAGCCGCCAGGGGACTTGTGTTTATTCCAAGATTCAGCTATCACATTGGGTAGGGTTTCATCACGTTCCCACATGATTTCATAGCGCAAACATGAGGGCCGACGCTGCTGGTCCTGCATCCCCTCCAGTTGCATCAGAACGGGGCAATGATCCGAACATGAGGTGGTCAAGTGGACCACCTTTGCGAACGGAAAGAGATCACGCCAAGCTTTGCCTGCACAGGCACGGTCCAAGCGGACCTGAACATTGCGGACAGATACCTGACCATTGTTATATGTGAACAGAATACCCGAGAAATCAAGGTCCTCGAGCTCGCATCTTTCCAAACAATCTCTGAAAGCCACCATCTGAGCCTCCAAGCGCTCAGTCCTCGACAGGTGCTCATGCTGCCATAGAGCTTCATTGAAGTCACCACACACCATCCACGGCTCACGCGAGAGAGCACGAAGCCTAGAAAGGTGCTCCCACATGTGGTGTCGGTTTTCAACCGGAGGCTTCCCATAGACGAAGGTGCCTCGCCAAGAAGTACCTGACCCACCATCGACCACCCTAACATCAATGAAACGATCGCAAGAATCAATCACCGTGACAGAGAGGGACTCATCCCAGAAAAGTGCTAAGCCCCCACTTCTTCCATCACTACTCACTCCATGAAAACCCTTCAGACCGAGTCTCCATCGTAGCTTCTCAACTTTCACAGTAGCTTGCCTTGTTTCACATAGAAAGACAAGCTTGGGGTTGTTGGCTTTTGCGAGGGCCAAAACCTCACGAACTGTCCGGCGGTCCCCCCC
>LR738714.1:747000239-747016336 GCA_902687465.1 Secale cereale
CAGGTTCATAACTAATCCCGATGGTAATCGAAGAGCGAGCGTGCCGACGGCGATCACATCAACCTTGGAACCATTTCCCACGCGCATCGTCACTTCGTCCTTCGCCAGCCTCCGTTTATTCCGCAGTTCCTGTTTAGAGTTGCAAATGTGAGCAACCGAACCGGTATCAAATACCCAGGCACTACAACGAGAGTTGGTAAGGTACACATCAATAACATGTATATCACATATACCTTGCTTGTTGTTGTTGTTGGCCCCCTTCTTGTCTGCCAGATACTTGGGGCAGTTCCGCTTCCAGTGGCCGTTCCCCTTGCAATAGAAACACTCAGTCTCTGGCTTGGGCCCAGCCTTGGGTTTCTTCACTGGATGAGCAACTGCCTTGCCACCCTTCTTAGAGTTACCCTTCTTGCCCTTGCCATTTTTCTTGAAACTGGTGGTTTTATCGACCATCAACACTTGATACTCTTTTTTGATGTCTGCCTCAGCGACTTTCAGCATCGAAAACAGCTCGACGATGGTTTTGTTCATCCCTTGCATGTTGTACTGCTGCACGAAGCTCTTGTAGCTAGGCGGGAGTGACTGGAGAATTCTGTCAATGATAGCCTCGTCCGGGAACACAAGTCCCAGATCAGCTATGCGGGTATAGTACCCAGACATCTTCAGTAAGTGCTCACTGACAGACGAATTCTCCTCCATCTTGCAAGCAAAGAATTTATCGGTGGTCTCATACCTCTCGATCTTGGCACTCTTTTCAAAGATGAACTTCAACTCCTGGAACATCTCATATGCTCCATGACGTTCAAAATGCCTTTGAAGTCCTCCTTCCAAGCTATACAATATGGCACACTGCACCACTGAGTAGTCATCCGAACGCGACTGCCAGGCGTTCATAACGTCCGCAGAGGCCTGAGGAGCGGGGGGTTCACCTAGCGGTGCACTTAGGACATAAACCTTTTGGGCAGCAGTGAGGATGATCCTCAGATTGCGGAGCCAGTCCGCAAAGTTGCTCCCATCATCTTTCAGTTTAGCTTTCTCTAGGAACGCATTAAAATTCAGGGGAGCTACTGCGCGAGCCATCTACAACAAAAAGATTTGCAAAGACATTTTAGACTATTGTTCATGATAAGTGAGTTATTACCTAATCAAATTAATTATAACTCCCACTCAAATTGACATCCCTCTGGTCATTCGAGCGTGACATGATCCAGATTCACCAACCCAAGTCCGATCATCACGTGAGATGAGGTGGTGTCAATGGTGAACATCTACATGTTGATCATATCTACTATATGACTCATGTTCGACCTTTCGGTCTTCCGTGTTCCGAGGCCATGTCTGTACATGCTAGGCTCGTCAAGTCTAACCCGAGTGTTCTGCATGTGCAAAACTGGCTTGCACCCGTTGTATGCGAACGTAGAGTCTATCACACCCGATCATCACGTGGTGCTTCGAAACGACGAACCTTCGCAACGGCGCACACTCGAGGGGAACACAATTTTATCTTGAAATTTTAGTGAAGGATCATCTTATAATGCTACCGTCGTCCTAAGCAAAATAAGATGCATAAAAGGATTAACATCACATGCAAATCATAAGTGACATGATATGGCCATCAACTCGTGCTTTTGATCTCCATCTCCAAAGCACCGGCATGATCTCCATCGTCACCGGCGCCACACCATGATCCCCATCATCATGATCTCCATCATCGTGTCGCCATCGGGGTTGTTGGCGCCCACCATGCTCTTACTACTATTGCTACCGTTTAGCGATAAAGTAAAGCATTACAAAGCGCTTAATGATTGACACGCAGGTCATACAAAAATTAAAGACAACCCTATGGCTCCTGCCGGTTGCCGTATGCATCGACATGCAAGTCGATATTAACTATTACAACATGATCATCTCATACATCAAATATATTTCATCATGTCATTGGCCATATCATATCACATACATACCCTGCAAAAACAAGTTAGACGTCCTCTAATTTGTTGTTGCATGTTTTACGTGGCTGCTATGGGTATCTAGCAAGAACGCTTATTACCTACGCAAAGCCACAACGGTGATATTTAAGTTGCTATTTAACCTTCTACAAGGACCGCCTTGTTCTGTTCCGATTCAACTAAGATAGGAGAGACAGACACCCGCCAGCCATTTTATGCAACAAAAGTCACATGTCTATCGATGGAACCGGTCTCATGTACGTGGACATGTAAAGTTGGTCCGGGCCGCTTCATCCCATAATACCGCTGAATCAAGAAAGACTAAGGAGGGAAGCAATCTAAACATCAACGTCCACAAACCCTTTTGTGTTCTACTCGTGAAAGCATCTACGCAAGATCCTAGCTCATGATGCCACTGATGGGGAACGTTGCATGGGAAACAAAAAATTTTCCTACGTTCACCAAGATCAATCTAGGAGATACATCTACGAGGGGAGAGTTGGATCCACATACCCTTGTAGATCGCTAAGCGGAAGCGTTCAAGAACGCGGTTGATGGAGTCGTACTCGCCGCGATTCAGATCGCCGAAGATCCTAGCACCGAAGCAACGGTGCCTCCGCGTTCTTCACACGTACGGCTCGGGGACGTCTCCTCCTTCTTGATCCAGCAAGGGGTGGAGGAGAGGTTGATGGAGAGACCGGCAGCACGACGGTGTGGTGGTGATGGTGGTGGAGGATTCCAGCAGGGCTTCGCCAAGCACCGCGGGAAGACGAAGATGTTATGGGAGAGGCAGGGCAGCGCCGAGGCAGAAACGTGTGTTGGCTGCCCTCTCTCTACCTCTCTATATATAGGGGGAATAGAGGGGAGGGGGGCGCCCTAGGGTTTCCCCTAGGGGGGCCGGCGGCCAGGGCAGAGGGGGGGCGGCGGCCAAGGGCTGCGCCAGGCCCTAGGGTTTCCCCCCCTAGGTGCCTTGCCCCCCAAGCCAGGGGGTGCGGCAGCCCTAGGAGGGGCCAGCCCCCCATGCGCACTAGGAGAGGGCCCAGGGGGGGGGGCGCACAGCCCTTTGAGGGCTGTTGTGTCCCCCCTTTGTGGCCCATTAGGCCCGAAACCCCTTCCGGGACCCCCGAAACCCCTTTCGGTAATCCGCCGATTTCCCGATACTCCCCGGAACACTTCCGGACTCCGAAACCTTTCATCCTATATATCAATCTTCGTCTCCGGACCATTCCGGAGACCCTCGTCACGTCCGGGATCTCATCCGGGACTCCGAACAACCTTCGGTAACCATGCACTGTTCTCACTAACAACCCTAGCGTAACCGAACCTTAAGTGTGTAGACCCTGCGGGTTCGGAAACCATGTAGACATGACCGAGACACTCCCAGGTCAATAACCAATAGCGGGATCTGGATACCCATATTGGTTCCTACACGTTTCTCGATGATCTCATCGGATGAACCACGATGTCAAGGATTCAGGCAATCCCGTATACAGTTCCCTTTGTCTCGTCGGTATGTTACTTGCCCGAGATTCGATCGTCGGTATCTCTATACCTAGTTCAATCTCGTTACCGGCAAGTCTCTTTACTCGTTGCCGTAATACATAATCCCGTGACTAACCACTTAGTCACTCTGAGCTCATTTAGATGATGTATTACCGAGTGGGCCCGGAGATACCTCTCCGTCACACGGAGTGACAAATCCCAGTCTTGATCCATGTCAACTCAACAGACACCTTCGGAGATACCTGTAGAGTACCTTTATAGTCACCCAGTTACGTTGCGACGTTTGGCACACACAAAGCACTCCTACGGTGTCAGTGAGTTACATGATCTCATGGTCATAGGAACTTATACTTGACATGCAGAAAACTATAGCGATAACTGATACGATCAAAAGCTATGTTTAACGTTTGGGTCTTGTCCATCACATCATTCTCCTAATGATGTGATCCCGTTATCAAATGACAACTCATGTCTATGACCTGGAAACCGCGGTCATCTTTGATCAACGAGCTAGTCCTGTAGAGGCTTATTAGGGACACAATGTTTGTCTATTTATCCACACATGTATATGAGTTTCCAATCAATACAATTATAGCATGGATAATAAACGATTATCATGAACAAGGAAATATAATAATAACTCTTTTATTTATTGCCTCTAGGGCATATTTCCAACATGTTTGGTATCGTAAGGTACCGATCTACGCTTCCTTTACTCTGTGTGGGAAGTGCGGAGGCATGGAAAGCCTCTTTCTACTCCGGACAGGCTCACGGAGCATGAGGTCAAGGTGCTGAGACAAAAGAAGCATAAAGCTCCTAGATTCGCTACGGGCAATGAGGAGGATGTCTTTGCTACCTCAGATGATGATGACTTTGAGTTAGAGGCTGTGGCCAAGCCCTCCTGGGTGGAGAAGCTTACTGCCAAGGTCAAGAAGACCTTCTGCCTGCAGGCCCACGTCCAGAAGAAGCTCTACAAGGTTCATGTGAATGAAAAGATGGCGCGACGCCGACAGATTCAGCTGATGAAGCACCTCAATGTGCCTGATGTGCAGAGTGGCTCCGAGAAGAGCATCACTCCTGAGGACAGTGGTGCCTTGCCAACTGCCAGTGGTCAGATGATGAGCCTGCCACCTCCACCACTCGAGCGACTGTGGATGCGATGGAGACTGAGGCTGAGGTGGCTGAGGACGACGAGGACACAGAAGACTTTGACGATGGTGACTCAGATGATTCTCTGGCGACAGGCGAGGAGCTGTACTGAGCCCTGGGGCGTTAGTCTCGCTCTTTTCCTTTTTGGTGCTTGATGCCAAAGGGGGAGAGTTGAGTATTGCTAGGTCACGGGAGTTGCATGGGAGTGTTTCTTTGGTAGTGTTTCTTGGTCTTTCTTTGTGTTTCTCTGTGAACTTCCATGGCATGGTGTAAGACATGTTATCTTAGTTTCTATGCTCTATCTTAGCTCTATGAACTTCGTTACCGTGAACTCCAGTTGCATGGTGTAAGACATGTGCCCCTATCTTATTTATCCATGCACTTTCGTTTTTAAGCACTTTGCTTTCATATGATCTGTTGTTTATTTGTTTTATTTTTAGTCACTGGTTGGTTTATAAAACCTAGGGGGAGCATAGATCCTAGTGTCAGCACATTTGCATTCCAAAAGCAAACTCTATTAAGTGCTCACATTCAGGGGGAGCTCTACCTTCATTCTATAAACTCCCGTGATCGTCTCGTGGTTGTCATCATTCACGAAAAAGGGGGAGATTGTAAGGGCATCTCTTGCCTGAGGTTTTGGTGATGATGACAATCGTTGTTTGGACTAATCGTGTGTCAATATTACTCAGGTTGATAACATGCGGCACAAGACAGTTAGGCTTTCCCTCTTTAAGGAAAAGATCGAAGACAGAGTTTCCGATGCCTTCCTGTTTCTTTTGGTCATAGGAAATCCGTACTATTAAGAGGGAACCCACATCGGAAGGTAATGGGTGAATCAAGTCACGCACACAGATTCTTTGCACCCACCATATTGCCTCCGTTCGTGGAGAGAGAAGTTCCATTTCATTCTTCCTTATTGTAGATTTCTCCACAGCGGTAGTTCCGCTCTAATGGGCGGTTGTACCGGTGGCCGGTAGTTCCGGTCAAACCACCGCCCCAAGTACCGCTCAGGGGTGATACCCTCTTGATGGGCCTCGAACCCCTCGTTGGATTACCCCAAGTGGAAGGTGTAAGATGCAGTAAGTAGAAGTGTTTTCCCCTAGCAAAGATGCCAAGGATCGAATCCCCAGAGACTCCTAGGTTCAACAGGTAGGTGTCAACTGCTAACGGCGCAATTAGCAATCAACGTGGACCTGCACACAGATACAAATAACTTTGCTCCCAACGAGTACAGAGAGGTTGTCAACCTCCCCGCCCTTGTAGTTCACAAAGGGTTAAAAGCAATATGATAGTAGTGATAGATAGTTTTTGCAATAGTAAGTAAAGTAGCGAAAAGTAAAATAGTGTATGTGATCAATGATAGTAATATGGACCGGAGTCACATGATGTTCACTAGTGATGTCTCTCTCCCAAAAGACGATAAAACAGCTATGTGAGGTAACAAATTACAGCTGGGCAATTGACAGGACCACGAAAGCAAACCAATGCTGACTACATTGCAAGAAAGGTTGAGGTTCAAAGCATGGGCGGTACGCCAAAGTAAGTAGACCGAAATCCATCTGCATCTACTACTAATCATCCACCTTGAGATATCTATCCAGAACATCTCGCTGGTATTAAGTTGCGAGTCCCATCCATAGTGTAAACTCAATGCAACAGACAACTGCATTAAAAGAACTTTGCGTAAAGTAAACAATCCTTGCACCCGCGGGCACAAGCACCGTTGTTTTCCCCCTTGTGGCAACAGCACATCCCCTAGACTCATGTTTCTGTCACTCAAGCTAGTCATCGAGGGGCATGAACCCACAATCGAGCATAACGTTCCCTCTTGGAGTCACTACCTATTACTCGGCCAAAGCAATAAATAACAACGGAGAACATGCAAGAATTACTTATGAACTAAAATATAAAAGAGGTGAATCAAATATGTTACTCAAGATCAATCTGAACATAATCTCATAATCCATCGGATCCCAGCAAACTCAACATAGCAACAGCATAAGGATTACATAGGTGCCTCGATCATGTAGGGCAGCTCACGAGGACTAATTAGTGAAGCACAAGAACGGGAGGAGAACATCACATAGCTACTGGTCATGGACTCATGGTCCAAGGGAGACTACTCACGAGTCATCCGGGAGGCGTCCATGGTGGTGGAGAAGCTCCCGGTGGTGATCCTCCCCTCCGGCAGGGTGCCGGGAAGAGTTCTCCTGGTGCTCCCGATCTTGCAAGCGGCGGCGGCGGCGGAACAGAGATGGGATCGCAAAAAGAAGTCCTGTACTGAGGGTTTCGGAGGTCCCTCTAAATATATGCCAAAGGGGGGCACCGGACGGGCTTCAGGGGGCCCAGGCGCCCCCCCCCCCCCCGGCGCGGCCCAGGGGGGGCGCGCCCACAGGGCGCCTGGAGCCCCTGTGGCCCCCCAGGCTGCCCTTCGGAGGTAGTGTCGTTCCCGGATCGCTGATTTTTTATATAATTTTTCTGGATTTTTCTGGGCAGTTCTCGAAACGTGAAAACCTGAAATACAAAAACAGCCGAAAACAGAAACTGGCACTGGGGTGCACTGGATTAGTAAGTTAGTCCAAATATGATCAAAAGTGTATAGAAGTGTATGAATATCAAAGCAATATCACCCAAAAGTGGCATGGAGCAAGCAGAAATTATAGATACGTTTTGGACGTATCAACATCCCCAAGCTTAATTCCCGCTCGTCCTCGAGTAGGTAAATGATAATAAGAATAATTTCTGTGGTGATATGCTATTAACCATATAAGACTTTCTCATAGTCATATGACAAAAGCTTACTGAGACAATGATTCTAAAGTAATTAAGTTGTCTCAAGAGAAAATCACAAATGACTGAAAGTTTTACAACATGAAACTGAAACATCAAAAAGATTTGCAATGAACATGATGTGCAAATATGATAAAGTGATATCTAGCTTGCCCCCTTTAGTGATGCAAAACATAAGTGCAAGGGCACCTTCAAGGTTTAAGTGATGACTAGATACAATCATTTCAGAATAAACGATATCACAATCATGCAAAAGACAATGCTACTTTGGGACAATGCACATTACACTTAGAATGAAAATCATGCTCTCAGTAGTTGGTGCTTCAACATAAAGGTAAAATAAAGGTTAAGTGCTAAAGCTTTTTATTTGAAAACATGGAAGCAATTGTGTCAACGGTAGTAGTACTTCATATGTGTCATGCATAAAACATCCTATAAGTTGCAAGCCTCATGCATCGAATACCAATAGTGCTCGCTCCTTGTCCTAATTAGCTCGGATCACCATGGGTTATCATTGCATTGCATATGTTTCAACCAAGTGTCACAAAGGGGTACCTCTATGCCACATGTACAAAGGTCCAAGGAGATAAATCGCATTTGATTTCTCGTTTTTGATAGATCTCAAATTGAGGACATCCATACCGGGACAACAAAGAAAATAGATGACGGACTCCTCTTTAATGCATAAGCATATTCTCATGAGAGATTGAGGATTAAGGTCCAAGCTACAACTTCCACCATGATGCATGGCTTTGGTTGGCGGCCCAATGTTCTTCTCTAACAATATGCATATTAATTCAACCCACGGTGAATCACCCTTACTTCAGACAAGACGAACATGCATAGCAACCCACATGATATTCAACAAAAGTGTGACAGTTGATGGCGTCCCCAGAAACATGGTTACCGCTCAGCAAGCAACTTATAAGAAATAAGATACATAAGCAACATATTCTTTACCACAATAGTCTTTAGGCTACTTTCCCATGAGCTATGTATTGCATGGTTAGTTTTCTTAGTACAGGTGGAGGTTAGCAAAAGACTGGGAGCGACCAACTAAGAGAGCAATGACGGTCATAATCATGCAGAGCGACAAAGCAATATTGAATCAGGCATGGTAGTTATATCGCTACTTAGAAATAAGAGATCATCAAGGCTTGACAGACTTTCTTTACAGTCTTAAATATGCGTGAGCATACGCCAAGTCAATCAAAATAAATTCTCGAAGGAAGATATTACTAAAACATACCATATCATAGGCAAACAAACCAAGTTGGTACTCCAATAACACATTGGGAACCCCCCAGCTATTTGAGATTAACCATAAGAAACCTGAACTACTAAGCACCATCATGAAAGTAGCATCTTTATCATAGACACATTAACCCATGCAACGGAAGCAAACTCTCTTAATAAGGTGAGCATGGTAATTAAAGAGAGTTCAAGCAACCAACTAAATAAAAGCTCTTGAAAAGATAAGCATGAATACTAAGAGCAGAGCACGATAGTAGCTATTAAAAGACAAAGAACACACACAGCATAGATAGACATGAAAATTCTATGTTATTGATGGGCCTCGAACCCCTCGTTGGTTACCCCAAGTGGAAGGTGTAAGATGCAGTAAGTAGAAGTGTTTTCCCCTAGCAAAGATGCCAAGGATCGAATCCCCAGAGACTCCTAGGTTCAACAGGTAGGTGTCAACTGCTAACGGCGCAATTAGCAATCAACGTGGACCTGCACTCAGATACAAATAACTTTGCTCCCAACGAGTACAGAGAGGTTGTCAATCTCTCCGGCCTTGTAGTTCACAAAGGGTTAAAAGCAATATGATAGTAGTGATAGATAGCGTTTTGCGATAGTAAGTAAATAACGGAAAGTAAAATAGTGTATGTGATCAATGATAGTAATATGGACCGGAGTCTCATGATGTTCACTAGTGATGTCTCTCTCCCAAAACACGATAAAACAGCTATGTGAGGTAACAAATTACAGCTGGGCAATTGACAGGACCACGAACGCAAACCAATGCTAACTACATTGCAAGAAAGGTTGAGGTTCAAAGCATGGGCGGTACACCAAAGTAAGTAGACCGAAATCCATCTGCATCTACTACTAATCATCCACCTTGAGATATCTATCCAGAACATCTCGCTGGTATTAAGTTGCGAGTCCCACCCATAGTGTAAACTCAATGCAACAGACAACTGCATTAAAAGAACTTTGCGTAAAGTAAACAATCCTTGCACCCGCGGGCACAAGCACCGTTGTTTTCCCCCTTGTGGCAACATCACATCCCCTAGACTCATGTTTTTGTCACTCAAGCTAGTCATCGAGGGGCATGAACCCACAATCGAGCATAACGTTCCCTCTTGGAGTCACTACCTATTACTCGGCCAAAGCAATAAATAACAACGGAGAACATGCAAGAATTACTTATGAACTAAAATATAAAAGAGGTGAATCAAATATATTACTCAAGATCAATCTGAACATAATCTCATAATCCATCGGATCCCAGCAAACTCAACATAGCAACAACACAAGGATTACATAGGTGCCTCGATCATGTAGGGCAGCTCACGAGGACTAATTAGTGAAGCACAAGAACGGGAGGAGAACATCACATAGCTACTGGTCATGGACTCATGGTCCAAGGGAGACTACTCACGAGTCATCCGGGAGGCGTCCATGGTGGTGGAGAAGCTCCCGGTGGTGATCCTCCCCTCCGGCAGGGTGCCGGGAAGAGTTCTCCTGGTGCTCCCGGTCTTGGAAGCGGCGGCGGCGGCGGAACAGAGATGTGATCGCGAAAAAAAGTCATGTTTCAAGGGTTACGGGGGACCCTTTAAATATCTGCCAAAGTAGGGTACCGGGGGGCTCTCGGGGTGCCGAGGTGCCCCCCCCGGCGCGGCCCAGGGGGGGGGGGGCGCCCACAGGGCGCCTGGGCCCCCTGTGGCCCCCCAGGCTCCCCTTCGGAAGCAGTGTCGTTCCCGATACGCTGATTTTTTTATATATTTTTTCTGTATTTTTCTGGGTAGGTCTCGAAACGTGAAAACCTGAAATACAAAAACAGCCGAAAACAGAAACTGGCACTGGGGTGCACTGGATTAGTAAGTTAGTCCAAATATGATCAAAAGTGTATGGAAGTGTATAAATATCATAGCAATATCACCCAAAAGTGGCATGGAGCAAGCAGAAATTATAGATACGTTTTGGACGTATCACCTCTGTACTGGGTACGGTGGTAGACCGGTGGTGGCCCGGAAGTACCGGTGTTCTTATCACAAGACCGGTACTACCGGTGTTCCGAGCGGTAGTACCGCTCTGACTGCCACCACGCAGAAACTATCTGCCAGGCGGTAGTTCCGGCCCAACCACCGTCCCAACTACCGCCCCGGCTTGAAACCTTCTGGTTTCAAGCGGTAGTTGACCGGAGGTTGGGCGGTAGTTCCGGTTTTCTCCGGAAGACCGGTACTACCGGGTAAGCCACCGGAAGTACCGCCTTAGTGGCACGGGCGCAGGTTTCTTCACTCACCGGTACTACCGGTTGGGGTAGCGGAACTACCGGTCCTATGTAAATCTGCACATAACGGTTGGATTGGTGGAGACCCTATTTAAGGAACCCCTTCTCCCACCTCCACCTTATCTCTTTCCTCTCTCTCTCCACCATTAATGCCATTGAAGCTTTCTTGCCCGATCTCTCTCCCTAGCCAACCAAACTTGTTGATTTGCTAGGGATAGAAGGAGGAGACCTAGATCTACACTTCCACCAAAGGAAACTTTATTCCCCCATACATTCTTGTGTGGATTTTGTTACTCTTGGGTGTTTGAGCACTCTAGACGGAAGAGGTCACTTCGGAGCCACAATCCATTGTGGTGAAGCTCCGGGGTTTTGTTGGGAGCCTCCAATTAAGTTGTAGAGAGAGCCCCAATCTTGTTTGTAAAGGTCCGGTTGCCGCCTTCAAGGGCATCACTAGTGGATTCACGGCACCTTGCATTGTGTAAGGGCGCGAGGAGAATACGGTGGCCCTAGTGGCTTCTTGGGGAGCATTGTGCCTCCACACCGCTCCAACGGAGACGTACTTCCCCTCAAAGGGAAGGAACTTCGATATCACATCCTCGTCTTCATCGTTTCCACTTGTGGTTATTTCTTACCTTTACTTGTGCAAGCATTACTTGTTTAACTCCTATAGCTTGCTAGTGTTGTTGTTTTCCTTATTTTCATTAGTTGTCATCTTAGTAAAACATCTAGACAACTTACTTTGACGCTTTATTTTAAAGTGGTTAAGAAAAGCTAAAAATTGTTAGTTGCCTATTCACCCCCCCCCCCCCTCTAGTCAACCATATCGATCCTTTCAGATATGACCAATAAAGGTAACTAAACTATGGTTGCATGGTTAGGACCATAGTTGTATCCCTAGTCCACCAGGGTTCAAGTCCTAGAATTGACATTGGTACTCGCATTTTACTTGTTTTATTTCAGACTTTCCGACGATGTTCGTTCAATGGGAGGAGATGTTGCCGTCGACTACACGGCGTCTGTGGTGATTTCGTCAATCTCAAGATGATATGCCGGCTCAGTCTTCTAGAAGGTGCTCATTGGGGTAGAGTGTGCGTGTGTGTGTTCATAGGGTTGAATATATGCTCGTGTGTGAGCTATTTTGATTGTATTTTGTTCAAAAAAGCAGTACAAAAATAAATAGACAATAGAGAAAGGAAAAATAAACAAGAAAGAAACAGAAAAATGAAGAAAAGAAACTCGGATATTGGATCCTATCCAATTCAATAGTCATTTGCATTGGGCGATCTCCCTTGGGTCTGGGAAAGCATGTGATAAGTCTTACAAAAAAGGGTAAAACATGTGATAAGATGAATAGTAAATACTTTGCATGTACCTGCACATGTTTTGACTATTTCATCAGTGTTACTATACCAGGTATATTCCTAATCATCGATAGTTGCGCTTTTGCTGTGCATATTGGATTTAGCTTATTATGGGCCAACAATAATGGACTACAAATATTGCGATTATATATCCCCGCTCAGGTATTGTCACTTTGGCCAATGTGGCCAAGCTTGGGAGTATGTCGTGTTTTAATCCTACATACCCAGAGCTCCTGATCTAGGGATTGTCATCCTAAGACTTAGCATGATCAACAGGTAGTGGCAAAGATGGTGGTGTGAACTCATTTTGGTTCACGTCAAAAAGAAAAACTCATTTTGCTCACTAAGTTTATTATTTTTTGTTTTTCAGCTCCTGGACTTATACCCATATGGTACACCATGATATAGCCTTGCACGGAGTCTCGAGTAAATAGCATAAAACTACTAGAATTCGCGCTAGAGTTCCAGAAAACTACCGGGTTTAAGATTACATTTTCTTTTCATTAGTTTTAAATGTTTTTGTAGAAATTATTTATGCATTTTATTTTCGAAAGGTGTTCGGCAGCAACGCACTGGGCATCATCTAATTTTTTGAAACCCTATCCGAAACTTTCATAGTTTTATGCTATTTACTCTGGAGTTTTGCATCAGTTGGATTGTGTCCAACAACCTTGCTTCTACCTATTGGTGTGTGTGGTTCTTCTGGCTCTTCAATACTCTTAAGGTTATTCTATCTTGTACGCAGTGATGCAAATTTAGTATGGAGCTAAAGAAAAAAACTTGAGAGGACCCGATGTATCTTAAAGTTATAGAAGGGACCATTGTTCGTTCGTGTGGTTTCACATTTATTGATCCAACATAATTTATTGAGTTAAGCAATAAAGTCGGATTACACAATGCAGAAAAAGATGCCTAAAATAGTAATTACAAAGTTGAAAAGATGGGACGGTCACACTAATGCCTATGCGACAAACACACACACACAAAAAAAAGACTCTTCAACAAACCCTTAGGTATCATCTGCCTACGTTGATCAAGCTATGACCATGGTACCTTTCCCACTTGGTAATTTGGGAAACACTCATGTCCAAAAAAGAAAGAAAAGAAAGAAACTTAAATCATGCTCGGTTGCTAATTGTCTAACCTAGTTATAGTACGATCATTGTTCTGAAAAGACGTCCGTTTTGTTGTCAAATAAATAAATATAGCGTCCTTTCAATTTTGCGTTGCTTAATTTGGATGCAAACGATTTTCCGTTGATGCATGCTGCCGTGCAAGAAAGACCAACGACCGATCTCCACGTTGATTCACACCAAACAAATTAATTAGGCAGGTCGACGATCGGAAATCGGATGAGCATAAATCATATGCGTACGATATAGTTGTACTTCCGTTTTTTTTGCGGGTTATAGTTGTACGCCCATTAACATGGCTGTCTCTTGCACACACAAGTCAAGTAGCGTATGAGAGGTACTCCGCGTATTTGGAAGTTTTCCTCTCGTAACCTAAAAACCCTTGGGCGATTAGGGTTGCGGGGTGGACCTTGACGGCGGCCGCCAGATCTGATCGGCGGGCAACGCTGAACTTCGCCGGCGATGGCGGCACCGGCCCAAAGCGCAAGCGGAGGGGCGGCGACTGACTCTCCCCGGGCGGCCCGGGCGCGACTCGAGGAAGCACTCGGGAAACTAGGCATCACAGACGAAGAGGCTACGCCTCTGACGATAGATGATGCGGATGAGGGAAAGCCGAAGAAGTGGCTGCTGGCAGGCAAGGTTCTGCACCGACATCTACTCCACATCCAAACCATCACCAGCGCACTCCGGCCTGCATGGGGAAACCTGAGGGGCCTGCAATTCAAATCCACCGGAGAAAACATGTTTGTGGCTGAGTTCGAGAACCAAAGGGACCGAGATAGAATCTGGTTGGGCTCGCCATGGCATGTGAGCAAACATGCAGTCATATTGGCTGACTTTGAGGATCATATGAGGCCTGATGAGGTGACTTTTGACCGGCTCCATGTATGGGTTCGGGTCCCAAACCTGCCGTATAATCTGAGAGACGATACTTGGGGCAGGCTGATAGCAAGACAGATTGATAAGGATGCCACAGCAGTGCAATTCGATCATGTTGGTGGATATCTGCGAGCTAGAGTTTCCATTGATGTCAATAAACCTCTTAGGAGGTGGATTCTGATCAATTCGGCCAAGAGGAAAAAGGAAGAATTGTATGATATCCAGTATGAGCAAATTCCACACTTTTGTTTCTCTTGTGGCCGTCTAGGCCACAATGATCTGTTCTGCCCTAACCCAGGTCCTAGGGATACAAAGGGAGATCTTCCTTTTGGACCCAAGTTGAGGGCTCCGGAAGAAAGGAGGAAACCGAACTCGGGCGAGAATACCAGCAAAGATCAACAAGCAGGTCCGAGCACAAAGGAATCTAAGACTTCGAGCAATGCCAGAGATACGAATGAGGTGAATTCTCCTGTGAAAAATCGACCTTATGCAAAGAGGAAGGAGGCACCAAAGCAAGTGTACCGGCGCGTGGAGCACCCATTACTTATCACCAATGGAGAGCATGGGCCATCTGATGAGATGGGAAGAGGAAGCACTGAGGATGCATTGGAACGAACAGACTTGGAGAGGCAACCAAAAAAGAAAAGACCAACACCAGAAAATTCGGCAGCAGCTGCAGAGCAGCGCTGCCCGTCCCAATGAGCATTATAAGCTGGAACTGCCGGGGGCTTGGGAACCCCGAGGCAGTTCGAGAGCTTCGCAGTGTAGTGAAGCAAGAAGGGCCCTCCCTTCTCTTTGTGATGGAAACAAAGATTAGGGCAGCAAGGGTGGAGAACCTGAAGCGTACTTTGGGTTTTGACGGTTGTTTTGCGGTAAATAGCGTTGGTCTCAGTGGAGGCATCGGATTATTTTGGTCCAAGGATGTTTCTGTTGAGCTCAAGAACTATGGTGCCGACCACATTGACGTTGTGGTGCGGAAAAAGGAACCAGATTCCTTCCAGTGGAGATTCACTGGCGTCTATGGTGCGCCAAGGGTACAAGACCGTCATCATAGCTGGCGGCTTCTACGAACCCTGAATGCACTTCCCCATACAGCTTGGGTCTGCATGGGTGATTTCAACGAGGCTTTATACGGTGATGAACACTTTAGCCGGTCTGCGCGGCCAGAGAGACAGATGAGGGCTTTTCGTGAAGCTGTTGATGAGTGTGCTCTCCAAGACTTAGGCTGGTCAGGAGTTCCTTTCACTTGGGACAACCGCCAAGCAGGAGCGGCAAATGTCAAAGCACGGATTGATAGGGCCTTTGCAAATGAGGAATTTAGGCAACAATTCGGGTTTACTAATGTTCGCCATATAAGTGCAGCAGAGTCGGACCATTGTTTCGTGCACTTGGCGTTTCGTGAGCAGCAAGGAGATACTTTACGAAGGGGAGCGAGGCCATTCCGGTATGAAAATGTTTGGCAAACTCACTTGGATTATGAACAGGTTGTAAATGCTTGCTGGCTCTCTCAGCAACGGACACCTGACTTACAAGGTGTTGCAGAATCTTTGAGTGCCATGCAACGGCAGCTCGAGCCCTGGGGTAGGAAAGAGTTTGGATGTCTTGCTAAGACAGTCCGGAAACTCCAGCAAAAGCTGGACAAGCTTCGCCGGCATTCTGTCGGGCGTGGTCCGTCAGAAGAGGAGAAGAGCACAGTTCTCAAACTTCGGGAAGCTCTTCGCCAAGAAGAGATATGGCTCCGTCAACGATCCCGGGTACTTTGGTTACGGGATGGTGATCGGAATTCAGGTTATTTTCAAGCACAAGCGAAACAGCG
>LR738714.1:747032206-747094047 GCA_902687465.1 Secale cereale
GCGCCGAGATCCCCGCTGTCACCTTCACCGGCGTCCGCACGGGCTTCCCGGCGGCCGTCTCTGGTAGCGGCGAAGGGGAGGAAGGGGGTGGAGGGGGGTGGCGGCGGCGGCGGAACCCTAGTTGCCCCCGAGTCGCCCCAGGGGGCGACGCGAGGGCCGGGAGGAAGGGCCGAAGTTGGTCGGTGTCTGGTTTTACTGTTATAACTATTACTTTTTCTTCATGAACTAATGGTGCTTGATTTGTACGTGTCCATTATTGGTGAATGAATCTACCTGATTGCTCGAATTGTCGTGACATTGTTAGCGATGAACAAGATATAGTCTATCTCCCTCTCTCTGCGGATCCATACCCAAAACTTTATGTAGACTTGTGTTAGTAGAAAATTATAAATGTTGGACTATGGAAATACTTTTCATGATTTTTTGTAGTTTTTACTACTATTATTTTATGAGGGTTGTAGTATTTTGAGTTTGCTAGTCTAAATCATTTTATACTCTCTTCGCTCATTTTTATTAGTTGTATTATTTTTTGAAAAGTCAAACTTGTCTACGATTTGGAAACATTTATAGAAACACTATCAGCATATACAATACTAAATAAGTAGAATACAGAAATATATTTCATGATAAATGTCATGATATTAAGTTGGCATTGTAGATCTTTTTTAAAACACATCCGCTTATATTACTTAAATAAAATGTTATTACAGTCCTTGAATATAACCTTCACCGTGCAGGGGCATAACACTATTTTTCTGCGGAAAAAACATCCGAACAATATTAAAACAAGCAAGTGGTACAAAGAACCCCCACGAGAATGAAAATTACAAACTACACATAGGACCTCGCGAGTGGTACAAAGCCTTGAGGAGCTGACCAACCACACATCCAACGCGGGCTGAGGGCGTGCAGCCGCTACCCTTGCCACCACTCCACACAGAGTCGGCGCGATCTTGAAACATACAGACGGATTGAAACACGAACGGGAAGTTGTAGGATCGAAAGTATGTCTAGAGGGGGGGGTGATTAGACTACTTGACAATATAAAAAATCTGCCTTTTGATCATGCAATGTTTTTGGCAGTTTCACAATTAAGATCAATTCAAGTATCACCCTACACATGCAATTCTAGAGTATAAGCAGCGGAAAGTAAATTGCACATGTAGTAAAGAGAGGTGGAGAAGATCAAACGCAGTTTGGAGACACGAAGATTTTTGTCGTGGTTCCGATAGGTGGTGCTATCATACATCCACGTTGATGGAGACTTCAACCCACGGAGGGTAACGGCTGCGCGAGTCCACGGAGGGCTCCACCCACGAAGGGTCCACGAAGAAGCAACCTTGTCTATTCCATCATGGCCTACGCCCACGGAGGACTAGCCTTACTCGGGGTAGATCTTCACGAAGTAGGCGATCTCCTTGCCCTTACAAACTTCTTGGTTCAACTCCACATCTCAAAGACGGAGGCTCCCAAGCGACACCTAACCAATCTAGGAGGCACCACCCTCCAAAAGGTAATAGATGTTGTTGATGATGATGAACTCCTTGCTCTTGTGCTTCAAATGATAATCTCCCCAACACTCAACTCTCCTCACTGATATGGCTGTGGTGGAAGAAAGGATTGAGTGGAAGGCAACTTGGGAAGGCTAGAAATCAAGTTTCATATGGTAGGAATGGAATGACTTGATCTCAACACAAGGGTAGGTGGTTCTCTTCTCAGAAAGTGTATGGTAGGAGTGGTAGACTTTCTGATGGCTCTCTCCACGCATGAAGAGGGGGTGGAGGGGTATATATAGCCTCCACACAAAATCCAACCGTTACACACATATTTGAGCAATCTCGGTGAGACCGAAGTGAAAACTCGGTCAGACCGAAAGTTCAAATATAGTGAACGTTGGGATTTTCGGTGGGACCAAAAATACCATCTCGGTGTGTCCGATGTGAGTCAAAGGTAGGAGCTTGCCATCTCGGTGGGACCGAAATTAACAACTCGGATATTCCGAAGTGATGTCAATTGGTTACAGAAGGTTGGCAGTCCAGTTTCGGTGAGACCGAAACTCAAAATCGGATGGACTGAGAAATTAGGGTTTGGAAGAATAACTGAGGTGGTTCATCTCGGTGGGACTGAGTTTGCAGAATCGGTTTGTCCGAGATTACTTATGAGTGTGTTAAGTAGTGAAGAGTGCTGATAGTTGAGGGAGCTAGATCACTAAGCACTTGAGCAACCAGATCATCAACACAACCTCATCCCCTTTTAATAGTATTGGCTTTTCCTATGGACTCAATGTGATCTTTGATCACTAAACCAAAAATAGAGTCTTGAGCTTTTGCCAATGCTTGTCTTAGCAATTTGAGGGGTCCACTTCTTCAGACATTTCCATACCCATATCATCGAACTTCTCTGAAATGATTCTCAAATAAATATTAGTTCAATGATATATATGTTGTTATTAATTACCAAAACCACCCGGGGATTAGTTGCACTTTCAATCTCCCCCTTTTTGGTAATTGATGACAACATATAGATCAAAGCTTCGACAAAAGATATAATCAATGAATAATATCGTCGCTTTGAGAAGTATGTGATAAACAAGAGCTCCCCCTAAATTTGTGCATTATTTAAAATTTGCGTTTGAATGCAAATGCACAATCGATTAGGATTATGGGTCACTCTTCCATGTCACATACATCTTGGTGGAGCGCACAAAATGATAAGAATGAATAACATGCACTCAATCACCAAGACAAGAGTAAATAGCCATACAATAAGGAATAGCATAGGATAAGCAATAAGCACACATTAAAGCATAGTATGGCTAAGCACTCATTAAGGTAGCATCAAACGTAGTAGCAAGCACACATAAAGTATCTGGAACCAAAAGAAACCAATGTATCTCAAGGAAAACCGGCAAAAGAACGAAAAGACGAAAGAGCACTCTCTCTCTCGAAGCCCTATGATCTATAACAATTTCTCCCCCTTTGGCAACAAGTTACCAAAAAGTTCGAAAAGGTATAGAGCTAAACGTCACTGCGGGCTCGGCTGGCGGCTCCCGTCTGAGTCGATGTCGGTGTAGAGATAGCTGCGTCGGCGAAGACCTCTGCTGATGTCTGCGCTGGAGGAGTGGATGCTGGAGCTGGAGCTGTGGCTGGAGCTGAAGTAACTGGGATAGCTGCAGACCTGGATCCTCTGGGAACCGGAGCAGTCTGGCGATGAGAGTCCTGGACTATATCATCCTGCATAAGCTCTGCTCTCTCCTGCCTAGTCTCCTCCATGTCTGCCTCAAGCTTGTTGACAGACACCTGAATCTCAGTCAGCTTCACGTCTAGAGCGTGGATCTTGTCCTCGACAATCCTCTCAAGGCTCTCCTGAGATTGCTCAATGCTGGCCAGGCGTTGTTCAATTCTCTGGGTTGCTTCAAGGATTTGTTCTCCAAAGCTCTTTGGCTTAGCTGCTGCTGCTGCTGCCTCTCTGTCAGCTTTGGCTTTCTTTGCAGCTTCGATCTTGGCTTGCCCTTCAACTGAGGTGGGATCCTCTTCATCCATCACAACTACGTTGTCCTCATGCTCTGGCTGCAGTGGCAAGTGCTTCCTATCCAACATGAATTTGCCCGTGCCAAACTTGGCGTTGATGAGCATCTGTATCTGCGGAGCAAACCCACACGACCTCTTCTGGTCAGCTGCAGTCCTCTTAATGGTCTCTACCATCAAGTCCATCACCTTGAAAGGTGCCTTCTCATCGAGAATGTGCAACATGTTGATAGAATAGCCTCGAATCATGCGGTGGTCTCCAGACTTAGGCATCAATGTATGCCTCAGAATAGTGTTAGTGGTGGTCAGACCTGCCTGGAGATAGTACACTGAGCCAAGCTTCCATCCTTCCAAATCAGCAGCGGGGATCTCCTTGTACATGTTCTTCATGGAATCATGACTCTTCTTAGGAATCCCATAGACATCAATGTCGTCCTCTCTCTGCACTGGAGCATTCAGAAGTTCTGCCCATTCTTCAACAGACGAAGAAAACCTTTGACCTTCAGTCATCCAGGTGATCTTGCCATCAGGATAGAAGTGGGCTGTGGCGTAGAACTGCATGATCATCTCGTCATTCCAAGCTGTCAGCTCTTGACCCACAAAATCAGCAACTCCACATGCAGTAAAGCTCTCATGCACATGGGGAAAGAAGTCTCGGTGCTCTTCACTGTCAATGTACTTCCAGTCAACATACCTGGTGTCAGCAACAATGGGCTTCTTATCCATCAGCACGGTCTCATAGAAGTCCTGCTGCTCTCTGGTGTGGAATCTGGGGTCCACAGCAGTTCTTCTCCTCACGGCATATGGATCAGACTGTCTCCATAGCCTGAGACCTTTATCCTTCCTTGCCTTCATGTCCTCAGCTTGAGGATGAGCATCATTGTGGAGTGGCAACTTAGGACGGAGCTTAAGCAACACATGCTCTTCATCTGATTCAGACGGTGGCATCTCACCTTTGTTCTTCTCAGAAGCTGGAATGCTTCTGGTTGTTCTCTTGGGCTTGGCTGGAGCTGCCTTGGCTTGAGCAGGCTTCTTGGGCTTAGAGGAGGCTTGAGCCCGAATAGCATCACCCATGAACTTAGCTTTCTGAGGAGGAGGCTGGGGTGCATCTTCTTCTTCTTCTTCAGCAGCTGCATCAACTTGAGGTTCAGCATATACTACCCTCTTCCTCTTGGAAGTTTTCTTCACCTTACTTGGAGCTGGCTCTTCCAAGTTGAGCTTCTTTGCAACAGCTGACTGCTTTACCTTGCTTGTGCCTTTCCTTGACTGCTGCCCTTGGTGCTCTTTGGCAACCACATTCCTCTTTGGCTTGGAGGTAACTTCCTCAGCAATGAAGTCAGAGTCCTCATCATCAGAATTTCTCTTCTTCCTGGTCCTGGTGGCTGCAGGAGGCAAACCACTAGGGGTGCTCCTCTCACCATCATCACTGGAACTGCTAGCCTCGGGACTAGTATCTGCCTCTGGAATCTCAGCAAAAGGTGACTCGGACCTGTTCTGGCTGTCACTGACATCTGACATGGCTGACAACCTGTGAAAAGATAAGGTATAGGCAGAGTAGAAGAGTTATCACAACTGCAGAGGTTTTTGCAAAAAATGAGTTCAAAACTTAGTTTTGAGTTGTCACAGAATGTATTTCAGTCAAACCGATTTTAAGTTTCGGTGAATCCGAAGTGTATACAGAGGCCTACACACCACTTTCGGTCAGAACGAAGTGGGTTTCGGTCCTACCGATAACCTAGGGTTTCACTGAAACTAAGTTTCGGTCACACCGATTTGCACAACTCGGTAAGACCGAATGATGCAGTGCAATGGCCAGCGGCCAAATCGGTCATTCCGAGTTTCAAAATCGGCTTCACCGAGATGCGTTCCGTGGAAACCTAAACCTAAGAATTTCGCTCGAAACTAGAGGATCTGATCCGATGTTTAGGGAATATCTCAAACGTGGATTGATTCAAGGCAAACCATTCGTGCAAGAGTCAGATGGGGAGCACGAAAGGGATCGGGACTCACCCTAACTTGGTGGAGTCCCTCTACGGCGGCAACGGCGCGGAGAGGATTACCGTTGACGGTGGCGGAGACCTGCGGCGAGGGCGCACAGGCGATGACGGCGACGATCCGTAGACCAAGGCGACGACAGCAGGGGACTTGGGGGCGAACGGTTTGAAGAGTTAAATCGCGCGCAGCCCTCAGGTATATATATCCCCATGCTGTCGGTGGGACCGAGTTGAAAAACTCGGTGTCACCGAAATGTATAACTGCTGTGCAGTTACGCATATCGGTCAGACCGAGATTTTGAACTCGGTTTCACCGAGATGAAACCTAGATCAGTCTAAGCGTTTCGGTTGGACCGAGATGAAAAGCCGGTCAGACTGAAATGGACTTAGAAGGTTTTGGAAGTCAGCCTTAGACGGATCGGTGGCTCCGAGTGCTCCTCACTCGGAGAGTCCGAAAATGACTTGTTCAAAGTTGTGATATGAGCATGAATAGAAATTGAGACAAGAAAGCATAGATAGCTAGGGAAGGTGCTTAGGCATTCTTGTCCATCCATTTGGCCAGAAAAATCAAAACAATCAAAACAACAAATGGATGTCCTTGAATGGATAAAATCATGCATTCAACATGCTCACACAATAAGATAGCAACTGAAATATGTGTCAAACATGCACAACCAACACTCTAGCTACTAGCACACAGTTTGTCAATGACTAGGTCATCTATATATGAGTATTTTGACTTAGGAGCCAAATGAGAACATTTGATCATAGGTCATACTCATCGTTTAAGCACAAGTGGGGTTACCACTTTTACATAAAGCATTGATGTGTTCACATCATTTGGAGATGCTTTAGCTCAATTTTTAGAGCAAAGCTCCCCCTAGATGTGAGAACCCCTTTTAAAGGGTCAAACTAACCTTGGGTAGTCGTAGAAGACTTCATGTAGATGTTGAAGATGTGGATGCTCAATGTTGATGTAGATCATCAAGAGTTGGGAGCTATCCTTTGGATTAGGGCACTTTCAATACCTACATGGGTTAGTCCCACAAGGAACAAACAAGAATATCCATAGACATAGATTGAAGTTCACAAAAGATGATGTCCATGAAAGCAATGATTACCTTGTCCCTTGACTTACCAACAAGAGGGTTTGTGACTCCATGAACTAGTGCATGATGTGGAAGTTGATTGCACAAGTTCTTGCCAAAATGAATATGAGTGAAGTATGTTGGCGGAGTCACCCTCAAGAACCTTCTAGTTCTTCTTCTTTGGGATCCACATCATCTTGATGGGAATCCTTGGTGTTGTAGTTGAGCTTGACGAAGTAGAACTTGATGTGTCCTTGGGAACCCACTTGACCATGGCTTGAGGTGCTTCAATGAATGCATCAATCTCCTCTTGAAGCTTGTCCTTGGCCTTTAGCTTGTGGTCTTGTGGTGGAAGATCATTTTGAGCTTGTTCCACATTGGAAGAAGTAGGATCATACTTCTCCTTTTGTGAAACAAACTGTGGAGTAGGGTATTGACCTTCTTCCCACTCAACACCTTCGGCGTTGAACTTTCGCTCAAAACCAATCCCTTGATTCTTCCGGTGTCTTCCTTGTTTGCGAACAATCTCCTCAAAGTTCTTGCTTCCGGCAAGACTCTTGTAGACACCTTTCTCTATGATTTCCTTCAATAAGCTATTTTTTTGCTCAAGTGTAACTTGGCTTGAAACATTGTTAGTGGAATCAAGAGAACTACTAGAAGCAACAATATTGGATTTAACATTGTTATTGTTACTACTAGAGGAAGAATTTTTCTTATGCTTGTCATGCTTAGTCTTAATAGGTGGCAAGAAATTAGACAAGAGAAGTCGTTTGGCAAGATATGAAGAACTCTTCTTTCGAAGATCGTCATTGATCACTTTTAGAAACTCATGTTCTTGCTCTAGAGTGAGCTTCTCGAAGCGTAGCTTCTCATGAGATCTTAGGAGCTCTCTATGATCTTCTTGAGTTGTTTCATGAGCTAACTTAAGAGTGTTTAGTTCTTTAGTTAGACGCTCAATCTCCTTCATAGCATTGTCATTCGACTCTTCTCGACTATAAAGACTACTAGCATTTTCATCATTACTAAGCTCACTAGATTTATCATGCAAGAGCTCATCTTCACCAAGCAAGTCATCTTCATCACTATCAAAGTCAATAAATTCAGGGTGTGTTACCTTGGGGCCTTTAGCCATGAAGCATCTTCCAATTCCCTCATTTGGTGAATCAAATAAGTCGTAGGAGTTGGAGTTGGAGGATACGAGTGCAAGTCCGGCAACACCTTCATCTTGACTATAGTCGGAGTCGGAGTGATAGCTTCCATCGGATTGATTGTCGGAGTCGGAGCCGGAGACCCATTCACCTACATGAGCTTGATGTCTTCTTCTTGTGTAGCTCCTTGATGACTTGTCTTTCCTCTCCGAATCCTTGCTTCTCCGAGAGGGTCTTCGTTCATAACGATCATCTCTACTCCTTCTCTCTCTCCGAGGTGACTCATCTCTTGCTCTTCTTCTTGGAGATTCTTCTTTTCTCTTGTGGGAGCCGTACACTCATTTGAGAAGTGTCCGGGTCTTCCACAATTGTAGCAGTTTCGATCACGACTAGAAGATCTCTTTTCATCATATGATCTAGACTTTGAGCTTCTTTCTTTGCCTCTATTCTTGTAGAACTTGTTGAAGTTCTTGACCATTAGGCTTATCTCTTCATTGGAAATTAGCTTGTCACTTGAGGTAGTAGGAGCATCACTTGTAGCTTTGTAAGCACCACTTGACTTATTGTGAAGCTCTTCCTTATCCTTAAGTGTCATCTCATGAGCAACAATTCTTCCAATGACTTCAGTTGGCTTGAGAGTCTTGTAGTTTGGCATCATTTGGATCAAAGTGCACACGGTGTCATACTTTCCATCCAAAGCTCTGAGAATCTTCTTAATGATGAATCGGTCGGTCATTTCTTCGCTTCCTAAGCCGGCAATCTCATTTGTGATGAGAGCAAGCCTAGAGTACATTTCAGCGACTTCTTCACCATCCTTCATCTTGAACTTGTCAAGTTGACCTTGAAGAATATCTAACTTTGATTCCTTCACAGATTCAGTACCTTCGTGCATTTCAACCAAAGTATCCCAAATCTCTTTAGCATTCTCAAGACGGCTGATTTTGTTGAACTCCTCGGGACACAAAGCATTGAAGAGAATGTCACAAGCTTGAGCATTGTTTTGCAACATCCGCAACTCTTCCGGTGTAGCTTCGCGATCCGGAACTTTTCCTTCCTCGAAGAAATCACCTTGCATACCAACACAAATAATGCCCCATGCGGCTGGGTTATGACCAAGAATATGCATTTTCATTTTATGCTTCCAACTAGCAAAATTTGTACCATCAAAGTAAGGACCTCTACGATAATTACCCTCACTAGACGCCATACTCTCCTAGGTTGTGAAACCAAGCTTATGGAGTCCAATGCAATGGAAACCAAAACAATGCAGACCAAAGCTCTGATACCACTTGTAGGATCGAAAGTATGTCTAGAGGGGGGGTGATTAGACTACTTGATAATATAAAAAATCTGCCTTTTGATCATGCAATGTTTTTGGCAGTTTCACAATTAAGATCAATTCAAGTATCACCCTACACATGCAATTCTAGAGTATAAGCAGCGGAAAGTAAATTGCACATGTAGTAAAGAGAGGTGGAGAAGATCAAACGCAGTTTGGAGACACGAGGATTTTGTCGTGGTTCCGATAGGTGGTGCTATCGTACATCCACGTTGATGGAGACTTCAACCCACGGAGGGTAACGGCTGCGCGAGTCCACGGAGGGCTCCACCCACGAAGGGTCCACGAAGAAGCAACCTTGTCTATTCCATCATGGCCTACGCCCACGGAGGACTAGCCTTACTCGGGGTAGATCTTCACGAAGTAGGCGATCTCCTTGCCCTTACAAACTTCTTGGTTCAACTCCACATCTCAAAGACGGAGGCTCCCAAGCGACACCTAACCAATCTAGGAGGCACCACCCTCCAAAAGGTAATAGATGTTGTTGATGATGATGAACTCCTTGCTCTTGTGCTTCAAATGATAATCTCCCCAACACTCAACTCTCCTCACTGATATGGCTGTGGTGGAAGAAAGGATTGAGTGGAAGGCAACTTGGGAAGGCTAGAAATCAAGTTTCATATGGTAGGAATGGAATGACTTGATCTCAACACAAGGGTAGGTGGTTCTCTTCTCAGAAAGTGTATGGTAGGAGTGGTAGAATTTCTGATGGCTCTCTCCACGAATGAAGAGGGGGTGGAGGGGTATATATAGCCTCCACACAAAATCCAACCGTTACACACATATTTGAGCAATCTCGGTGAGACCGAAGTGAAAACTCGGTCAGACCGAAAGTTCAAATATAGTGAACGTTGGGATTTTCGGTGGGACCGAAAATACCATCTCGGTGTGTCCGATGTGAGTCAAAGGTAGGAGCTTGCCATCTCGGTGGGACCGAAATTAACAACTCGGATATTCCGAAGTGATGTCAATTGGTTACAGAAGGTTGGCTGTCCAGTTTCGGTGAGACCGAAACTCAAAATCGGATGGACCGAGAAATTAGGGTTTGGAAGAATAACTGAGGTGGTTCATCTCGGTGGGACTGAGTTTGCAGAATCGGTTTGTCCGAGATTACTTATGAGTGTGTTAAGTAGTGAAGAGTGCTGATAGTTGAGGGAGCTAGATCACTAAGCACTTGAGCAACCAGATCATCAACACAACCTCATCCCCTTTTAATAGTATTGGCTTTTCCTATGGACTCAATGTGATCATTGATCACTAAACCAAAAATAGAGTCTTGAGCTTTTGCCAATGCTTGTCTTAGCATTTTGAGGGGTCCACTTCTTCAGACATTTCCATACCCATATCATCGAACTTCTCTGAAATGATTCTCAAGTAAATATTAGTTCAATGATATATATGTTGTTATTAATTACCAAAACCACCCGGGGATTAGTTGCACTTTCAGAAGTCACCAGCCTCGGTCGAAAACTAGCATGCCGGAAGGAGGAAGAACGGCCATCGCTTGACCACGCCGGCAGAAACATAGTTTAGAGGTCCACAAACAACACGTGAAGATACGACAAAATGCGCCGCCGGCATCCACCGACGCACCACCACATCACCCCCAACCCCCCATGGCAAGTAAGGAACCACCTTACCATGACAAAGAGATAAGCAGGGGACCAAATTTCCCACATCTGGCTATCACCTCCGACATGAAGGCCGCACCAGGAGAACCAAGCCTCACCAGATTGACCGATCCAGGAGGAAACCTTGTCGGAAGCTCGTTGATTCCGCCACATAGGACCTCGCTGGGATGGGGATCGAACTCCAACAACCTCATTCCACCGCGCCGCCAGCACCACCACCCCGCTAGCACCGCCGAAGACCACTACCCTACTATCTACACGCGTCAGGCACGAATCCAAGCCCCCCTCCCCGCCCCCCACTCTCTAGCCGCGCCCGAGGAGGGAGGAGACACCGTCGATCTGGCCGTCAGCGGAGCGAGGAAGTTCCTTTTTGTGTTTCCTAACTGCCGCATGGGGAAAAGGGGCAGAACACTATTAACAAGGGTATTCTAGATTGTTAGTTATCTATATACTTAGTCAAACATAAAGAAAAAGTTTAACTTTTTGAAAAAGTTATACAGATTATGAGTAGAAAGGTTTAACTGCACACTCTTTCTAAGAAGTTATCTATATATGAACCCAGGTTGTAATTGATAAGATTGGTCCATGGTTCACGGGGCATACAAACACATTTTTTTTTAGGATTTCAGTCAATGACATGCTACACTCACAAACTCCACAAGCCATGGAGTAAAATATGTGACATTCTCTCACACTTGTATATAAATTGCATGCGTGCTAGCTTGCACGGATAACATGATCATTGATTTGGACCGACAGTTAACGTATCAAGCCATACTGTTTGGCCCGAAAAAGAAGTAGACGAACTCGCGGCCGCCGCCTGCTGGGCGTCGTCGTTGGCGAGGAGGCGGCGGCTGAGAGGGAGATGGCGCAGGGGAGGAGGCGGCTATGGTTAGGTCTCCCGGCTCCCCACTAGTAGAAAACAGGGCTTTGATTCGAGCGGCTAAAGGCATTAGTCCCGGTTGCATTACGAACCGGGGATTAATGTGAGCATTAGTCCTGGTTCATGTAAAAAAGGGATTAGTCCCGGTTCAAATGGGCCCTTTAGTCCCGGTTTGATACATGAACCGAGACTACCCTTTAGTCCCGGTTCGTGTCTCAAACCGGGACTACAAGTCTAAGCCTTTAGTCTCGGTTTGAGGTACGAACCGAGATTAAATGGTGCGATGCCCTTTAGTCCCGGTTCGTGTCTCAAACCGGGACTAAAGGGCTCATTTCTCAAACTCTACCCCCGGATCGTCATTTCAGTTTTGAAAAAAACAAAAGAAAATGATAAAAAAATTAAAAAATAAAATCCTTCGAGATGTAGTTAGGAAAAATTAAAAACTTAAATTTGGACATGTTTTGCAAAAAAGTGTTATGAAAAAGTAAAACGACTATAACTTTTGCATACGATGTGAAAAAAAGTATAATATATTAAAATGTTCAGCACGAAAATCCGCATCCGATTTTGCCCACTGTACAAGAAATCTTCCGATTCAGCGATTTATCATCCGATTTATCGCTACTCTTTGTATGACCGATAAGATTATGCCTTATCTTCATCATTTATCGTTTGGGCCAATTTATCGCTATGCCAAGCGATTTATCAGGAATCTACCGATAAATTGGGACTATTCGTAGCACCATGTTTGCAAGAACTATGTTTATTTGTGTTTTGTGGACCTTGTTACGCAATATGTAATGTTTTTCTATTTTGTTTGTCATTATATCAGGATTCAAAGGCTAGGATTCAAGGTAACACTTCTGTCCAATATTGTTTTGGTGTTAAATATAGAATATTTTAGTGTTGGGAACATGGGATTTGAAAAAAATGGCCGATTAATAGTCAACCGATAAAATCGATTAATCGGCCGATTTCCGATTAATCTCTAATCCCCAGCTGACCGAGATGATAACGATAAGCGATATCCTCAACATTGATTTTGCCTGCCTACGACCTGTTTGCAATTTTTTAGAATCCTCAAATTCTAAAAGGAAAAAAGTTATGCTCAAATTTCTTTTTTTTATTTTAGTTAAATCTGGTCAAACTACTTATTCAAGAAGTATTAGTGTTACTAAATAATTATTTCAGTTTTTTTTTAATTTTGGTAAAATCTGGTCAAACTATGGCCAAACTACTTATTCAAGAAATATTAGTGTTATTAAATAAATTTTTTTAGAATAATAGTTTCATACTCAAAGAGTGAAATGTGTGGCTTCATGCTCAAGCTAAACTCCTGAAGGTTAATAGGATTGACATCTTACTACTGTCAGGAAAACAACAAGTGCAGACTTGGAAACGAAGGGGAATAGAACCCGAAAGTTAAGCGTGCTCAGGCTGAAGTAGCGAGAGGATGGGTGACCAGCCGGGAAGTTAGATGATTTAGAATGATGAGGGGTGAATAGAGATTAGAGGTTAAATTGAGCAGTGATGAGGGGTGTGTGATTAGAGAATAAATTGCAAAATATTTTAGAAATTTGAAATCCAGGAAAAAAATTCAAAAGAAAATTGTAAAATTACCTTTAGTCCCGGTTAGTGTTAAGGAAAAAATTCAAAAGAAAATCGTAAAATTACCTTTAGTCCCGGTTAGTGTTACCAACAGGGACTAAAGGTGGAGCTCTAGCCAGCAGCCACGTGGAGGGCCTTTAGTCCCGGTTCGTATAAAAACCGGGACTAAACGAGGAAGCATTAGTATCGACCCTTTAGTCCCGGATCGAAAACCTTAAGATGGCCATAAATAGACATAAGTTGGCTACCCAAGTCCTTAAGACCCCCATGTTAGTAAGCTCCCCAGGAGCAGAGTATATGGCACATCAAGGATGTTTTCAGACGCCATTAGCAATTGGACGCCATGTTTTCCCCTCAGACCTGATAGTTTTGGAGTCACAAGGATTGGATGTGATATTAGGTATGGATTGGCTATCGATGTATGGAGGGAACATCGATTGTGCCAGCAAGTCTATTTTGCTTACCACTGATAGGCCTCTAACCCCTCGTTGGTTACCCCAAGTGGAAGGTGTAAGATGCAGTGTTGTGGAAGTTTTTCCCTTAGCAAAGATGCCAAGGATCGAATCCCCAGAGACTCCTAGGTTCAACAAGTAGGTGTCAACTGCTACGGCGCCAGATATTAGCAGTCAACGTGGACCTGCACACAGATACAAATAACTTTGCTGCCAACGAGTACAGAGAGGTTGTCAATCCCTCCGGCCTTATAGTTCACAAAGGATTAAAAGCAATGATAGTAGTGATAGATAATGTTTGCAATAGTAAATAATAGCGAAAAGTAAATAGCGGATGTGATCAATGATGGTAATATGGACCGGAGTCTCATGATGTTCACTAGTGATGTCTCTCTCCCAAAAGACGATAAAACAGCTATGTGAGGTAAACGAATTACAGCTGGGCAATTGATAGGACCACGAACGCAAACCAATGCTGACCACATTGCAAGAAAGGTTGAGGTTCAAAGCATGGGCGGTACGCCAAAGTAAGTAGACCGAAATCCATCAATATCTACTACTAATCATCCACCTTGAGATATCTATCCAAAACATCTCGCTGGTATTAAGTTGCGAGCCCCACCCATAGTGTAAACTCAATGCAACAGACAACTGCATTAAAAGAACTTTGCGTAAAGTAAACAATCCTTGCACCCGCGGGCACAAGCACCGTTGTTTTCCCCCTTGTGGCAACAGCACATCCCCTAGACTCATGTTTCTGTCACTCAAGCTAGTCATCGAGGGGCATGAACCCACAATCAAGCATATAGTTCCCTCTTGGAGTCACTACGTATTACTTGGCCAAAGCAATAAATAACAACGGAGAACATGCAAGAATTACTTATGAACATAAATATAAAAGAGGTAGATCAAATATATTACTCAAGATCAATCTGAACATAATCTCATAATCCATCGGATCCCAGCAAACTCATCATAGCAACAGCATAAGGATTACATATGTGCCTCGATCATGTAGGGTAGCTCACGAGGACTAATTAGTGAAGCACAAGAACGGGAGGAGAACATCACATAGCTACTGGTCATGGACTCATGGTCCAAGGGATACTACTCACAACTCATCCGGGAGGCGTCCATGGTGGTGGAGAGGCTCCCGATGATGATCCTCCCCTCCGGCAGGGTGCCGGGAAGAGTTCTCCTGGTGCTCCCGATCTTGGAAGCAGCGACGGCGGCGAGACAGAGATGTGATCGCGAAAAAGAGTTCCCCTCCCGAGGGTTTCGAAGGACGCTGCCAGGACGCCTGGAGCCCTGGTGCCCCCACCCCCCGGATGTACTTCGGGCGCAAGGAAGTTTCCGGAACGCTGATTTTTTATATAATTTTTATGGATTTTTCCTGACAGTTCTCGTAATGTGAAAACTTGAAATACAAAAACAGCCGAAAACAGAAACTGGCACCGGGGTGCACTGGATTAGTAGGTTAATCCAAATATGATCAAAAGTGTATGGAAGTGTATGAATATCATAGCAATATCACCCAAAAGTGGCATGGAGCAAGCAAAAATTATAGATACGTTTTGGACGTATCAACATCCCCAAGCTTAATTCCTGCTCGTCCTCGAGTAGGTAAATGATAACAAGAATAATTTCTGTGGTGACATGCTATTAACCATATAGGACTTATTCATAGTCATATGACAAAAGCTTACTGAGACAATGAATCTATAGTAATTAAGTTGCCTCATGAGAAAATCACAAATGACTGGAAGTTTTACAACATGAAACTGAAACATCAAAAAGATTTGCAATGAATATGATGTGCAAATATGATAAAGTGATATCTAGCTTGCCCCCTTCAGTGAAGCAAAACATAAATGCAGGGGCACCTTCAAGGTTTAAGTGATGACTAGATACAATGATTTCAAAATAAATGATATCACAATCATGCAAAAGACAATGCTACTTTGGGACAATGCACATTACACTCAGAATGACAATCATGCTCTCAGTAGTTGGTGCTTGAAGAAAGAAGGTGGAGACTCAAAAAGTAAAAGAATGGTTATGTGCTAGAGCTTTTTATTTTGAAAACATAGAAGCAATTTTGTCAACGGTAGTAGTACTTCATATGTGTCATGCATAAGACATCCTATAAGTTGCAAGCCTCATGCATCGAATACCAATAGTGCTCGCACCTTGTCCTAATTAGCTCGGATTTCCATGGGTTATCATTGCATTACATATGTTTCAACCAAGTGTCACAAAGGGGTACCTCTATGCCACCTGTACAAAGGTCCAAGGAGATAAATCGCATTTGATTTCTCGTTTTTGATAGATCTCAACTTGAGGACATCCATACCGGGACAACATAGAAAATAGATGATGGACTCCTCTTTAATGCTTAAGCATATTTTCATAAGAGATTGAGGATTAATGTCCAAGCTAAAACTTCCACCATGATACATGGCTTTGGTTGGCGGCCCAATGTTCTTCTCTAACAATATGCATACTCATTCAACCCATGGCAAATCACCCTTACTTCAGACAAGACGAACATGCATGGCAACTCACATGATATTCAACAAAAGTGTGACAGTTGATGGCGTCCCCAGAAACATGGTTACCGCTCAGCAAGCAACTTATAAGAAATAAGATACATAAGCAACATATTCTTTACCACAATAGTTTTTAAGCTACTTTACCATGAGCTATGTATTGCAAAGTTAGTTCGCTTAGTACAGGTGGAGGTTAGCAAAAAGACTGGGAGCGACCAACTAAGAGAGCAATGACGGTCATAATCATGCAGAGCGACAAAGCAATATTGAATCAGGCATGGTAGTTATATCGCTACTCAGAAATAAAAGATCATCAAGGCTTGACAGACTTTCTTTACAGTCTTAAATATGCGTGAGCATACGCCAAGTCAATCAAAATAAATTCTCGAAGGAAGATATTACTAAACCATACCACATCATAGGCAAACAAACCAAGTTGGTACTCCAATAACACATTGGGAATCCCCCAGCTATTTGAGATTAACCATAAGAAAACCTGAACTACTAAGCGCCATCATGCAAGTAGCATCTTTATCATAGACATATTAACCAATGCAACGGAAGAAAACTCTCTTAATAAGGTGAGCATGATAATTAAAGAGAGTTCAAGCAACCAACTAAACAAAAGCTCTTTGAAAAGTTAAGCATGAATACTAAGAGCAGAGCATGATAGTAGCTATTAAAAGACAAAGAACACACACAACAAAGATAGACATGAAAATTCTATGTTATGTTCTAGGTAGAAGTGGAGCGTGTTTCTCTCCCACATGAAGAATGCTGAGTTCCGACTCGTTATGAAAAACTAAAAAGAAAACTAAAAGCAAGACGCTCCAAGCATAGCACTTAACACATGAAGTGATAAAAATATAGCGGAACGAAAGACGAACTGATAATGTTGATGAAGAAGGGGATGCACGGGGGCATCCCCAAGCTTAGACGCTTGAGTCTCCTTGAATATTTCTTGGGGGTGCACGGGGGCATCCCCAAGCTTGAGCGCTTGACACTCCTGAATCTTTTTATCATCTTCCCTCGCACACTTGAAAACTCCCTTCATACATAACTCATCATAATCTGATTAGCAAGGTTAGTACCCTTAATAAAACAATTGCACCTTGCTGGAAATAAAGATATTATTGAAGTTCTACTGTTTCTCAAGATTGCCAAAAGGTTTTTGCAAAGAAAAAGCAAGCTCTTGATTTGCAAAATGAAGGAAAGGCAAAACAGGACAGAATCTGTGAAAAACAGAACAGCAGGTAGTAATTGATTTGTTCGGGATACTTCTGCAACTCAAATCAAAAAACTCATAACAGACGCACGAAATAAAATTATATAGAGAACGCTGTCGAAAAAATTCAGACCAAAAAGATGATCTGGTGATTTTATACGAGTTTTTCTATCCAAGGACAGAATCTGTTTCCTGGACAGCACCTCACAACTTTTGAACTTTCTAGCAATCAGAGGCTATACTTGGCACAAATATGAAAAGCAAAGATACAATGATGATTCTACAGCAGTAAACAACATCAAGACACAACAAAAGCAAAAAATTATTCATGTGGGCTGCCTCCCAAAAGCGCTTTCTTTTATGCCTTTAAGCTAGGCATAATGCATAGAGGAATCAATAACCATCATAATAATCGGAGTTATAAATTGATTCATATGGTTCCTCAACAAGTTCATTCTTGCTCCTTCTAGGAAAGGGGTACACACCTTTTGCCTTCCCGCGTAAGCGGATTTGTCCCTTACCTATATCGATGAAGCCTTTTACCGCTCGGAGGAAGTCCCTTCCAAGCACTATATTTCCTTGGTTTGGCTCCATGATGAAGAAATCAACCATTGCAATCCCTTTAAGGAATTTAACTGGCACATCTTTTATTCTTCCCTGGATTTCAGAAATATCTCCATTAGTGTGTTCATGATGAGATGATAATCTATCCATGTTAAATTTTAAAGAATCATGAACAATTTTGGCATAGTAGAAACCATAGATCCAATATCACAATAAGCAAGGAAGTCTTGATTAGAGATGCTAATCCTAACAAGAGGCTCCCAGTCATTATCTATTTCCAAAATATCTCTCTTATTGGGTTTGGGTTTCTCTACCTTCATTAAGTCTAGAGCATCCATTCTCTTTTCAATAGTAGCAAGTCTATCTATGACAGTATCAAAATTATGATCATAAACAAAGTAACTAGATAGACCATGTATAATTTCAAGAGCTCTAGCTTCATCACACTCTAGGAAATCTCCCTCGGCTATAATATCAAGAGAGTGCTTACACCATTTAAAAAGACCCTGGTCAAAATTTCTAAGCACAATTTTTATAGGTATCCAAGGCATAATTCTTCTATGTGCATCAGAAATTCTGTCCCATGCCTTCTTCATATTTTCTCCATCCCTTTGATGGAAATCTAGAACTTCTGATTCCCTCAAAGCACCAAATCCTAACATGTTTGGCTAAACAGAAAGGACTACTAACAAAAAGGCAAATAATTTTTTTGTGATTTTTGATAAAAGATGCTAAAGCAAAAACTGAAAGGTAAACTAACAAGACTAAAAAGCAAAGGTAAAAGATAGCGTGCAACTCCCCTATCCTGAAGAGTGGAGTCCCCGGCAACGGCGCCAGAAAAACTCCTTGATGGGCCTCTAACCCCTCGTTGGTTACCCCAAGTGGAAGGTGTAAGATGCAGTGTTGTGGAAGTTTTTCCCTTAGCAAAGATGCCAAGGATCGAATCCCCAGAGACTCCTAGGTTCAACAAGTAGGTGTCAACTGCTACGGCGCCAGATATTAGCAGTCAACGTGGACCTGCACACAGATACAAATAACTTTGCTCCCAACGAGTACAAAGAGGTTGTCAATCCCTCCGGCCTTGTAGTTCACAAAGGATTAAAAGCAATGATAGTAGTGATAGATAATGTTTGCAATAGTAAATAATAGCGAAAAGTAAATAGCGGATGTGATCAATGATGGTAATATGGACCGGAGTCTCATGATGTTCACTAGTGATGTCTCTCTCCCAAAAGACGATAAAACAGCTATGTGAGGTAAACGAATTACAGCTGGGCAATTGACAGGACCACGAACGCAAACCAATGCTGACTACATTGCAAGAAAGGTTGAGGTTCAAAGCATGGGCGGTACGCCAAAGTAAGTAGACCGAAATCCATCAATATCTACTACTAATCATCCACCTTGAGATATCTATCCAGAACATCTCGCTGGTATTAAGTTGCGAGCCCCACCCATAGTGTAAACTCAATGCAACAGACAACTGCATTAAAAGAACTTTGCGTAAAGTAAACAATCCTTGCACCCGCGGGCACAAGCACCATTGTTTTCCCCCTTGTGGCAACATCACATCCCCTAGACTCATGTTTCTGTCACTCAAGCTAGTCATCGAGGGGCATGAACCCACAATCAAGCATAACGTTCCCTCTTGGAGTCACTACGTATTACTTGGCCAAAGCAATAAATAACAACGGAGAACATGCAAGAATTACTTATGAACATAAATATAAAAGAGGTAGATCAAATATATTACTCAAGATCAATCTGAACATAATCTCATAATCCATCGGATCCCAGCAAACTCATCATAGCAACAGCATAAGGATTACATATGTGCCTCGATCATGTAGGGTAGCTCACGAGGACTAATTAGTGAAGCACAAGAACGGGAGGAGAACATCACATAGCTACTAGTCATGGACTCATGGTCCAAGGGAGACTACTCACAACTCATCCGGGAGGCGTCCATGGTGGTGGAGAGGCTCCCGATGATGATCCTCCCCTCCGGCAGGGTGCCGGGAAGAATTCTCCTGGTGCTCCCAGTCTTGGAAGCGGCGGCGGCGGCGGAACAGAGATGAGATCGCGAAAAAGAGTTCCCCTCCCGAGGGTTTCGAAGGACGCTCTAAATATATGCCAAAGGGGGGCACCAGACGGGGCTCGGGGGGCCCAGGCGCCCCCCCCGGCGCGGCCCAGGGGGGGCGCGCCGCCAGGGCGCCTGGAGCCCTTGTGCCCCCCCCCCCCCCGGCTGTACTTCGGGCGCAAGGAAGTTTCCGGAATGCTGATTTTTTATATAATTTTTCTCGATTTTTCCTAACAGTTCTCGTAATGTGAAAACCTGAAATACAAAAACAGCCAAAAACAGAAACTGGCACCGGGGTGCACTGGATTAGTAGGTTAGTCCAAATATGATCAAAAGTGTATGGAAGTGTATGAATATCATAGCAATATCACCCAAAAGTGGCATGGAGCAAGCAGAAATTATAGATACGTTTTGGACGTATCAACCACCCCGGAGGGAAAAATGATCAAGTATGTATCCAGGCATTCGCCTATAAGGACACAAGTACATTCTCTCACGGGAGTTGTTCAGGAGGAAGTGCCTGTAGTAAAGGATTATCCGGGTGTTTTTCCAGAGGAGCTATCTGGCATGCCACCGGATAGGGATATTGAGTTTTTGATAGAGCTATTGCCCGGCACCAGACCTATACCAAAGAGACCATACCGGATGCCAGCGAATGATCTGGAGGAGATCAAAAAGGAGATTAAGGAGTTACTGGAGAAATGATTTATTCTCCGGAGTTCATCACCGTGGGGAGCCCCAGTGCTTTTGGTCGAGAAGAAGGATGGATCTTTAAGAATGGTCGTTGATTATCGAGCCCTAAATGAAGTGACGATTAAGAACAAGTACCCGCTGCCGATGATCAATGATCTGTTCGACCAACTCCAGGGAGCGAAGGTATTCTCCAAGATCGATCTACGGTCTGGATACCACCAGTTGAAGATCCGAGAGAAGGATATACCTAAGACAGCCTTCACCACAAGGTATGGGCTATATGAGTATACGGTCATGTCATTTTGATTGACTAACGCCCCTGCCTATTTCATGAGTATGATGAATAAGGTGTTCATGGAGTTCTTGGATAAGTTTGTCGTGGTATTCATTGATGATATTTTGGTATACTCGAAGAATGAAGAGGAACACGCGGAGCATTTGCGATTGGTATTGGAGAAGCTCAGAGAACATCAGTTGTATGCCAAGTTTAGCAAATGCGAGTTTTGGTTGAAGGAAGTTGGATTCTTAGGGCATGTCATATCATGAGAAGGTATAGCAGTGGACCCCGTCAAAGTGCAAGCAGTCACTGAATGGTTGGCACCCACTTCAGTTGGAGAGATCCGCAGTTTTCTTGGACTCGTGGGATATTATCGGAGATTCATAGAAAATTTCTCCAAGATTGCAAATCCAATAACGACATTGTTGAAGAAGGAGACAAAGTTCCATTAGACTGAAGAGTGCTAAGAAAGTTTCCAGGAATTGAAGAAACGGTTAACGACAACCCAGTGCTGATCTTGCCAGATATACGCAAGGATTTCCAAGTGTACTGCGATGCTTCACGCTTAGGACTTGGAGGGGTACTCATGCAGGATGGAAGAGTTGTTTCCTATGCATCTCGTCAATTGCGACCACACGAGTTGAATTATGCGACACACGATCTGGAGTTAGCAGTTGTGGTGCACGCACTTAAAACTTGGAGACATTTACTTATTGGAAATCATTGTGATGTGTACATGGATCACAAGAGTTTGAAGTACATTTTCACTCAGAAGGAGCTGAACCTCAGACAAAGGAGATGGTTGGAGCTTATAAAGGATTATGATATGAAGCTGCACTGTCACCCAGGAAAGGCCAATGTCGTTGCAGACGCTTTGAGCCGAAAGAGTTATGGAAACACCTTAGTAAAAGGGGGATTGCCACAGGAGTTAGCAGAAGATCTCAGGGAGCTTCGTTTGGAGATAGTTCCTAGAGGTTTTGTCGCAACATTGGAGGTTTAGTCAACATTGTGGGGAAAGATATGCGAAGCCCAGAAGGATGATAAGGAGATTTTCGAGATAAAGAAGAGGATGAGTGAAGGAAAAGTCAAGGGATTTCGTGAGGACGAACGCGACACCTTGTGGTTTGAGGATTGAATCTATGTGCCCAACGACCCGGATATTAGGAAGTTAATACTGCAGGAAGCACATGATTCGCCATACTAGCTCGATACACCGCGGAAACACTAAGATGTATTTGGATTTGAAGGAGCGTTTCTGGTGGACGGGAATGAAGAAGGATATTGCCGAGTATGTAGCCATATGTGATGTATGCCAGAGAGTAAAGGCGGAGCATCAGAAGCCAGCAGGATTGCTACAGCCTATGCCGATACCCGAATGGAAGTGGGAGAAGCTTGGCATGGACTTCATCACCGGATTGCCCAGGATCAAATCAGGATATGACTCAATCTGGGTAGTAGTGGATCGCTTGACCAAGGTAGCCCATTTTATCCCCGTGAAAACCACGTACACCAGTGCGAAGTTGGTAAAGATATACATGACCAAGATCGTATGTCTGCATGGAGTTCCGAGGACCATTGTATCAGATAGAGGAATTACACAGTTTACCTCAAAGTTTTGGCATCAGCTACACCAGACTTTGGGAACAAGGCTGGAATTTAGTACAGCATTTCACCTGCAGACAGATGGACAGACCGAGTGAGTCAATCAGATTCTGGAGGACATGTTGAGGGCTTGTGCGCTAGATTATGGATCTAGTTGGGATGACAATTTGCCCTACGCTGAGTTCTCATACAACAACAGTTACTAGGCCAGTTTGAAGATGATACCGTTCGAAGCGTTGAACGGAAGGAGATGCCGAACCCCGTTGATGTGGGATGAAGTTGGAGACCGTCAGTTATTTGGACCAGACCTGATTGATGACTCACAACCGTAGGGGATCTATTGCAGCGTTTTCGATAAGTAAGAGTGTCGAACCCAACGAGGAGCAGAAAGTATTGATAAGCGATTCTGAGCAAGAAATTACTGCAAGCACTGAAAGATAACTTTTTAGGGGTTTTCTCGATACAAGCAACAGGAAAGTAAAAGCAAGCAATGTAAAAGGCACGGAGAGTAACAAGTGGCCCAATCCTTTCTGAGCAAAGGAGAGGCCTAGCAACTGAACTTATAAAGGCTAAAGCGTTCCTAAGGACACACGGGAGAGGTAGTCATGTGCTTTCGCCATATTCTGTATCGATACTATGTTATGTGTTGATAAGTGTTGAGTGGGTGGATCTATGCTAGTACACTCTCTAGACTAAGATGAGTGCACTCTTATGATTAAACACCTTGCAAGCATCCGCAAATACAAGATAGAATTTAAGGCAAAAGCCTAACCATAGCAATACGATCGAGGATCCATTATTCCCTTATGCAAAAGCGTGCGAACTGGGGTTCAGGTTTCTGTCACTCCGGCAACCCACCGTAAGCATTCTTTGTACACAATGTATTCTCCTAGGTTCTTAATAAGGCGAAGTGTTGAGTGTTCGACTCACACAACACCACTAGTAGAATGACAACGCAACTTAAGTATCAAACAACACATATTACTTCAACAGCATATGACTACTAACAACAAGACTTTCCCCATGTCCTCAAGAACTAAGGTAACTACTCACGAGACATAAAAGAGATCATGATCAGTGGAGATAAATGGGTGATAAACAATCTGGACATAATAATATTTCTCCAACAAAACTCAATAGCATTCACCACAAAGTAGTAATCAACACCGATGGAGTAGAGAGGATAGGTAGTACGGGTTACAACACAAGTTGCAATTGTGAGATGAGATTTGGATGAAGATGGAGATGGTGCTGGTGTTGGGGATGATGTTGATGATGATCTCGATGATGCCCGTGACGATGGTGATGACGATGGCGACGATCTCCCCTTCCGGGAGGTGATCTCCCCGGCGGAATCTGCCCGCCGGAGATGGCTTTTTCTTCTCTGTAGGTTTCCGCCACGGAGCGGCGGCGGAACTCCGTATAAACTCCCTGTTTCATGGTTTTCGGATAACGGAGAGTATATAGGCAAAAGTGTTGGAAATATGCCCTAGAGGCAATAATAAAAGAGTTATTATTATATTTCCTTGTTCATGATAATCGTTTATTATCCATGCTATAATTGTATTGATTGGAAACTCAAATACATGTGTGGATAAATAGACAGACTTTGTGTCCCTAGTGAGCCTCTACAGGACTAGCTCGTTGATCAAAGATGACCGCGGTTTCCAGGTCATAGACATGAGTTGTCATTTGATAACGGGATCACATCATTAGGAGAATGATGTGATGGACGAGACCCAAACGTTAAACATAGCTTTTGATCGTGTCAGTTATCGCTATAGTTTTCTGCATGTCAAGTATAAGTTCCTATGACCATGAGATCATGTAACTCACTGACACCGTAGGAGTGCTTTGTGTGTGCCAAACGTCACAACGTAACTGGGTGACTATAAAGGTACTCTACAGGTATTTCCGAGGGTGTCTGTTGGGTTGACATGGATCGAGACTGGGATTTGTCACTCCGTGTGACGGAGAGGTATCTCCGGGCCCACTCGGTAATACGTCATCTCAATGAGCTCAAAGTGACTAAGCAGTTGGTCACGGGATTATGTATTACGGTAACGAGTAAAGAGACTTGCCGGTAACGAGATTGAACTAGGTATAGAGATACCGACGATCGAATCTCGGGCAAGTAACATACCGACGAGACAAAGGGAACTGTATACGGGATTGCCTGAATCCTTGACATCGTGGTTCATCCGATGAGATCATCGAGAAACATGTGGGAACCAGTATGGGTATCCAGATCCCGCTATTGGTTATTGACCTGGGAGTGTCTCGGTCATGTCTACATGGTTTCCGAACCCGCAGGGTCTACACACTTAACGTTCGGTGACGCTAGGGTTGTTAGTGAGAAAAGTGTATGGTTACCGAAGATTGTTCGGAGTCCCGGATGAGATCCCGGACGTGACGAGGGTCTCCGGAATGGTCCGGAGACGAAGATTGATATATAGGATGAAAGGTTTCGGAGTCCGGAAGTGTTCCGGGGAGCATCGGGAAATCGGCGGAGTACCGGAAAGCGGTTTCGGGGGTCCGGAAGCAGTTCTGGGCCTAATGGGCCACAAGGGGGAACACCACAGCCCTCAGGGGGCTGTGCGCCCCCCCCTGGGCCCTCTCCTTGTGCGCCAAGGGGGGTGGACCCCTCTAGGGTGGCCGCACCCCCTAGCCTTGGGGGGCAAGGCACCTAGGGGGGAAACCCTAGGGCCTGGCCCTGGCCGCCGCCCCCCCCTGCCTTGGCCGCCGCCCCCCCTTGCCCTGGCCGCCGGCCCCCTAGGGGGGAAACCCTAGGGCGCCCTCACCTCTCCACCCCCCCTATATATAGTGAGGCAAAGGGAGGGCAGCAAACACAAGTTCGTGCCTCGGTGCTGCCCTCCCTCTCCCATAACATCTTCTTCTCCCGCGGTGCTTAGGCGAAGCCCTGCCGGAGTTCTTCTCCACCATCACCACCACGCCGTCGTGCTGCCGGTTCTCCATCAACCTCTCCTCCACCCTTTGCTGGATCAAGAAGGAGGAGACGTCCCCGAGCCGTACGTGTGAAGAACGCGGAGGCACCGTTGCTTCGGTGCTAGGATCTTCGGCGATCTGAATCGCGGCGAGTACGACTCCATCATCCGCGTTCATAACGCTTCCGCTTAGCGATCTACAAGGGTATGTGGATCCTACTCTCCCCTCGTAGTTGCATCTACTAGATTGATCTTGGTGAACGTAGAGAAAATTTTTTTTGTTTTCCATGCAACGTTCCCCAACAAAAAGGGGGCAGTCGGAGGTGGGCCCGGGGCTCCAGGCGCCCCCCGGCGCGGCCAGCGGGGGCGCGCCCCCAGGGCGCCTGGGCACCCTGTGGCCCCCCTCTGGTTGCCCTTTCGCATGTCTTCGTGATTCGTCAGGAAAATATCCTCCATCGATTTTCAGGTAATTTGGAGGTATTCTTCTTCAGCAACTCAGCGTCCACTTTTTACCGCTGAATCCTGCGTCTGCTGCTTCGGCACCGGAAAGTTGCAAACTGTGTAAAATAGGCCAAAACAACATAAGAACATCATCGTAATGTGAAATATATCAATGAATAAGGATAAATTATGATACAAAATAGTGATGCATTTTGGACGTATCAACACCCCCAAGCTTAGACCTCGCTTGTCCCCAAGCGAATACTGAGCTCGGTAAACCTGTCCACAAGTTTAGAGAGTGAAGTGTCGATAAATAGAATACGGACAAGAAGCATCACAGTTTCTTCACCAACTCAAATATCCTCAACAACAATCTTCAACTCATAAGGCCCTTATAAAAGAGTGGTAACATTTATATTCGGAAGTAGGGCTAAGGAAACTCATTAAATCATGGCAAACATGTCCTTTGGTCAAAGAACAACTAATAGCTTTTACTTTTGCTCTTTCTTTATGTTTTGATGAGATTAACTGAAGCTTTTGAAAGAACATGCTATTAGGCAAGAAGTGAAAGTGTTAACACAAAGGAAGATATTTGCCTTAGCTGGGCTTGACAAACAACGTACTTATCAAATGATAATGTCAACAAGGATATGATATGACAAATCTTAATGCAACTTTATATGAATGAATCCTTATCAACATCAATTGTCTGCTCTCTTTGAGAAATAGAAGGAAGTAGGAATAACTGACTCGATCTAAAATTAAAAGATAGGCCCTGCTCTAGGGTAGTAGGGAAAACTCATGTGCTATCCTTAAATCAAACAGAATGAAAACAAGTTTTGAGAGGTGCATGATTTGTCAACGAATGCTAATAGATAACTCAATTACTTCTTGAGCTGGACAAGTTTCGAGGAACAGCTCCCGCACGAGGACGATCACATCCTCTTATTCTCCTTTGTTTATCACTGCCAAAGTTTTCTGATTTCTCATGAACAAAGCGTGAAGGAGGGTTTGTTTGTTATATTACTTTTGAGCCGGGCGCACTCTTTGCCAGTTCCTTCTCGTATTATGGGTTTGCACATTAGACATGCAATCCCGGGGTGAAGCTTGTCCAACTCAAAAAGACCATGAATTAACTATTACTTCCTCATGAGCTAAAGCAGAGGCACAAAAATAAAAGATTTTGAACATTTAAGGATAACACATAAATTCTGTACTTTAGGAGGTGGTAGTGGAATACCACGAGTAGGAAGGATGGTGGACTCATATGGAAAGTATTGGTTTAAGGGTATGGATGCACAAGCAGAATTCCGCTTAGTACAGAGTTAGGCTAGCAAAGGTTTTGGGAGAACACACAATTGATGATGACTAAGATGCAAAACAATATAAAGCATAAACATTGAAATACGCATAACACATCAAGTTGTCTTCCTTGTCAGCATAACACTTCAAGCATAATAACATAAAGGTTTTGGCTATGTCGATACTTTAAGAAAATCATGCTTGTTGTTATGACCAGAGCTATGTTTGCCAAGATTAAATAAAGTTTTCACAGCCATACCTGATATAAGGTCAATACTCCCCATAAGAATCATCATATAAGGTCGATTGCGTGAAGAGAATACCGAGTGCAGCAAAAGGAACAAATAAACTTCTCATTAATATTCCATCATAGACGACTCCACACTCACAAATACAATCTCTCCACCGAAGGAGTGATAGACCTCAATGCACACACCTATTTCATATAATAACCCCCCTAAACATGATATGACTCTACTTGACTCTAAAATACAAAAGGTAAGGATAAAGATACCGGGCACTCCCCCAAGCTTGGAACAAGCCAAGGGAATGCCGTTACCCAAGGAGATTTCACTCCTCATCTTTGTTGGCGTTGATCACGTAGTCCTTGGCGAAACGCTTCCATGGAAGGGGTTCTCCAGTCTCGTATGAGAAGTTTGTCTCCTGAATCCTGCATGCAGCACCCATACCCATGCGCATAAACCTTAGTTCATACTCACAGTTCTGGTTATGTAGATCATAAATTTGCCCTTGGAGCTCTACAATTCTTTCTTCAGACGCGGTGATGCTTTTCCACATCTCCTTCATCTCCTTCAGGAAGTAGGTCTTCAGCTCGTTGATGATGTCAAAGTTAGCTTCAACACCACGCTCGATCATCTTCTTGTACTTGAAGACTTCTTGCTCCACTTCTTCCAGCCTGGCCTGGATGCTCCCCTCCTTGATAGGTCCCTTCAGATCTTCTTGATGAAGGACACCGTCCTCCATCTGAACAACCTGAGGGTGCTTCTTCACCTCAGCGAGGTAAGGGTTGATGACGTTGACGACGAACTTGTCCTTGGGGGAACTTGGAGAAGCCATGGCACCAAGATTCAGCTGAAAGATTCCCTGGCAGAAACAGATCGAAAAGAAAACACACGAAATCGCAAGATACGTTGCCGGAACAATCCGGGCAAATATATAGCAAAAATTTGTGCATAGAAAGGAAGGTAACGGGCAAAAGCGGGGTCGGAGACGGACTCCCGGGTGTCCAGGCGCCCTGGCGGCGCGGCCAGGAGGTAGGGCGCGCCAGGGGGCGCCTGGACCCCCTGGAGCTCGTCTCCGGCTCCACTTAGGCTCAGAATTTTACTAATTTTGCAAAAACTCGTAATACGAAACTTTTATGGCGGTTCGCGATGTTTCCTTACCGTACTACATACCTTTTCTTTATTCTGCTTCTGCTGGCGTCTGAAACAGGGCTGCAACATGTTCTTCGTGAGTTGTTGTGTATATTATATTCACATCAACATTGACAGGGTCTCCTGCTATGTAAAGTTTAAGTCTTTGCCCATTCACAACTTGAGGTTTGGAGCCTTCAAAATTGTTAATCTTAATTGCACCAGACCGATAGACTTCTTCAATATGAAATGGCCCTTCCCACCTGGAAAGTAGTTTGCCTGGAGAAAACCTGAAACGGGATCTAAACAACAAAACTTTATCACCAACATTAAATTCACGTTTCAGAATCTTCCTATCATGCCACTTCTTTACCTTTTCCTTGAACATTTTAGCGCTCTCGTAAGCCTCACTTCTCCATTCATCTAGAGAAGTCAAGTTCATGAGACGTTTCTCACCAGCTAATTTTGGGTCAGCATTAAGCTCTCTGACAGCCCAGAAAGCTTTGTGCTCTAACTCTAATGGCAAATGGCAAGCCTTGCCATACACCATCTTATAGGGGGACATGCCCATGGGGTTTTTGTAAGCAGTTCTATACTCCCACAAAGCATCTCCTAACTTGTTTGACCAGTCCTTTCTATTTCTGTTTACTGTCTTCTGCAAGATCAACTTAATTTCTCTATTGGTGAGCTCAACTTGCCCACTAGTTTGAGGATGATATGGTGAAGCAATCCTATGATTGACATCGTATTTGGCCAAAGCTTTTCTAAAAGCTCCGTGCGTGAAGTGTGATCCTCCATCGGTCATGAGATACCTTGGTACACCAAACCTAGGAAAATTACATCTTTAAGCATTTTCAAAGATGTCTTGTGATCAGCAATTTCAGTGGGGATTGCTTCAACCCACTTGGTCACATAATCAACAGCTACTAAAATGTGAGTGTACTTGTGCGAAGAAGGAAAAGGACCCATAAAATCAAAACCCCAACAATCAAAAGGTTCAATCACTAGTGAGTAATTCATAGGCATCTCATTCCTTCTACTAATGTTACCAACTCTCTAACATTTATCACAGGCTAAAACATAATTTCTAGCATCTTTAAAGAGAGTAGGCCAATAAAAACCTGATTGAAGAACCTTATGTGCAGTCCTCTCACCGGCATGATGTCCTCCATAGGGACTATCATGGCACCGTCTGAGAATGTCCTTCTGCTCATGTTCCGGTATGCATCTTCTCACGATCCCGTCGGGACCTTCCTTGAAAAGATGTGGGTCATCCCAAAAGTAGTGCCTCAAATCATGAAAGAACTTCTTCCTTTGCTGAAATGTTAAACCTGGAGGCAAATACATTGCAACAATAAAATTAGCATAATCTGCATACCAAGGATCGGAAAGAGATTGTACTTTTACAACGGCAAGTTGCTCGTCTGGAAAACTATCGTTGACTGGGATGGGGTCGTGCGGTATATCTTCCATCCTTGAAAGATTGTCCGCCACCGGATTGTCTTCTCCTTTCCTATCAACGATCTGCAAATCAAATTCTTGAAGAAGGAGTACCCATCTGATAAGCCTTGGCTTGGCATCCTTCTTTGTCATAAGGTATTTAATGGCAGCATGATCAGTATGAATAATAACTTTGGAATCAACAATATACTGCCTAAACTTATCACAAGCAAATACTACAGCTAAGAATTCCTTCTCAGTAGTAGCATAATTCTTTTGAGCACTATCAAGAGTTTTGCTAGCATAATGTATAACATTCAATTTCCTATCAACTCTTTGTCCTAAAACAGCTCCAACAGCAAAATCACTAGCATCACACATAATCTCAAAAGGTAAATTCCAGTCAGGTGGTTGTACTATAGGAGCGGTTATTAAAGCTTTCTTAAGAACTTCAAAAGCTTCCTTACAATCCTCATTAAATACAAAAGGAACGTCCTTCTGGAGAAGATTAGTGAGGGGCCTCGAAGTCTTAGAAAAGTCTTTAATAAATCTTCTATAGAAACCAGCATGACCAAGAAAACTGCGAATACCTTTGATGTCCCTTGGATAGGGCATCCTCTCAATAGCTTCAATCTTGGCCTTGTCCACTTCAATTCCCCTTTCGGAAATCTTGTGACCAAGAACAATTCCTTCATTAACCATGAAGTGGCACTTCTCCCAGTTGAGTACCAAATTTGTCTCCTCGCATCTCTTTGAAAAGTAGCAGGGGCATTACATAAACCAAAAGGCATACGCCTGTAAGCATAAGTACCAAAGGGATAAGTAAAAGTGGTCTTCTCTTGATCAGCAGTGTTAACATGAATTTGAGAGAAGCTAGAATAACCATCGAGATAAGAAAAGTGGGTATTTTTGGATAACCTTTCAAGCATTTGGTCGATGAACGGCAGCGGGTAGTGGTCCTTCCTGGTTGCCTTGTTCAACTTCCTGTAATCAATACACATTCTATATCCAATAATAATTCTCTGAGGTATTAGTTCATTTTTATCATTAGGAACCACAGTTGTACCTCCTTTCTTAGGAAAACAATGTACAGGGCTTACCCACTTACTATCAGCTATAGGGTAGATAATACCTGCGGCTAGAAGCTTGAGAATCTCAGTTCTCACAACATCCATCATCTTCGGGTTCAACCGTCGTTGATGATCAACAACTGGTTTAGCATCAGGCTCAAGGTTGATAGTATGTTGACAGATAGATGGACTTATCCCCTTAAGGTCATCAAGGGTATAGCCAATTGCGCCTCGGTGTTTACGGAGTACTTCCAATAGTCGCTCTTCTTCATATCCTGAAAGGTTAGAATTGATAATAACAGGATATACTTTCTTTTCATCTAAATAAGCATACTTGAGCGTATCTGGAAGAGGTTTAAGATCGAACACCGGGTCTTCTTTCGGTTTTGATAAAATTCCCAAAGGTTCAACCGGAAGGTTGTGCTTCAGGATAGCAGGTTGCCTCAAGAATATTTCATCTAGTTCATTTCTTTCCTGCATATGCAAATCATTCTCGTGGTCCTCCATATATTGCTGCAAAGGATCATTAGGGGGAATAGCAATAGAAGCAATACTTTCAATAAGTTTATCATCACTAGATAAATCGGTACCACGAGGCTGCTTAGAGAACTTAGAAAAATTAAATTCATATGGCTCACCATCGAATTCAACAGAAACTTTACCTTTCTTGCAATCTATTATAGCTCCACAAGTTCTAAGAAAAGGTCTACCAAATATAATTGGACAAAAATTGTCCCTCTCTGAACCAAGTACTAGAAAGTCGGTAGGATATTTTACCTTTCCACATAGGACTTCAACGTCCCTCACAATTCCTATAGGAGAGATAGTTGTTCTGTTTGCAAGATGAATGGTAACATCAACTTCTTCAAGTTCACAAGGGGAAATCTCACCGATGATCTCTTCATAAAGTGAATAGGGGATAGCACTTGCACTCGATCCCAAATCGCATAGCCCATAATAATTGTGATCTCCTATTTTAACAGATACTACGGGAGTACCTGAAATTGGGCCTTTATTCTTGGCTGTGACAAGGTTAGTGGAAACAGCACACAAATTTATATTGGAATCCAAAACATCATTAGTAACAAGGTCTTTAATCAATGCAACTTGAGGATCGACCCTGATCTGGTCCTCAGGCTCATCAACTCTTCTCTCACTTTTATTTATTATGCCTGTCACAAGAGAGTGCTCCTTTATCCTTGCGGGAAAAGGAGGCTGTTCATATATAACTGCAGGCAAAATAGGGTTAGCAACATGAATTTCAACAGGTGGCTCTTTAAAAGGTTCATGATGCTGGTCTCTCTTCTTTTTAAAAGAATCAACGTGAGAGGCAAAATTCTTACATAAATCAATCACTAGATGGGAATCTAGACCAATCTTAGAGCAAAAAGTATTGAAGTAATCAGTTTTCACATAGCTCTCAATATAATCATGTTCATAATTTATAGCGGGTTCAATACCTTTATCAATTTCCCAATCTTTGGTATTCCTCTGGATCCTTTCAATGAGATCCCACCTTTCTTCAACACTCTTCTTCTGAAATACCCCACTAGAGGAGGCATCCAGCATCTCCTTATCCTGACGAGAAAGCCTGGCATAAAAATTTGTAAGTATAATTTCCTTGGGAAGCTTATGAATAGGGCATTTGAGCATTAGGGACTTCAATCTCCCCCAAGCTTGAGCAATGCTTTCTCCGTCATGAGACCTAAAGTTATAGATATAATTCATGTCTCGATGAATTTCATGAAGAGGATAAAACTTAGTATAAAAGAGAGACATAAGCTCTTGCCAGTCAAGCAAGTGTGAGTTATCGAGAAGCCTATACCAATCTGAAGCTTTATCTATAAGTGATACGGCAAACAATTTCCTCATGACAAACTCCATCGATACACCTGCAAGCTTAAATAATGAACATAGTTGTGACAGATATAGCAAGTGTTCACCGGGATGTCTGTCTCCTGCATAACGATTAGCCAAAACATAATCGATAATACCAGCTGGTATTTTATAGGGCACAATTTCAGTAGGGGGAGGATCAACCACCACAGGTGTGGGGCGTCTTCCCGCAAGCAACGATCCAATAACAGGGTTGTCCATAAGGACAAAGAGCAGCAATAGCAAAAATAAAAACAGAATTATAAAAACTTCCTTACCAGTTTCACCTTACCAATAGCGCTACGCTCCCCGGCAACGGCGCCAGAAAACGCTACTTGATGACCCACAACCGTAGGGGATCTATTGCAGCGTTTTCGATAAGTAAGAGTGTCGAACCCAACGAGGAGCAGAAGGTATTGATAAGCGATTCTGAGCAAGAAATTACTGCAAGCACTGAAAGATAACTTTTAGGGGTTTTCTTGATACAAGCAACAGGAAAGTAAAAGCAAGCAATGTAAAAGGCACGGAGAGTAACAAGTGGCCCAATCCTTTCTGAGCAAAGGAGAGGCCTAGCAACTGAACTTATAAAGGCTAAAGCGTTCCTGAGGATTTAAGGCAAAATCCTAACCACCTTGTAAGCATCCGTAAATACCAGATAGAATTTAAGGCAAAAGCCTAACCATAGCAATACGATCGAGGATCCATTATTCCCTTATGCAAAAGCGTGCGAACTGGGGTTCAGGTTTCTGTCACTCCGGCAACCCACCGTAAGCATTCTTTGTACACAATGTATTCTCCTAGGTCCTTAATAAGGCGAAGTGTTGAGTGTTCGACCCACACAACACCACTAGTAGAATGACAACGCAACTTAAGTATCAAACAACACATATTACTTCAACAACATATGACTACTAACAACAAGACTTTCCCCATGTCCTCAAGAACTAAGGTAACTACTCACGAGACATAAAAGAGATCATGATCAGTGGAGATAAATGGGTGATAAACAATCTGGACATAATATTATTTCTCCAACAAAACTCAATAGCATTCACCACAAAGTAGTAATCAACACCGATGGAGTAGAGAGGATAGGTAGTACGGGTTACAACATAAGTTGCAATTGTGAGATGAGATTTGGATGAAGATGGAGATTGTGCTGGTGTTGGGGATGATGTTGATGATGATCTCGATGATGCCCGTGACGATGGTGATGACGATGGTGACGATCTCCCCTTTCGGGAGGTGATCTCCCCGGCGGAATCTGCCCGCGGGAGATGGCTTTTTCTTCTCTGTAGGTTTCCGCCACAGAGCGGCGGCGGAACTCCGTAAAAACTCCCTGTTTCAGGGTTTTCGGATAACAGAGAGTATATAGGCAAAAGGGGGCAGCCGGAGGTGGGCCAGGGGCTCCAGGCGCCCCCCCCCCCCCCCGGCGCGGCCAGCGGGGGCGCGCCCCCAGGGCGCCTGGGCACCCTGTGGCCCCCCTCTGGTTGCCCTTTCGCATGTCTTCGTGATTCGTCCGGAAAATATCCTCCGTCGATTTTCAGGTAATTTGGAGGTATTCTTCTTCAGCAACTCAGCGTCCACTTTTTACCGCTGAATCCTGCGTCTGCTGCTTCGGCACCGGAAAGTTGCAAACTGTGTAAAATAGGCCAAAACAACATAAGAACATCATCGTAATGTGAAATATATAAATGAATAAGGATAAATTATGATACAAAATAGTGATGCATTTTGGACGTATCACTGATCAAAGAGTCTGAAGAGAAGGTTAAGTTGATTCGGGGTAGACTGAAGGTAGCTCAGTCCAGGCTGAAGAGTTGTGCAGACTCGAAGCGCAAGGAAGTAGCCTATGAAACCGGAGACAGAGCGTACCTGAGAGTATCGCCTCTGCGAGGAGTTAAACGTTTCGGAGTTAAGGGAAGGCTAGCCCCAAGATTTGTGGGACCTTACCGTGTTTTGGAACGCATGGGAGAGGTTGCCTATTAGTTGGAGTTACCCGAAGGATTGTGAGGAGTGCACGATGTGTTTCACGTTTTGCAGCTTAAGAAGTGCCATGCGGAGATGGCCGATATCCAGCTAATTAAGAGACACAGTACCCCTGGAAGCAATTCATTTGGATAGTGATCTAACTTATGAGGAGAAACCCGTCAAGATTCTCGAATTTTCGAGTAGAGTCACCGCAGTAAGGTTATCAAGTTTTGCAAAGTTCAGTGTAGTCACCACATCGAGGAAGAAGCCACCTGGGAACGAGAAGGTGATCTACGCAAGGACGACCCACACATGTTCTCTAGGCAAGCCGAATCTCGAGGGCGAGATTCATTCTAAGGGGGGTAGATTTGTAACATCCCAAATTTTCAATTTGGAATGTTATACATAGATCATACTGCATTGCATATTTCTTTGCATTTTGTGTGTGGCGATCCTCGAAAATTCTAAGCAACTCAAGGACCTACGGAGAGAGTTGGGAATTCTACCATTTCCGTATTTGAGTTTTCTCGAATACCGGCACGAGGATAGCGTGGGTTTTAATTATTTTTCTCTACTAAAAATATTTCTAAATAAATATATGAGCGGAGATAATATGACTTCTCCAAAATAACAGAAATATTGAAGGAAAAATGTTAAAACCCACTTTTGGTAATTTTTTCTGATTTATTTGTGATTTTATTTGCATAGGAAAAATACGCGTTTTTCAAAATTGCATTTAGGTCCGGGAAAATGTGCACTTTGTCCTAAATATTATTAAAGGACGCTGAAAATTTATTTCGGAATTTTTGGAGTCTGTTTAGTATTTCTTTCGTTCGTTTTTGTACGTCGGGACTCGTTTAAAAAAAAGTGCTAACCGACCTTGGGCCGTAACCGGCTAGTTTTAGATGTTTTTGTAGCAATTATTTATGCATTTTATCTTTGAAAGATGTCCGGCAGCAACGCACGGGGCATCATCTAGTTTTTTGAAACCCTATCCGGAACTTTCATAGCTTTATGCTATTTACTCTGGAGTTTTGCATCAATTGGATTGTGTCCAGTGGCGTAGCTAGGGGGTGGCCAGGGTGGTCCATGGACCACCCTGGAATTTCCCTATAGTTTATATATAGTGTAGTAAAAAATATATTTCTTTGAAAATAAATGAACTTATGTAAATATTTCTATTGATGGACCACCCTGGCTTATTGGGCTAGCTACGCCATTGATTGTGTCCAGCAACCTCGCTTCTACCTATTGGGGTGTGTGGTTCTTCTGGCTCTTCAATACTCGTAAGGTTATTCTATCTTGTACGCGGTGATGCAAATTTAGCATGGAGCTAAAGAAGAAAACTTGACAGGACCCGATGTATCTTAAAGTTTTAGGAGGGACCATTGTTCGTTTGTGTGGTTTCACATTTATTGATCCAACATAATTTATTGAGTTAAGCAATAAATTCGGATTACACAATGCAGAAAAAAGATGTCCAAAATAGTAATTACAAAGTTGAAAAGATGGGACGATCACACTAATGCATATGCGACAAACACACACAAAAAGGGACTCTTCAACAAACCCTTAGGTATCATCTGCCTACGTCGATCAAGCTATGACCATGGTACCTTTCCCACTTGGCAATTTGGGAAACACTCATGTCCAAAAAGGAAAGAAAAGAAAGAAACTTAAATCAAGCTCGGATGCTAATTGTCTAACCTAGTTATAGTACGATCATTGTTCTGAAAAGACGTCCGTTTCGTTGTCAAATAAATAAATATAGCGTCCTTTCAATTTTGCGTTGCTTAATTTGGATGCAAACGATTTTTCCTTGATGCATGCTGCCGTGCAAGAAAGACCAACGACCGATCTCCACATTGATTCACACCAAACAAATTAATTAGGGCATGTACAATGGTTCTAGCTTAAGGATGCCACGTAAGATAAATGATGAGGTGGATGAGAGAGAAATCATAAGAGAAGGCTTGTCTTAGCTTCTTTAAGCAAAGACAAGAGATGATAGCTTAGCACAATTTGTCTCACCATGTTTTTAGGAATAACTAATTATTGAAGATAAGGCTAAGAGATGACCCATTGTAGACTTGTTTTTTTGTCATCTCTAATTTACATGCAAAACTTAAGATAAGACCATCTTAGCAACCATTGTACATGCCCTTAGGAAGGTCGACGATGGAAATCTACGTCCGGAGAAGCATACATTACATGCGTACGATATAGTTGTACTTTCTTTTTTTGCGGGTTATAGTTGTACTTCCATTAACATGGTTGTCTCTTGCACACACAAGTCAAGTAGCGTATGAGAGCCTAGTGACGAACCAACCAGTGGTTGGATGATTAGAGGAACTATGCTATCCCCAGTCCATCAGGTTTCAAGTCCTGGTGTTTGCATTATTCCTGGATTTATTTTATGATTTTCGGCTATGCACATTCAGTGGGAGGAGACGTTTCTGTCGACAACGAGACGCCTATGGTGACTTCGTAAATCTCAAAATGATAAGCCGGCTCAGTCTCTCGGAGATGCTCATAGGGGTAGGGTGTGCGTGTGTGTGTTTATAGGAGTGAGTGTATATGTGTATGTATGAGCGCTTGTGTCAGTACTGTGTTAAAAAAAAGTATGAGAGCCTAGTGGTTAAAGATAGAGTGATGACTAGATATTTACCAGCTTAAACTCATGGTACGTGCTTACGGCTAGTGCGTTCCTTTTGCGTACACATGCATTGAAGGTGACAACGAATGCACATCCCGATCCGATCTCGATATCTCATGCACGTACATCGTACGTCCATGCTGTTGATGCAATTCATGTATACGATAGCTTCTCCAAAGCGTGCTTGCATGCACATATACGCACGCTAAGTAATTCGAACCGATACGCATAGCGGGCCAATGTTCGCCTATAACGAGTACGTACTGGCCGGGGCACGGAACAGTTTATTTATCGTGGCCGGGAATGGTGACTAGGACTTGCCATACTCAGCTAGGATTAATCTTAGTAGTAGTAGGTAATACAACCTTGCATTTTACCTTTAATTAATTCTGGTTGGTGAAGTCTGACATATATGCAGGCGCATATGTGACCACACTAAGGGCATCTCCAATGTGGGCGCTAAGGCCGAGCGCCAGGATCAGAATCCTCGTATCCCGTCCGATTCCAAGAAATAGGCTAGCATCGATGCCATGCTAGTCGTCGGGCGCTAGCCCAATTTCTTGTTCTTTTTTCACGCGAATAGCGTCAGTACCTGGCACCGAGCGTTGGAAACAGGAGCGCTAGCCCAGACGCAAGGAAGAAAAACATTTTTTTTATTACTGCTTAAGTGTCTAATGAGGCGCCTTACAATGTAGATATCCTAAAAGAGCAACGGATTTTGATCGTGTTTTAAACACCGTTGCCGGTGTTTTGGTGGCCACACGATTAGTGTTGCTGGCAGTTGCTAAAACATTTATTTTTGCGAATAAGTAGCTATAACATTGGCTGTAAGGATTTATTATCTGGGTCCGGAGGACAAGTAAAACGTACGCATTGCCAAAAAAATAAAAATAAAATCATTGTCCACATTCTTCATACTTGACAGCAGTAGGACACGGCAAACACACACACACAATATATATATATATATATATATATATATATATAGGAAAATGGTTGTGTACTCCTGGGAGTACGTACTTCCGCTCCTCATATACCATATAGATAAATCTTTTATATCGTTTTATTATTTTTAATATACTTCATTAGTAATTATTAGATATCTCAAAATGATTTTTATGAAAAAATTCATGCGAGTCTACATATTTTAAATGTTTACGTATATACTGATGTTTTTGTACGTGAAAAAGGTATATTACAAAAAGTACGTGGCAGATGATATTTTTTCAACAAAACTCATATTGGGGTATCTTAGAATATTTAATGAAATATATTGATAATGATAAAGAAGTATAATTAATGCGTATATGAGGTATATTGAGGATGGGAGTACATACTCTCAGGAGTACAAAAGAGGACCCTAGTTCTACCTAACCATGCAAACAACTCAAAGGATATACACCCAGATAACCAACCTGTAGGTTGTTTTAGATAGCTTACCAGGCTTACCTCGACATTGGTTATACATAATAATTAACCTTCCCTTGTAGGTACTGTAAGTGGCATCTCCACCGACACATGAGTCGCACTGGACTGCATGCGCCCCTATGTTTTTTCTTGTAGCAAGGAAGGATGACTTCCGGCCATTGCATCTGGGAGATGCATATAATCATTTTATTAATTATTCATAAAGACCTTACAGAGTAATACATCAGTATGTCTGAAGTCGTCATGTTGGCAACCTTTGTCGCTACTCCTATCCATTCATGAAGGGGTGCAAAAAGTGTGAGCCAAATACCCACACCTCTCACCTAGCGTAACATCTAAACCGGAGACATGAACCAAGCCACATACTGGATCTGGGGCACAAACCGGTCTTAGGCACTCTCATTGGTCGCCGTCTTCCATCAATCCATCTTCAGAACAGGAACTGATGCATCGACCTTGCTTGGCTTGCAGTCGACGCCCCCACGACGCGAGACAGTGACTCCTCACTACGCGCGTTCATCATCACGCTACCCTTGTTAAGACTTTGCTGCCCCTCGCCACTCCATGATGTCGATGCGTCACAGGGAACGTTGCTCCACCGCAGATGTCGCCCACTAGTCCCTCGTGCCTATGCGCACCTCCAAGAATTACGCCCTCAAGAGGGGTACGACACCTGAGGGTCGCTGTCATCCGACCGACTGATCTAGGGTTTCCCCTGAAAGTTGCGGACAGGGGTCTAGAGCTTCTCGATGATGATATGTTCAAGAAGGGGATGACGTACTGAAACGCCGTCATCGCCAACCTTGGCAACGTGCCAAGAGTAGGGTTTTCGTCCGGATCCATTTGAGGACCCGGCATCCAGCATCGTGTGCCCGGAACCGCCTCCGATCACCTTCGCCGCACATGGAATGGGCCGCACCGGACGGATTGGATCTGACCAGAGACTAGACCCACCATGCCGCCGCCGCAGTTCCAAGGTCAGATCTGATCTGACCCGCCGCCGCCGTGGGAACGCAGCCCGCGTACAACGGGCCGTGTCGCCCTGATGAGGACAACGCCACCGCCACACTGCCGGTCACTGCGCCAACTCGCCGCCGCCGCCTAGCAAGACCGCCCGCACCGGTCCTCCCGAGACGCGAAAGCAGGGCCCCGCCGCCGGCCACCGCGAGGGGCTTTGCCCCGGCGGCAAGGATGGGGGATGGTGGTGAGGAGACGAGAGCAACGAGATGGGTGGCGCCGCCCGAGTCGCCCCTGGGATGGGCAACGAGATGGGTGGCGCCGCCCGAGTCGCCCCTGGGATGGGACGACGCGGGGGCCTAGCCGGGCTCCGGAGTTTGATTTTCCGCATGCGTCCCTATGTAAGTACGGCACATCCAATACATGCCTTGGTTTAACATATGCATAAGTATAATCCTTCTACGTCTTGACTATTAAGTACTAGGTGTTATGTAGCGGACGTACGCACGTACTCCTTTAGAGTCCATGCACACCTCACGACTCGGGGCTATACGTACGTACGCCCCTCGATGAGATCACGCAAGTTCAATGCATAATGCTTTCCCTGCTTAGTTTCTCGAAGGTCTATCATAGGGATAGAGTGTGCATGCGCACATTCATAGAGGTAAGTATATGCTTATGTGTATAAATGACTTTGATTGTTCTATGTTCAAAAAAGCGATCAAGCAAGCTGGCGACTAGAGTACTGCTGCGTGCACCGACGCACGGCTGTTTCATTACTCAATGCCTGCCTCTACTTTAACCAGCTAGTTTCCAGATCTCGTGCCCCAATTCTTTTTCTACTTACACGTATCCGTTCAATTTAATATAATGTGACGTGCAAGCAAGCTACTAGTCGCCGAAAAATGAACCATGTGCAAGTTGAACGCATCATAATTTAGTAACTTCTTAGGGCATCTCAAATGCCAACCCGCAAATTCCTTCGATATATGTTAATTTTTTATGTCCGAACGTGGTCCACTGACATGATATGGGAGTGAGCCATACAATGCTAATTACAAAGTATCTGGCTGGGAGGAGAAAAGGTAGATGGAGACCATGCATGTGATGGGATATTGTTTTGTGTTGTCCGGTTGGGAGGAGAGGGGGACCATGCAGAGAGAGAGAGAGAGAGAGAGAGAGAGAGAGAGAGAGAGAGAGAGAGAGAGAGAGAGAGAGAGAGAGAGACCACAGGGAGGTTTTTTGTTGGTCAAGTGGATGTTCGGATTACGGTATATCTCCCCTACTTTTGGCTCCAATTTGCCGAAAAAACGGACGCCCGGACAGCTTCGCGGACCGATACAGGTTCATATTGGATTGTAAAAGTGAACAAAAGTGTCCAACCAGACATATACAGGAGTTTTGCGGGTATCCCTGGGAGATGGCCTTGTATCACAAATTCACAATAGCTAAAAATCAGTTAACTGAATTTTGTTTCTGGGTAGATCGATTTTGTTTTGAGAAGACAGAAAGAAGCGCCGAGGGAGAGGAAGAAGGAGACACCAAGACCCCCGCCGGCAGGGAAGAAGCAACCCCACTATATATCATAAGGGTGCGGGTGAGGTTCACCGGAAAAGCAACCCCACTGTCTATCTTTAGGGTGGCGGGTGCAGGTTGGCCGGGGATTTTCGGTTGGTCATCAGGCTTAGAGGGATGGTCGAGGGGGCGGCAAGATCGGCGTGGGAGGAGGTTGAGGGGAGGGCGGTGCGGCAAGGCGGTCTCCGGAGTGCCACCGGCCTGGGGCAGGGAAGGCCGGCGGTTAGGCTAGTGGTACGTGGGGCGTTCGAGAGGAAGAAGATAAACAATAGATTGGTTTGGAGGTTGAAGAAGCTAATCCGGCCATTCATTTCGTATCCAACGGCTTAAAACAATCTGACCCAATTTTTTTAAGGTGACCTTCATCGAGCGAAACCCTAATCAACTATATACTGCAAAAGTTTGATCTTTCCTCCAGCTCAGACCCCTCTCTGACCACACGAGTGCATGACACAAATGGTATGGTGGTTGACATCGCTATCCAACCCTATCTTCAAGGTAAAGTGTCCATGGACACATCGTCTTCAAACCGTGTGGAATTAATTTCTCCACATGTCCATCGATCAACTACCGATGGATCTGATCACGTCCCTCTGACGCTACATTGCACTATAAACTAGATCATTGATGGCGCGCATTGCCGCGCCCGTCATTTTATCATTTTCATCATACAGCGGAATAATGCTCGAGGAATATCGGTAAAATCATGGGCACATGAGAAGCCCGGCCAGTTAACTTTAGGCCCACCTTGAGCAAATAACAAATAATAATTGAGAAATCTAAAATGCTAGCAACATACACAATGGAAATTAAACAACCTGATTTACATATAATTAACATTGTGAGAGTGGAAAACGAGACAATATGAAACAAACCAAAACCTAAATCAATATCACCAAAAAATAATACAAAAAATGCCTCAGTAGTTGTCAGAGTGCTTTACACTGCTTCATCCAGTAACATTACACTGATATTCCAAAAACGTGTTCGATTGCACCGTGCCATTCATACTCAGTGGTCTTCCATGCTAGAGTTGACGACGACCCACTCCTTCATGCAGTGGTGTTTCAAAATACGACAGAAATATAGGGAGAACGACAACAAGGAATCTGTATGTTCAATTTTTGGAATGCAGGGATATTATGGTAATGTAATTGCTTCCTGGAAGAATCATACATGAACTGAACAGAAATATAGGGAGGTCTGGACGAGCATCATGGTTCATGCTCTGCTGCGGGTGTAGAAAAGGTGAGCGATGAGTGGTAGGGGAGGCAACGCATATATATATATATATATACACAGACCTGTACCCCCGAGGTAGCGGAAAGGACATGCACATAATCCTCGCCATGAATTGTGCACAGAAACTGAAGAATAACTACATCCTTGAAATCTCGGTGGAGCAGTTTCGCTCAGACGAGGCGTCGGCTTGAATCACCTGCATCGGCTGGATCCCCCCGTTTGTCCTTCGTAGATCGATCGCCCGCATCTGCTGGATCTAGCGATCCCCGCATCACCCGCAATGGCAGCGATCCCCTTTTCTCTCTCGCATCAACCGGTTTTCTGGACGCTGGATAGAAGTGGTCGCTCGTCGGTATTCCTTCGCAACCACCACTGGGCCTCCTTTAGTTAAGCGATGGAATGGGCTGGCCGATGGCCCAATTTACCAGAGGTCTTCGTTTCGGCCTCTGGAGTAGCATGCCATAGGACAGCTGGGCCAATTTTCGACAGATGCGGGATAGATGGATATACACACGAGATCCGACGGCCGAAAATGTCCAGATCAGGAAAACGGACATCCAGAAATGAGGCTCGCTGAGAGGACTCGGTTTAGGCTCAGTTTTACTGTCCTTAATATATGTGTTGCATGCTTCGCCTTCTCATCCAGTCATCCTCAGCTATATCACCACACACATAACGAGCTAGCGCTGCACCAACCAACCAGTAGTCCATTACACTTGACCATGGCGCCCAAGCAGCTCCCCGCCGTCCTCCTTGCCGCCTGTGCCACCCTCCTGGCCCTTGCCACGCCCTTACTCGCCGGCGACCCCGACATGCTTCAGGACTTCTGCGTCGCCGACTACAAATCCCTAGACGGCCGTAAGTTGTGTGTATGGCCAACAAGAGAACGTGACGGTGGACGACTTCTTCTCCTCGGCGCTGGCACTCCCCGGCAACACCGGCAACCCAGTCGGCTCCGCCGTGACCGCGGCGAACGTGGAGAAGCTCCCATGCCTCCACACGCTGGGCGTATCCATGTCCCGCGTGGACTATGCGCCGTGGGGCGTGAACCCGCCGCACACCCACCCACGTGCCACCGAGATCATCTACGTGCTTGAGGGCTCCCTTGACGTCGGCTTTGTCACCACTGCCGGCAAGCTCTTCGCCCGCACCGTCTGCAAGGGCGAGCTCTTCGTCTTCCCCCGCGGCCTCGTCCACTACCAGAAGAACAACGGCGGCGCGCCGGCCGCCGCCATCTCGGCCTTCAACAGCCAGCTTCCGGGCACGCAGTCCCTCGCCCTAGCGTTGTTCGCAGCCTCACCACCGGTGCCCACCGACGTGCTGGCCAGGGCGCTCCAGATCGATGGCGGCCTGGTGGAGGCCATCAAGTCCAAGTTCCTGCCAATGTAACTAGCCATGCATGCATGAGGTTGGTTAGGTCGGCTCTACGTGCGTACGTGCTGCTAATAATAACGAGGACCACGTAAAAGTGCAGTTTTAATTCATTTGCTTGAGAATATCTTTTCTACTGTAATCTGATTCTCTTGTGGCGGTGCATGTTTAGTGAAGGGCCTCGTCGGTTTTACTGTTATAACTATTACTTTTTCTTCATGAACTAATGGTGCTTGATTTGTACGTGTCCATTATTGGTGAATGAATCTACTTTTTTTTTTTTGCGGGGATAAAGGGAGTTTATTGCATAGGAATAGAGTTACAGTCGAGAGGCCACAAGTCCTCAATACAAGGTGGAGCCGAGCCTAGCCAAACAGCCGTGGCTCGCTCGGTGCCGCTATACTTAGCCAATCGATCGGCAACTCTATTTTGAAATCTACTAATCTTTTGAGAAAGAAACTTCCTATTATCTAAAAGTGACTTAATCTCCTGGATAATCTGACCATAAGCCGAGCGAAGCAGTGCATCATTTGTCAAACTAGACAAAGCTTCCGAGGAGTCCGTTTGAACCACCACCGGTAAATCCGAGTGTTGTAATGCAAGGGCCATCCCCTGCATGATTACATGCAATTCTGCCTCTAGTGGGTCATTGCAATAGAAGATGAACCGGTAAGCTGCCATTAGGATCTCGCCTTTGTCGTTCCAGAGCACCATCCCAATACCCGCCGAGCCGTCCTCCTGCAGAAAAGAACCATCGACAGACAGCGCCAGCCTACCATGCGGCGGCGACGGCCAGGGCTCTGCCGGCGGCCTGACTCTGGGAACAGACAACGCCATCGCCGAGAGCAGCATCTTTCCTTTAATGATCTCCTATGCAGAGTAACGCGCAGCGAGCCTTATAGACTTGTAGTAACTGTCCAGAAATTCAACAGTGGCTAGAACAGGCGGTGCCTCTTTCCCGTGTGTCAGATCATTACGGAGCTGCCAGATCCGCCAAAGAAACATAATCAGCATGTCAATTACCTCGGGCGAGCATTTCGACAGTAGAGAGAGTAGCCACTCCCTCCCGTCATGGAGGAGGAGGTTATCGTCTGGGAGTGGCCAATGAAGACGCATGTTTGTCCAGAGCAGTCTTGCATGAGGGCAAGCTATCAAAGCATGGAAAGAATCCTCCTCCTCCACCCCGCAGAGCAAGCACGTAGGGCGCGTCGCCAAGTGACGGTAGGCCATATAGCTCTGTGTAGCCAACGTACCTGTCACACATCTCCACGCATTGATCTTCATCTTCTGCGGTACCCCGAATCGCCAAACATAATTCCATCCCACTCGGTTACCCTCTGGTGCAGCACTCGACGCTCCATTAGCAGCGCCAGCATTATGATCGCATGTAGCCAACTTATAGGCACTTCTCACCGTAAACCCCCCCCCCCCCACTTTTTTCAGGATACCAAGCCAAGAAATCATCTCTCTGGCGAGGCAAGGTTCTAATTTTCAGAATGTGATCAATATCCATTGGCCAAAAGAATTCCCTCAATCGGTCCAGCTTCCATGCTCCATTTTCGTCTAAGAAGTCAGAGACCCTGTGGAGCCGGCAATTTCCCTTCGGAGTAATTGGACGGAAAGAGAACGGCCGAGGCAGCCAAGGATCACGCCAGGTCCGAATCTTCCTACCATTGCCGACCCGCCAAATGACGCCCTTCTTGATCAACTCAAGGCCATGCAATATTCCATTCCACACCTCAGACCCGGAGCCCCGGAACACAGTATCCAAGAGCTCACCAGAAGGATAGTATCTCGCCTTTAGTAGACGCGCACAAAGGCTATCCGGCCGATCCAGAAGCCTCCAGGCCTGCTTAGCCAGCAGCGCCTGGTTAAACGCCCTCATGTCCCTAAACCCCATACCGCCCATAGCTTTAGGCAACCGCAACTTATCGCAGCTCATCCAGGCCATCTTCTTCTTCCCGTTCTCCACCCCCCACCAATATTGGCGTATCATCCTTGAGAGATCATCACAGACCGAAGCCGAGAGTTTGAAGACGCTCATAACATAAGCTGGTATGGCCTGTGCCACTGATTTGATTAGTATCTCCTTATTCCCTGAAGACATGTACTGCTCACTCCAGTCCACCAAGATTTTCCTCAACCGCTCTTGGATAGTCTCAAAGTGTCCTTTGTGTATCCTCCCCTCCGGAACCGGCAAGCCCAAATATTTAGGCTCAAACGCCTCCTGGGTGATGTCCAGCGTCACTTTTACCTCATTAACCGTATCAGGATGTCATTGATTTGAGAATAGAATGGAACACTTCGACAGGTTAATAAGTTGTCCTGTCGCCGTCGCAAATGTGTTCAACACCCCTTTCACTAATAATGCCTGCTGACAGTTTGCTTGAAAGAATAGAAGTGAGTCATCCGCAAACAAAAGGTGAGTAATCTCTGGAGCACCTCTACATATTTTGACTCCCTTGAGGCCATCCTCCCTTGCAGCCTTATCAATCAACGCAGAAAGAGCATCAGCAACAAATAAGAAGAGGAATGGGGACAGTGGGTCACCTTGATGGAGTCCCCTCGAGGGGGAGAAGGACTCCAGTAGCTTCCCATTAAATTTTACCGAGTACGTCACCGATGAAACACAAGCCATAACCCGCGCAATCCAGATGGGCGAGAAGCCCTATTTAGTTAAAGCTTTCCCCAAGAACACCCAGTCCACCCTGTCATAGGATTTAGAAAGATCCAGCTTGTACGCACAGAGGCCGGCTGCATTGTTCCTTACCGATTGAATATGGTGAAGACATTCAAATGCAATAATAGAGTTGTTAGAAATCAGCCTCCCCGGTATAAAGGCGCTCTGGTTCTCAGAGATGAGATCAGACAGGATAGGTCGCAGCCTGTTTACCATACATTTAGGGATTATCTTGTATATAACATTGCACAAGCTTATTGGTCTAAAGTCCTTGAGATCGTTTGGATGAGGGATCTTAGGAATTAGCACAATAGCTGTGTCATTAACTCCATCAGGCATAACACCAGAAGCAAAGAACTCGTGAACCGCCGTAACAATCTCCGTTTTCAATAGTGCCCAATTCCACTGAAAGAACCTAGCAGGAAGACCATCACACCCCGGGGCCTTCAATGGCCCAATCTGAAATAAGGCATTAGAGATCTCCTCGTCTGAATAGGGGCGGCATTAGGAAGCGTTCATCTCCTCAGTTACTTTTGGGGCAATACAGTCCAACACCGCGTCCGGGGAGAGGGTAGGATCTTTGGTGAAGATCTCCTTGAAATAGGACTGAGCCATTCTTTCCATCTCTGAAGGAGCATTAGACCACGTTCCATCTTGTTTCCGAAGCCGTTGGATCAGGTTCCTACGGGCACGCCAAACCGCTCTTCGGTGAAAATATTTGGTGTTGCGCTCACCTTCCTTGAGCCAGGTGATGCGCGACCGCTGGAGCCAAAGCATCTCCTCCCTGTATAGGAGCTCATCAAGCTGGTTCATTTTATCCCGTATCTGAGCGCGGTCCGCTCCAGCCAGTTGCAGGTCTACCAGCTGTGAACGGAGCCTCTCAATATCCTTCAAAACATTGCCAAACTTCAATCTGCTCCACTCCTTCAACTCCTTTAAAACCTCCCACAAGGACATGGCTACCGAACCCAAGCCGCCAGGGGACTTGTGTTTATTCCAAGATTCATCTATCACATTGGGTAGGGTTTCATCACGTTCCCACATGATTTCATAGCGCAAACATGAGGGCCGACGCTGCTGGTCCTGCATCCCCTCCAGTTGCATCAGAACGGGGCAATGATCCGAACATGAGGTGGTCAAGTGGACCACCTTTGCGAACGGAAAGAGATCACGCCAAGCTTCGCCTGCACAGGCACGGTCCAAGCGGACCTGAACATTGCGGACAAAATCCTGACCATTGTTATATGTGAACGGAATACCCGAGAAATCAAGGTCCTCGAGCTCGCATCTTTCCAAACAATCTCTGAAAGCCACCATCTGAGCCTCCAAGCGCTCAGTCCTCGACAGGTGCTCATGCTGCCATAGAGCTTCATTGAAGTCACCACACACCATCCACGGCTCACGCGAGAGAGCACGAAGCCTAGAAAGGTGCTCCCACATGCGGTGTCGGTTTTCAACCCGAGGCTTCCCATAGACGAAGGTGCCTCGCCAAGAAGTACCTGGCCCACCATCGACCACCCTAACATCAATGAAACGATCGCAAGAATCAATCACCGTGACAGAGAGGGACTCATCCCAGAAAAGTGCTAAGCCCCCACTTCTTCCATCACTACTCACTCCATGAAAACCCTTCAGACCGAGTCTCCATCGTAGCTTCTCAACTTTCACAGTAGCTTGCCTTGTTTCACATAGAAAGACAAGCTTGGGGTTGTTGGCTTTTGTGAGGGCCAAAACCTCACGAACTGTCCGGCGGTCCCCCCTTCCCCCCCCCCCGGCAGTTCCAAACTAAGGCATTCATTGTGTCCGGCGGTCTTCCTCGAGGGAAGCCGCCGATATCTTCGTGGAAGCATGGTCCTTAGCTAGCTTGGCGCGTTTACTACTCGAAGAACTGCTCGTTGGGGAAGCGTTATCTTCCAGGTCTTGAGCACTGCCACCCGTGATGGCCAAAATCACATCCTTGCTTTTCGGTCTGTTCACAGCATCAATTACAGCACTGTCCATGTTCAGCCTCTTCTTTGCATCTCTATCAATTTCTATAAGAGCACCCGGTGTCTTCACCGGGCTTGTAGCAGTGTCGAGCGTCTCTGGATCCATGACCTTGGGGCTAGGGTCTAAGGGAGCACTAGGGCTACCGTTCTTCCTCTGCTGACGGGGTGCATCGGCTTTGCTGGGTATTTGGTCGGGCCTCAGCCTGCTAGCCCCATCGGCATAAAGCCAGTCACCAAACTTGAGATTCTTTATATCATGGACACCAGGTCCGCACTCCTTATGCTCATGTCCAATCCGACCACAGAAACTGCAAATATGGGCCAGCTTCTCACACCGCACTAGATAGACTAGCCTCTCCTGCGCGCGAACAATGCTCACAAATTTTGTAAGAGGCTGCTTAATGTCATGGTTAACCCTAACCCTAACATAATCCCCATGGGTGTTGCCGTTTAAGCGCATCTCCAAGATCTCACCGGCCCCCTTCAGGAGCCGCTCTACAATCCCCGGCCTGCAGTAGGGATCTGGCAATTTATGAATCTGTAACCAGATAGGCATATGATCAAAAACCACCTCGTCCGCCTTAGTGAAACCATCGTACGGACACATCAGAACTGCCATATTGCGGAAGAGCCAAGGGCCTTGCATCATCATCCTCTCCCAGTCGCCAAGCAAGATGCTTGGACAACAAATCTATTGGGTCCGACCGGCCGGAATCTTACCCGCTGCGCCGGATCCCAGGCCGCCCTCATATCCTTATAGAAGGCTGCCGGTGAGAAATTCTTGTCGGTGTGAACCCTAGCTAGGGCTAGCCACCGTACGCTCTCTTTTATTTCGGGATCCTCATCATCAATCTCAACATCATTGAACTCCTCGTCGTTCAGATCTAGTTGACCAAAGAATTCTTCCAGGGCGGCGTTAGCGGCCGCCGAGGCACCTCCGCTCGTGGGTGAATTAGCATCCGAGGGGGAGGCCATCCTGACGTTGTTTGGGCGCTGCGCGATCGGCGTGGACGGCGAACGAGCGTTGCGGCGGGTGAAGGGACTCAGGGGCGATCAGATCGCCCGAGAGGAGAGAAACCCTAGGCGCTGGGGCGTAGGGGAAAAGTTCCTGATTGTCTGGTCTCGTTGAGTGAAACGGTGAATGAATCTACCTGATTGCTCGAATTGTCGTGATATTGTTAGCGATGAACAAGATATAGTCTATATCCCTCTCTTTGCGGATCCATACCCAAAACTTTATGTAGACTTATGTTAGTTGAAAATTATAAATGTTGGACTATGGAATTACTTTTCATGATTTTTTGTAGTTTTTACTACTATTATTTTACGAGGGTTGTAGTATATTGAGTTTGCTAGTCTAAATCATTTTATACTCTCTTCGCTCATTTTTATTAGTTGTATTATTTTTTGAAAAGTCAAACTTGTCTACGTTTGGAACATTTATAGAAACACTATCAGCATATACAATACTAAATAAGTAGAATACAGAAATATATTTCATGATAAATGTCATGATATTAAGTTGGCATTGTAGCTCTTTTTTAAAACACATCCGCTTATATTACTTAAATAAAATGTTATTACAGTCGTTGAATATAACCTTCACCGTGCAGGGGCATAACACTATTTTTCTGCAGAAAAAACATCCGAACAATATTAAAACAAGCAAGTGGTACAAAGAACCCCCACGAGAATGAAAATTACAAACTACACATAGGACCTCGCCAGTGGTACAATGCCTTGAGGAGCTGACCAACCACACATCCAACTCAGCCGCTACCCTTGCCACCACTCCACACAGAGTCGGCGCGATCTTGAAACATACAGACGGATTGAAACACGGACGGGAAGTCACCAGCCTCGGTCGAAAACTAGCATGCCGGACGGAGGAAGAACGTCCATCGCTTGACCACGCCGGCAGAAAAATAGTTTAGAGGTCCACAAACAACACATGAAGATACGACAAAATGCGCCGCCGGCATCCACCGACGCACCACCACATCACCCCCAACCCCCCATGGCAAGTAAGGAACCACCTTACCATGACAAAGAGAGAAGCAGGGGACCAAATTTCCCAGATCTGGCTATCACCTCCGACATGAAGGCCGCACCAGGAGAACCAAGCCTCACCAGATCGACCGATCCAAGAGGAAACCATGCCGGAAGCTCGCTGACTCCGCCACATAGGACCTCGCCGGGATGGGGATCGAACTCCAACAACCTCATTCCACCGCGCCGCCAGCACCACCACCCCGCTAGCACCGCCGGAGACCGCTACCCTACTATCTACATGCATCAGGCACGAATCCAAGCCCCCCCCCCCTCCCCGCCCCCCGCTCTCTAGCCGCGCCCGAGGAGGGAGGAGTCACCGTCGATCTGGCCGTCAGCGGAGCGAGGAAGTTCCTTTTTGTGTTTCCCAACTACCGCACAGGGAAATTGCATGGGCAGAACACTATTAACAAGGGTATTCTAGATTGTTGGTTTTCTATATACTTAGTCAAACATAAAGAAAAAGTTTAACTTTTTGAAAAAGTTATACAGATTATGAGTAGAAAGGTTTGACTGCACACTCTTTCTAAGAAGTTATCTATATATGAACCGAGGTTGTAATTGATAAGATTGGTCAATGGTTCACGGGGCATACAAACACATTTTTTTTTAGGATATCAGTCAATGACATGCTACACTCACAAACCCCACAAGCCATGGAGTAAAATATGTGACATTCTCTCACACTTGTATATAAATTGCATGCGTGCTAGCTTGCACGGATAACATGATCATTGATTTGGACCGACAGTTAACGTATCAAGCCATACTGTTTGGCCCAAAAAGAAGTAAAACACTGCTCATTGTCGCACCTCTCACGTACAACCCATGAGTAGCTGGCTCTACCAACGTAACATCTTACGTACACCAAGCTGAGAGCCTTCCTCTTCTAACACCTAATGGCTTAACTAACTTGGTCAAATGATCAACCGATCCTGCCATCAATCACGTCATCATCTACTCTCTCCATTCAAAATAAGTGTCGTGCTTTTAGTCGAAATTTGGTCAAGCACTTAAAGTCATAAATGGCAATAATACGACAACAATTAGAAATACTGATAAAGTGATGATAGCAGTACGCATAGAGTCCAAAAGGACAGCATTACTGCTAAGAAAAATAGAACGAGGATCAAATGGGTATCTTAGTTATTCATGTCTGGTTCTAGTAGGTGGGATGAGAATCTGATCAGGAATCTGTTTTACCCCCATGGTGCAGAGGAAATCTTAAAGTTATGTACTCTGAATTTGGATGAGGGAGATCTTATTGCGTGGCACCATGAGAAAACTGGCATGTTTTCGGTGAAGAGAGCATATAGGTTGGCACTGAATCTCATGGATTCGAGGTTAATCTCGGGAATTCTTGTGAAGCAGTAAATGTGGAAATGAGGATCTGGAATATTATTTGGGAGACTAATGTCCCCCAAAAGATTAGAATCTTCGCTTGACCGGTTACTTCTAATAGTTTGACGGTTCAAGTTAACAGAGTAAAGCACCATCAAGCTATCCAAGGTACGTGTACAATCTGTGGTGTTGAAGATGCATACACTTTTCATGCGTTGGTGAGTTGTCCAAAGGCTCGCGCACTTCATATAGCTTTGAGGGAGGTGTGGAATTTGCCGGCCGAAGAGATTTTCAGAAATACGTGGCTCGAATGGCTTCTTATTTTATTGGATCAATTAAGTTCGTCAGCGTCTGAGCAAACTACATTCATGTTTCGGAGAGCTTGGCACTTGAGGAATGATCAGATCTTTGTTTTTTTTTGCGAGGGGATCAGATCTTTGTTAAGAGAAAAGAATCCATCTCAACCTCTGTGAATGCAAAAGTGCAGATATTGATGAGTAACAAAGGCAATGAAGTGGGGGATGGAATTCTGGCTTCAAATAATATTGAGAGGAATTATGCTGCTTGGCAACCTCTCACCGCGGAGTTCTTTAAGATTAATGTCAACCCAAGTTTTATGGAGGCTATCAACACGGCGAGTGTGGGGGTGGTTGTCAGAAATCACTCTGGAAATGTTGTCATTTTCTCTTGGGATTATGTTGAGGCTTTCTATAGCATTAATGAAGCGGAACTTAGAGCGACACTCTCTGACTTGTATATTGGTATCTCTCTTCACAAACCCATCATTTGAGAAACCGATTGTTCTTTTGTGGCTTCTGTTTTTGGAAGAGACAGTATTGACATGTCACCCCTTATTGACCTAAAGAAGGAAGCTATGAGTATCTCTAAGATGTTGGCGAATTTCAAGATCTACAAGATTAGCAGGAAAGCTAATACAGTGGCACACGAGCTGGCAAAGTTTAGTTTTATAAATAGGTCTGATGGTGTTCTTGTTAATAGTGTTCTGGCATGTGTGGCAAATGATGTAACTTATGATTGTATGAACATTTTAATTTAATTAATATATGGGTGGGTTTTTTCAAAAAAATGACAGCATTACACACAGAACAATGATGCTAGTGGGGTTATGGTTATACTCTTTTATAGAGGTGATTCTAAGTAGTCTAATTTGGTATCTGGGCTTGCGGATTGGGGTAATTTTTTGGATAAATCCTATTTGTTAACCTCACATAATCCATAAAAAGTACAGGATAATCCACATCCGTCAGATATTATCGATAGCATATCTGTCAGATATCTAGTTTACCATAATCCATATCCACACCCATATCATCGGAATCATCCAAGTGCATAGCATATCCTTAAAATCAGATACATACGCAGATTCGGACTTCCCCGTGCCACCAGGGACGATCAGGACTTCCCTGTGCCACCAGGGACGATCAGGACCCGCAAACCATCCGCTTCCACCCGTCATAGACATGCCGAGACACATGGGCACACCCGGTCTGATCCGCTAAACAATGTACAAATTTTATTGTATCCACCTTTTAGTCGTCAGCATGCCTCAGCCGCATAGGACATGTTTGGTTGCCCGCATCAATTTTGGTTGCATTGCATGTGATTCTCATATTGGCCTGGCGAAGCAAAAGTAGTCTATAAACCACCATCTGCACATAGTTTGGTTCCCCGCGTATAGGGTACTAATTTTGACCAACTGTTTGGTTGGCCACATCGCATTAGGCGCACATATGACTCGTTGTTTGATTGCAACCTGCATAAGATCTTGTCACCACTTCTCACTAGTGGTGACCTTACCACACAAGATCAGAACAGTTTCACTCCTAGCTAGGAAACAAATTATGGTTCATCCTATCTACTATCAAATGGCAGTACACTTTATTAAGAGCCATATGGATGAATAGGAAAAAGTTCACCACCGATGCTAACAAGAAGCAAGTCCATCTTCCTCCTCTACTTCTGCTAGTAATTCTTCCTCTTCCTCTTCTGCCGCTGCTACTGCTTCTTCCTCTTCTTTTGCTGCTGCTCTTCCCTTCTTTTTCTCCAGATCCTTGTCTGACCTCTATTATCCCATAGTGTCTGTTCCCACTCCATCCTTTTGTTCTTCCAGGCTTTGTTGTCAAATGCCTCTGCACCATGGTCGGAGCAGACAACATCATCAGGCGTCACATCTTCCTCTACACAACCCCATTACAGGATTCAGTTATGCAGAATGCAACAAGTAAGAACAAGCTTAACCTGAGCCGGGAAAATGTTGAATGGCTTCTGATCTAGGATCTTAAACCTGTTCTTGAGAGCTCCAAAAGCCCTCTCAACAATAACTCTAAGGCTGAAGTGTCTGAGATTGAACAGCTCATGTTGAGTCTTAGGGTATATCCTACCAGCGAACTCGTTTAGACGGTACCTGATTTCCTGAAGGGTGGAAGAATACCTCGCTGATATGCATAGCCACCATCTCCTAGGTAGAACTTCCATCGGGGATGTTGATGCCATCAGGACGACTCATGCTGTCACTGAGAATGCTAGCATGATGTGCCGACACTTCCCAGCCAGTCAGCACATAGGTGAATTTCAGATCAAAGTCAACAGCAGCAAGCACATTCTGGCTTATGTAGTACTTCCTCCCCCTGTATGCTGCAAAATGTGACCTCGACACTTTGGAAGTGACATGAGTACCATCTATTGCCCCCAATTCTATGGTACTTATTAGTAGCGCTTCCCTAAAAAATTGCTACTATTAAGTGGGGCCCATTATCAGTAGCGGTGCTGTGAAATAAAGCGCTACTGCTAGTGTTGTGTTCTGGACGGCGCTGCTACTACGGCTAGCGTCAGTGGGCTCGTTGGGTCCCACTTAGTAGTAGTGATGTTTCCTTTTCTAGCACTAATGCTAAATAGTTACTTGTAACGCTACCCCAGAACAACTCTTGGTAGAAACTAGGGTTCTACCGGGTCTAGGCCGGAGGTTGTACGGGAAGGAGGGAGCTGGTCGTGGGCGAACTTGCGGCCGCCGGCGGCTAGGCGCCATCGTGTGCGAGGAGGCGGCGGCTAAGAGGGAGATGGCGCATGGGAGGCGGCGGCTATGGTTAGGTCTCCCGACTCCCTAAGGAAGCCGAGCAAACATGATTGCTTCTTGCTTAATTCCAAAACGGATCCTTACACGAGTTTATATAATCCTCCTACTAAGATAATTGGGCTAAGCCCCTAATAACGACACGATAGACTGGGCCACAACTAACTGGGCTAAGCCCCTAATATGCCGGTCATAACATTTCTCCCCGCCTGCACAAACAGCTCGTCCTCGAGCTGGAAGGCGGGGAAGCTCATGAGGAACTCCTCGAGGTGATCAACCATCGCCAAACACCTCTGTGGCAGCTGGGGCGGGTAGGTCGCCGAGCCTGGCGGCGGCGTCCTCCTCCTCAATGTAGTCTGCAGCCTCCAGGTAGAAGAGTCGTGGGCAGACGTGGCCGGGCACGTAGGGCTCGTCGCAGTTGAAGCACAACCCTTGGCGGTGACGCTCGAGTTGCTTGGCCGGGGTGAGCCGCCGGAACGGGCGTGTCGCGGTCACGGCGTGGGGTGCCGCGGAAGCCTGAGTAGGCCGACCCAGCGCGGGAACGTCCGGCCAGGGTGGCGGCCCAACGGCCCGGGACGGTGACGCCTGATGGATGGCCACCGCCCGGCGCTCGAACGCGCGAGCATAGTACTTGGCCGTCCGGAGGTCCTGGGGTCCCTGCAGCTAGCTCCATGTCCACGCGGATATGATCCGGCAGACTGCCGATGAAGAGCTCGGCCCGCTGGCGAGCCGTCACGCTGGGCGCGTGGCACGCCAGGGCCTGAAAGTGGTCGGTGAATTCCTGTACGGTAGAGGTGAAGGGAAGACGGCCCAACTCCACCAGCCGGCTCCCGCGTATCGGCGGCCCAAAGCGGAGGAGGCAGAACAAGCGAAAACGCTCCCATGGAGGCATGCCGCCCTCGTCCTACTCGAGAGCGTAATACCAAGTCTGTGCGGCGCCTCGGAGGTGATATGAAGCGAGCTAGGTGCGGTCCGACCCGAGCGTGTGTTCCCCCCGGAAGAACTGGTCACACTGATTAAGCCAGTTGAGGGGGTCCTCGGTGCCGTCGTAGGTGGCAAACGCGAGATTGGCGGAGCGCGGCGTGGTCTGGGTATGACCGCCGGGGGGGGGTACGGCTTGGCGGTGCGGAGCAGCGGCGCCGGGTCGGTGATCACAGGGGGAACACGTGGAACGGCGGCGCGTCGAGGCCAACGTAGGGGGCCGCGGAGCAGGAGGGCCCGTCGTACTGCGCCTGCTGTGACGGCACGTGCGGCGGTGAAGAAAATATGCCCTAGAGGCAATAATAAAGATGTTATTTGTATTTCCTTATATCATGATAAATGTCTTTTATTCATGCTAGAATTGTATTAACCGGAAACTTAGTACATGTGTGAATACATAGACAAAACAGTATGTCCCTAGTATCCCTCTACTAGACTAGCTCGTTGATCAAAGATGGTTATGTTTCCTAGCTATACCCCGAGGGTTCGGACATTTATAATAAGAATGTATGATATACTCGTGACCAAGATCTAAGATCCATGTTAGCTTGTCTTAATTCTAGGTTACCTTTTCCATCTTGTATATCTTGGGTTGGCAAATTTTAATTTGGCAAAAAAAGGACTTTAGCCTAGATGATTTGATTCTAACTACATTAAAGAAAACTCTTACAATCTAAACCTTAAATATTTGTTCTAAGTTTAGGATGAAAAACGACAGTGAATCCCCACCCTTGCATGGTGCTAGAGAAGCATTCTGGTGGGGCTTCACCTCATAGTGTCGATAGGGCTCTATGTCCATTAGAAAAATGTATTCAATAGGTAGTATGGAAGTTAGGAGATATAATCACATGCTATGTATTTAAACTACATATCGTATTTAACAAACCCTCATGGGTTCCAAAAAATAAAACTATTGAGTATGGTGCTCCACGAAGATGGGGATATAGTGGTACTATTACGTGCTAAAAAAGGGGTCGGGCCTATGCAGGTCCAAAATTAGAGCTTCTGCCTTGTCTGAAGTGGAGTACTTGTCTACTGGAACTAGAAGCCTGGAAGGTTGGAACCATCACTACTCATAGTATGATGATGTGCACTTGTGTAGTATGGCATCATAAATTAATGAAGCACCAATGCATTGCATTGTGACTCTACAGAAGAATTGATTAGGAGGAGTAACAATATCTGAATATAAACAACTAGAGAGAAACTGACAGATGCATCTAGTATGTTGGTCCAACGGTTGATATTGTCCGGGTTGTTTCAGTTGTGCTCTTTGATCACTGCCTTCTTGGCACCCCTCTTACATCCTTGAAAACAAGATAACCGATTAACACAATGACCATGAACATTGATCTGCCAGTAGTCATCAGATGTTCGCTTTGGCAATTGAATACGGAAAGGATGTTCATCATAGTAACGCCAAGGAAAAGTTGTTGGCGCCAGAGAAGAAGGCTCCCACAATGTCGAAGAATTGGCATATCTTGCCGAGACCCCATGTTCGACACCCGTTGGCGTCAAATCCTCCAGTTGATGCCTGCAAGAGTCCCCAAAATGGGTGTGCCCACTCCCGGGAGTTCACTTGAACGGTTCTTTTTCTCCTTTGTCGTTTCCTGAAAAACCTGGTTATTGGATGTTTTCCCTTTGGTTTTTCTTCATCGTTTTTTTAGAAAATGTTTGTTGTGTGTTTAAGAAATCCCTTAGAAAAACCAAACTATAAGAAAAATAATAATAAACCAAGAAAAAAAAACCAGAAAAAAAAACAATAACCAGCTAACAAACTTTGCTCGCTTGCGCGCGTCAACTAGGATTTGCCTATCTTGGCGTCCATCTATGTGCACTGCCGGCCGGAATGTGCCAGGGCTATATATCTCCCTAAGGCTGTGTTCGGTTGACAGGGGTTTGAAGGGGTTTTGGCCGGGATAGAAGGGGATTAAATCTCACACAAGTCAAATTCCTCCCCAAACCCCCTCCAATCCCCTTGGGACAGGGTGTAACCGAACAAAGCCTAATAGGAATCGCCTAGGGGCGGCGACTAGCAGGCTGAACCATTAACACAGTTGTTCGTTGTGTAGTGTAGGATCGCTCCATTTCAGTTTTCTTTGTTTATTATTTTCTATTTTCTTTATTTTTTGGCTATATTCCATTTTCATCGGTTTTATCTGATTTATCTTTCCTTTTTAAAATTTTACTTTGGCTTTCTTTGTTTTCTCTTTGTTCTTTTGTACTTTTGTTTTCTTAGTTTATTTGTTGGTTTTCTTTGTTTTTTGGTTTTTACATTTTCTTTTATGTTTCATTGTCAATTTTTATCGGGGCTTTTTCCACACATGTCTACTTTTTCCGAGTACAAAATGTACATTTTAATAGTACATGTGAAAAACAATTCTCACACGTGCTGGATATTTTTTAATACATGCTTTGAATATTTTTGTAATACCTGGGAACAATTTCCAAATACATGTTTTATATTTTCTAAATGGAAATATTTTTTTTCAAACTAAACATATTTCATTGTATACTAGCAAAAGAGCCCGTGCGTTGTAATGGGAGAGAAAACATAACACACGCTCTTAACCCAACAACCATCACTCAAGACTACAATAGGTCCATCTCCTTTATTTTTGCGAGGCATCATATTTGTGTTGCCGCTTATCCTCCTTCTCACCCTCGCCGGCGATGGCCTCAGTGTTCACACAAAGCAAAGCAAAAAAATGTTTAAATATGGTTAATCCTAAGGCGTCTCTCTCTCCCTCTATCTCTCGCTTTCTCTCACTCTCGTCATGAGAAATCTGTTGTTTTCCCCTGCGACATTTTTCAAAGGTATGCATGTGTAGTTATCGATATTTTCTTTTCCCTATATGGTTATAGTGGGGTGTTTATTTGCAATCCGGATCGCCACCGGTACGAAAGAAGAAACAGATCTTGCGCTATAAATTATAAGTTTGCTTCCAAAATAATATTTAAAAAATATTTAACAGGTAAAATTAACATATTATTTGGATTCTACACATTTTTTTTAATAAAATTTCATGTGCAATATGTTAAAATCAAAGTTACGGTTTAAAAGATACGTATAATTTAGAAAAACATTTGTTTGACTTAAATATATTCCAAAATCATATTTAAAAATACTTAACAGGTAAAAATAATCTCATATTCATATTCTAAATATTTTTCTAATCAAATTTCATATAGGACATGATTAAATCGGAGTTACTGTTTAAAAGATATGGATGATTTAAAAAAAATATTTATTTGATTTAAATATGATCCGCGGATGAATTACCTAAAACTTCTGGGAGGTTTTCCAAAAATGTAAAATAATGGTATGGGTATGACTTAAATCCGGACTGCGGGTTGATTTCAAGAAAATATAGGGACTTTTGTGTAAAATACGAAAAAAAGAAGATTCATTTTAACTTAAAATAGCACTGCGGGTTGAATTCTCTGAAGTAGAGGGACTTTTCTGAAAAATGCCATGACGGACGAGAAGAAACCCAATTTACTTTATTATTAGGTAAAGAATTTCTATGGAAACTTTCTTAGATAATTTTTTGAATACATGTGATTATTTCTTTAAAATGTTGCATACATTTTCTAATGGAAATAAAAAAAGGTTTCCAACCTAACTGAACTTTTCTTTTGAACATTTTCTTAAAGAGGCTACGAAAAATAGGTTCTCGTCTCAAAGGATATGTTTATGTATTTTATAATACACGTCACTGTATCGTAAAAAAATATCCCAAGATCATAAATAAAAGTGTTCATTAACGGAGAAGATGTTCATGTATTTAACATGAAAGTAAAGTAAAATTATTTAGGAAATAAAATAGTTAAATAAATTGAAAATAACAAGGTGAAAATGGAGGGACATGGGGGGATGGGGGTGGGATATTGTAAGGGCATCTCTTGCCTGAGGTTTTGGTGATGATGACAATCCTTGTTTGGACTAATCGTGTGTCAATATTACTCAGGTTGATAACATGCGGCACAAGACGGTTAGGCTTTCCCTCTTTAAGGAAAAGATCGAAGACGGGGTTTCCGATGCCTTTCTGTTTCTTTTGGTCATAGGAAATCCGTACTATTAAGAGGGAACTCACATCGGAAGGTAATGGGTGAATCAAGTCACGCACACAGATTCTTTGCACCCACCATATTGCCTCCGTTCGTGGAGAGAGAAGTCCCATTTCATTCTTCCTTATTGTAGATTTCTCCACAGCGGTAGTTCCGCTCTAATGGGCGGTTGTACCGATGGCCGGTAGTTCCGGTCAAACTACCGCCCCAAGTACCGCTCAGGGGTGATACCCTCTGTACTGGGTGCGGTGGTAGACCGGTGGTGGCCCGGAAGTACCGGTGTTCTTATCACAAGACCGGTACTACCGGTGTTTCGAGCGGTAGTACCGCTCTGACTGCCACCACGCAGAAACTATCTGCCAGGCGGTAGTTCCGGCCCAACCACCGTCCCAACTACCGCCCCGGCTTGAAACCTTCTGGTTTCAAGCGGTAGTTGACCGGAGGTTGGGCGGTAGTTCCGGTTTTCTCCGGAAGACCGGTACTACCGGGTAAGCCACCGGAAGTACCGCCTTAGTGGCACGGGCGCAGGTTTCTTCACTCACCGGTACTACCGGTTGGGGTAGCGGAACTACCGGTCCTATGTAAATCTGCACATAACGGTTGGATTGGTGGAGACCCTATTTAAGGAACCCCTTCTCCCACCTCCACCTTATCTCTTGCCTCTCTCTCTCTCCACCATTAAAGCCATTGAAGCTTTCTTGCCCGATCTCTCTCCCTAGCCAACCAAACTTGTTGATTTGCTAGGGATTGAAGGAGGAGACCTAGATCTACACTTCCACCAAAGGAAACTTGATTCCCCCATACTTTCTTGTGTGGATTTTGTTACTCTTGGGTGTTTGAGCACTCTAGACGGAAGAGGTCACTTCGGAGCCACAATCCATTGTGGTGAAGCTCCGGGGTTTCGTTCGGAGCCTCCAATTAAGTTGTGGAGAGAGCCCCAATCTTGTTTGTAAAGGTCCGGTTGCCGCCTTCAAGGGCACCACTAGTGGATTCACGGCACCTTGCATTGTGTAAGGGCATGAGGAAAATACGGTGGCCCTAGTGGCTTCTTGGGGAGCATTGTGCCTCCACACCGCTCCAACGGAGACGTACTTCCCCTCAAAGGGAAGGAACTTCGATATCACATCCTCGTCTTCATCGTTTCCACTTGTGGTTATTTCTTACCTTTACTTGTGCAAGCATTACTTGTTTAACTCCTATAGCTGGCTAGTGTTGTTGTTTTCCTTATTTTCATTAGTTGTCATCTTAGTAAAACATCTAGACAACTTACTTTGACGCTTTATTTTAAAGTGGTTAAGAAAAGCTAAAAATTGTTAGTTGCCTATTCACCCCCC
>LR738714.1:747094096-747133586 GCA_902687465.1 Secale cereale
TTTCAATTGGTATCAGAGCCTCGTCTCTTTTTAAGGACTTTACCGTCCAAAGAGTATGGGTGACAACGTAGTCGAGACGGAGGACCATACCGGTGGAACTCCGTCCTTGCCTACGTCAGATGGGGGAGCCTCGGTCTCTCGTGAGGAGTTCAATGTGGCCTTGACCACATTGAAAGAATCACTAGCGAGCGAGGTCAAAGGCATGTTTAAGGAGTTGCTTGAGGGGCCTAAATTATCCACCACACCGTTGGAAGTGGCTCGTCCCGCTACCAACGTGTCGGAGGCTAATCCCGACAAGGGAGAAGCTAGTAGTGAGCAAGCCCCTGTTACTAAGAATGGGAGTGGGAAATTTGCCCAATCTGCTCCTCCTACTCACTATGGAGGACCCGTTCCCACACCGCATTTAAATTCCGTTGGGCCCCCTCCCAAGTTTATCAAAAATACTAATTTTCCTACTTGGGTGTTTCGTTTCAAACGTCATATTAATCATTGTTCCACTAACCTTTGGAGAATCATTGAGCAAGGTTTTTATCCGTATGATCCCGACAACATGACTCCAAGAGAAACTGCAGATCATCAGTTCAACGAGTCTGCTCTTTGCATTCTTCAAGATTCCATCCCTCCTGAAGACATTGCACACCTTCGACCCTTCACTGTGGCCAAGGAAGCTTGGGAGCATGTTGGCACGATGTACAAGGGAAGCACCAGTATTCAACGCTGCAACTATGAAGTGGTGCAAGATGAAGCTGATGAGTTTGCTATGATCGAAGATGAAGATCCTCGTGAACTTTATTGAAGATTAACTATCCTTGCGGTTTCTCTTCGAGATCATGGCAGCAAGGATACGGATGAAAATTGGATCAAGCGCAAGTTCCTCAAGGCCATGATGCCCTATCATAAGGCCATGTCCTGTGTCATACGTCAGAGACCGGACTTCCACACTTTATCCTCAAATGAAGTGTTGGATGAATTTGTTGCCATGAGGATCTTGGATGTGACCGCCGACAATGCGGTCTTAAGAGCTCAACGATCAAAGAAGCCTAATCTTGCACTGAAGGCCAAGGCTTGTGTGGAAGAGGAGGAAGTAGAAGATGATGATGAGTGTAGCCCCGAGGACACCAAATATGCCTATCATGAGCACATGGCTCTTGCTTCAAGGCAATTCTGGGGCAAGAAGAACACAAAATCCAACTTCAACAGGAACAACTCCAGTGGGAACAAGGGGAAGCAACGAGTAAGGACATGCTTCAACTGTGGAAATGTAAGTCACTTCGTTGTGGATTGCCCATATGAGAAGAGAGAAGACTTTGGAGGCAAGCTTATTCGGAAAGACAAGTCAAAGTCCTATCCCAACAAGAACAACTTCATCAAGAAGACTCCTCCGAAAGTGTTGGTGGCCCAAGAAGAATATGTGGAGGATGATGATAATGATGAAGACGATGAGGTGACCACTATGGCCACAATTGCAATTGCAACTACTCCGCACTCATCTCTCTTCGACTCACCAAACGAGAACATCACCACCAAGTGTCTCATGGCCAAGGCCACCAACAAGGTAACCCCAAACATCAATACTACTATCTCTTCTAATCCTTCATTGACCAATTGTATTGATGAGGGTGAGGGTGTTAAGGAGGGAGAAAATGAATTTGAGTTGTTCATGAAAAATCTCAAGGGCAAACCCAAGAAGCATTTTGTTGCTCTCTTGGAACAACTCGGTGAGGCCAATGACACGATCGAGGCTCACGAGGAAACCATTACTAAAATGGAAGGACATAGTCGAGACTATGCCGATGAGATATCGGATCTCTCTAACGCCCTAGAGGAAGAGCGTGGTCTTCGTTTGGCTCTTGAGGAGTCACACAACGATGGTCATGCTAAATTAAAGAAAGATCTTGATCATGCTTTAGTTGTCTCTCATGTCCTTAACTCTGAGAAGGCAAAACTTGAGGTTGACCATGCTAAACTCAAAGAGGAGTTTGACATACTTGACAAGGCTCACAAGGCCTTGAAAAGTATGCATACTACTCTCAAGGAGTCTCATGACCAACTCCAAGTTTCGCTAACCAAGGAAAAGGCTATCTTTCCTCGCATCTATACCTATACTAATTTGTGACTCTTTAGAAATTACCACATTAATTAGATTTTATGAGCCGTTAATCTGGTGGGGCCGAATTATAACGGTGTAGATCTTCTGATGATTCCCTAGATTACCACGTTATTAAACAGAAAATCCTAGAGATTGTCAAAAACAAATTGTAGATCGGAGCATCTCTCCTTACCTCTCACGACTCTCTCTTTCCCAATATCTCATAATTCCAACCTTAAAAAAAAATAAATTTTGAGAGTTGTCTGATAAATTAGAGTTTGTCAAAAAAAAAATGTAGATCGGAGCATCTCTCCTTACCTCTCACGACTCTCTCTTTCCCAATATCTTACAATTCTACCCACAAAAAATTTATCTCGGCTAAAACTACCGATCTTGCAAGTCCTCCCCGGCGGCACCCCCCTCCACCCGTTCTCTCTTTTCTTCTCTCGACCGGGAGGAGAGGTCCCTATATTATGCTCCTTGAACCGAACGCATGTACGTTGAAAGCTAGATGGTAAGCACACAGGCAGCTCGATTGATTTTCTGCCTAGCTCATGCACGTACGTCTAACCCCAGAGACGTATGTACCTACGCGCTGCCAGATCTCCTCCATGATCAGATCGACTCCCTCGGTGGAACCTCTCAGGAACAGATAGATGAATCATTCTCCAGATATTCGCCATCACCATGGGTAAGGAGTAAGGACCAATCCCTCCGCATCTTCTGATTCCTTCTCATGGTTAATCTTACGCAATTGGATATGTACATGATACGTGTGTAGGTTTTGTGAATGGTCGATTCAACCGAGCACAACACATGTACGATTCAACCGAGCACAAGTGCACAACACATGTACGTGCAGAGCTAGATCATAAGCACACACGCAAGCAGCTTGATTGATTTTCTGTCTAGCTCATGTACGTACATCTAACCACAGAGGCATACCTACGATCGAACCAACTCCCTCGGCGGAACCTCTCGGCAAAAATAAGACACACGCAGAACTCGCATCGATGGATTGAAAGCAGTAGGGGCGTGAGGCTCCTGTTTCTCTTTATTGCTTTTTCTGAAGCCAGATTAGTACCTAGACCTATTTGAAACTGACTAGGTATAAGTAACCTACATATGGACACACATAGGTGGACAGGGGTTAACTCAAACATCTTATGTGCTGTGCAACGACACGTGTAAGCGGAAATTTTCCTATTGCACTAACACCGATTTGCATTTGTTTATCGACTTGATTCTGCCGGTTTGTAATTTAAGGATCTTCGTCAATACCAACAAAGACATCATGTGCGGATCATTGTCGTGCAGGCTAATACTGCTGCTTTTGATTTCCAGGGCCGGCTACAAAACGATTGGAATGCAGTGTACCTCTCCAAATTTTTGAGAGCAAATTGTGCAGAATCTATCGATGTTAGCTTGGTTCAGCTTTGGGTAATGAATTTATCATAATTGATAGTACGAAAGAAAGCAGTGAAGGACGAGGGAGGAGGATAACACGAGTAGTTGACTAGCCATGCTTTTGCTAATTAAATATTTCAGGATGTCCATCTGCCGGCGGTTGAGTAGCACCAATCAAGTACTTGATAATCCATGGACATATTGTCTTCTACGGGAAGGCGAGCCTTTCTCCAATTTTTTGACAGAAAACTCAGAATCTACTTGATGGCCGCTTAGTTCAGATAAACTGATAATTTGTCTGATGCAATAATGACATTCACATTGCAAGAAGTATTATTGATGCATTGCATTATTTTGTAGCCTGCCACTCCATTGTACCATAGGTAATTACTGAGAATCCATGGACAGCGTAAATTTGCATCATAAATAATAGTATACACCAATATTGGCCATTAATAATCATGTCCATCATTTGGCGACTAATCATCTCTCTAGACATCGGCAACGATGATGTACATCTCCAAAGTTTATTTTTTTGCAGGGAGCATCTCCATAGTTATGACGCCATTACATGGGGAGAAACTAATCTGTTTTCTATGCCACATAGTGCTACATAAGATGTTTTTCGCCGATTTGTGCCTTTCATTCCAGCTATCGTACATGGAACCATCATCGGGAGGTCGGCTAGGGAAGAGCCGAGGCAGACACAGCAGCCTACAACCCCCCATATTGTTGTTGTCCATCTCAAAATAACCGCGACAAGTTCCTGAGTTATGAACTTATGATTACTTTCAGTTGTATGTAGGCAATGCGGAAGCAAAATAAACTTCACACATATCCATCAGATGGGTTCATCCATCAGAAGCAAGGTGTAGTTGTGTCTGGATTTGATTGGAGCTTACAAGTTGTCTTATCCATCAGATGGGTTCATCCATCAGAAGCAAGGTGTAGTTGTGTTCTGGATTTGATTGGAGCTTACAAGTTGTCTTCAGGATTGCTCTTTCAGGTCTAATCAACGCTTCTCCCTCCGGTCATGCAGGTTGACACGAAAATCCTCCGAATCCAGTCCACTAATGGAAGCAATGAATCATCATTGTGGCTGCGTCGTGTAGAAAGGGTCAATACCCATGTGTCCATGACAAGTAATTAGCTGTTTTACATTGCATGTTTGTAAGCATACGGAGATGCATTTGCCTTCAGCGGTGAGGTATGCTTGCCCTTATTTTACTCATAATTACCACAACAATACTTAATTAAGACAACACTTATATGTGCTACTAATCCATGAATTTTCAGTATATACTCAGTTCCTCCAGGATATATGTGTGATGGCACCCAGTATTTAATGTTAAATAGAGAAATTAATATTCCATGTTTCTATATCTGCTTATATCTATACAAAATAAAAATGTTAGGTAGATGATTTCTCAAATTGGAACTGTTCTCTGAAAATTGCATGCCTATGACAGTCTGTAGTTGTACGTACAAGGCTATTAGCACCAGTTATTGAAGATTTTAATTTGAAATCATCTTATGGGCTTCTGCAAAATTCATGATTGGGAATACCAAGCTCTCTTATTCCTTCCGGTTTAACCAAGAACCAAGAATCCGAGGTTGTGCAAAAGGAGAAGAACATAGCCCTCATCCGGGCCAGTTAGCTCTGTAATAACACAAAAGTGTGTCATGCAGTCAGCATGAGTAAACACAGCAGTAAAAAAATCATCTAAGACCATCATTGATGAAGTACATCTGTACTATCCAATACAAATCCGTATTAAGATTATTTGCTATGATTTTAAACAAATGCTCTCTTCAAGTCATGGCATTCCACAAATTCCAAATGTTTTAACTTATGTCATTTTTTTAATTTCCCATGCATTTTTTCCTAACTGTTACTTGATGATCAATGAGACGAGTCATGAATGTTTTCCTTTCAAAAAGTACTTAATTAGTTTGAAAGATATATGATCTATCAAGAATATCAAGTATATGGAAATATTATACTTTGTGATTTTAATAGAAAAAGATAGTTTGTGAGCATAACAATTTTTAACATTACGGTAAACATTTTTGCATTCCATAGCTAATATAGTTTCATATTTTGTTTGGGGACTATCATTGGTGTACACATATCTTCTTTAGATAGTTGAACCTATACAGATATGAATATATCTAAGCAGGTAAGCAATATATTGGTCGACTTTGCATATTTCTCAAATGAGTTTAGTCATTTTCTTCTCTTTTTTTGCGGGTGAGTTTTATCATTTAACTCAATATATACAGGTGTAACCATATCGAGAAATGATATCAAGTTATTTCAGTAAATATTATTTTCGTGTGTTGGCTTATAATTTAATGTGATTAACTCCATCCGACTAACACATTTGGGCATACACACTATCCTATCAATCATGTTGCTCAAGTCCTTTAGTATGATTAGATGGCACCATCCTGATATAGTTGTACACAACTCAGAATTATATGTTAGCAATATAGACCTAATGTAATATTAAGAAACTAGGCCGTGCGAAGGCACGGGTTGCCGACTAGTGGTTTTAATTGATAATGCAAATGCTACTAACCCGTGTTGCGAGCATGTGCATCTTGTTGAAGAGAATGCCGAGTTGAAGAAGCAGCTTGAGAAAGGCCTTGTGACTTGCATACAAGGTGAGAAGAACCTCAACACCCTTTTGAGCAATCAAAAGGAAGCTGTGGCAAAGGAAGGAATTGGGTTTGTTCCTAAGCCCAAGAAGAAGAAGAATGACAAGACCAAGCAACCACCCCCTCTCCGACAATCTTTTGTGAAAGAAGGAGAGGGCACGTCAACGAAGAAGAAAAGTGATGGTGTCAAGAAAAACTCCACCATACCATCAAACATGGCCGGCGATTTTAACCCTTCATATGTTTTATGCCGTGCTAGTGATGGTCATGTGTTTGCTAAATTTGTTGGTTCTTCTTATGAGTACATTGAATGGTCCATTTGGGTTCCTAAGACCCTTGTTACTAACCTCAAAGGACTCGTTACCAAATGGTTACCTAAATCCAAGCATTGATCTATTGTAGGAGTTTGCTTCCGGTGGGGGATCATGGTTGCTCGATAGCGGAGCCACAAATCATATGACCGGAAGCAAAGACTTGGTGGTGGACGTGCATCTCGGTTCATCTATGGCCACCAACGTCGAATGGGGTGATGCTTCATCCTCTAAGGTATTGGGACTTGGCAAGGTTGTTGTCTCTCATGATCTCACGATCGAGAAAGTCATGCTTGTTGAGTCCCTTGCATACAATTTACTTTCTGTACGCCAACTTGCACTCATGGGCTTTGCTACATTCTTTGATATTGATACCGTGGCCCTCTTGTGGAGCAAGACTCTTAAAGTAGCCTATGTTGGGCATGTCGAGAACGGCCTTTATATGGTTAACTTCTCGAAGCAACCCACTAAGGTCGCGACATGCCTAATGGCTAAAGTTGATGTGGGATGGCTTTGGCATCGCCGTTTGGCCCACGTCAATATGAGATCTTTGCAAAGTCTTCTCAAGGGGGACCATGTCCGAGGACTAACAAATGTTAGCTTTGCCAAAGATCGTGCTTGCAGGGCTTGCATTGAAGGAAAATTACATGAGAAGGCTCACCCTCCCACGACTATTATCTATTCAAAGAGACCCCTAGAGCTCCTCCACATGGACCTCTTTGGGCCTCCATCTTTTGATAGTCTTGGGGGTAGGAAGTATTGCTTGGTGATTGTGGATGATTACTCAAGATACACCTGGGTATACTTCTTCAAGAAGAAGAGTGAGACCCAACAAACCGTCATCAACTTTGCAAATGAAGCTCAACGACAACATGAAGCAAAGATTTTGATGATCAGAAGTGACAACAGCACCGAGTTCAAGAACTACACCTTGAATGAGTTTCTTGGTGATGAGGGGATCAAACATCAATATTCAGCCCCTTATACCCCTCAACAAAATGGTGTAGCGGAGAGAAAGAACCGAACTCTTATGGATGCTGCAAGAACCATGATGGCTGAATTCAAGTCTCCATACAACTTTTGGGCCGAAGCCATCAACACCGCTTGCCATGCATCAAATCGTCTCTATCTCCGAAAAGGCTTAAACAAAACTCCGTATGAGATTCTTACCGGTAACAAGCCCAATCTCAAGTACTTCCGGGTATTCGGGTGTAAGTGTTTCATTCTCAATAAAGGTGTACGTTTGTCTAAATTTGAATCTAGAGCTCATGAGGGAATATTTGTTGGTTATGCTACAAACTCTCATGCTTACCGTGTCCTCAACAAGTCCAATGGACTCATTGAGGAGACGAGTAACGTAGAGTTTGATGAAAATAACGGCTCCCAAGTGGAGCAAAGTGGTACTTGTGATGCAGGTGATGAAATTCCTCCTCAAGCCATAAGAAGAATGGGTGTTGGATATATCCTACCCATTGAGGAACCCCTTGTGGCCGAAGGAGAAGGACAATGTTCCACTCGAGTGGAACCATCACCAACCCAAGACCCTCACGCTTCCGAAGAACAAAGTGAAGGCCCTCAACCTGATGAACAAGGCCAAGTGCAAGATCAATCTCAAGTTGGTGGAGAGCCACCAAATGATGCACAAGGCCAAGTTCTGTCCCCCGAGCAAGATCAAGATCAAGAGGAAGCTCAAGATCAAGATCTAGCTCCTGACGACGCTCAAGATGATCAACTCAGTGCTCCTCAGTTAACACTTGAAGAGCAATTAGAGCGTCGTGCTGCAAAAGTTGCCTCCAGGCTTGCTTCCAACGAGCATCACATCGAGAACATTTTAGGAAGCATCAAAAGGGGGGTAAGCACTCATAGACAATTAGCAAACTATTGTGCTCATCAAGCTTTTGTCTCCTGTGTTGAACCTCAGAAGGTTTATGAGGCGCTCGAAGACCCTGATTGGCTCAATGCCATGCATGAAGAACTCCATAACTTCGAGCGCAACAAGGTGTGGCGTCTGGTGCCAAGACCAAAGGAGAACCATAATGTCATTGGAACCAAATGGACCTTTAAGAACAAGCAAGGTGCTCATGGCATTGTCATCCGCAACAAGGCGCGTCTGGTGGCTCAAGGCTACTCCCAAGTCGAGTGTATCGACTACGGTGAAACCTTTGCCCCCGTTGCTCGTCTTGAATCCATTCGTTTGTTGCTTGCCTATGCTTTCCATCATAACTTTAAATTGCAACAAATGGATGTGAAAAGTGCATTTCTTAATGGTCCCATTAATGAGTTGGTGTATGTTAAACAACCCCCGGGGTTCGAGGATCCTAAGTTCCCCAATCACGTGTACCAACTCGATAAGGCACTCTATGGCCTTAAACAAGCCCCACGTGCGTGGTATGAGCACCTTACCGAGTTGTTACAAGATCGTGGGTTTCAAATTGGGAAAATTGACCCCACTCTTTTTACTAAGAAGGTCAAAGGGGAGTTGTTTGTATGCCAACTATATGTTGATGATATTATCTTTGGTTCTCCTAACAAAGCTTTCAATGATGAGTTCGCCGCACTCATGACCACACACTTTGAGATGTCCATGATGGGAGAGTTGAAGTACTTCCTTGGATTTGAGATCAAACAAAGAAGAGAAGGCATCTTCATCAAACAATCCAAGTATACTCAAGACATGCTCAAGCGGTTCAATCTAAGTGATGTCAAGCCGGCTACTACTCCAATGCCAACCAAATGACAACTTGACATTGATCCCAATGGTAAAGCGGTGGATCAAAAGGTATATCGCTCTATGATCGGATCCTTGCTTTACCTTTGTGCATCTAGACCAGATATTATGTTGAGTGTAGGAATTTGTGCACGGTTTCAAGCCTCACCCAAGGAGAGTCACTTTGTGGCTGTCAAGCGAATCTTTCGATATTTGGCTCATACCCCAAACTTTGGCTTATGGTACCCGAGAGGAGCAAATTTCAACCTTGTAGGTTTTTCTGATTCTGATTGGGCGGGAGACAAAGTGGATAGGAAGTCCACTTCGGGAGGGTGCCAATTTCTTGGTTGCTCTCTTGTTAGTTGGTCTTCCAAAAAGCAAAGTTGTGTATCTCTCTCGTCCACCGAAGCAGAGTATGTGGCTGCTAGCAGTTGTTGTGCTCAACTCTTATGGATGAGGCAAACTTTAAAGGATTACGGTGTCACTTGTGACAAAGTGCCTCTTTGGTGTGACAATGAAAGTGCCATCAAGATTTCTCTCAACCCGGTGCTACACTTCAAGACGAAGCATATTGAGATTCGGTATCACTTCATCCGGGATCACATTAGGCAAGGAGAGATCGAGCTTCACTACGTCAACACTCATGATAACCTTGCAGATATCTTCACGAAGCCATTGGATGAAGCAAGATTTCGCGAGTTAAGGCATGAGCTAAATATCATTGATTTGAGCAATGTGGCTTGAGCACGTGCACACCCCACCATACTCATCATATTGTCTAGTCTAGATGTAGGCATGGAAACAGGGGGAGTGGTGTTCTCTCAATGAACTCATCCTCCCCCCACTATGCATAAATTGATATGCTTTTCACATTCTTCATTTGTGATGACACTTGTGTTTCAAAGACGAGTTATGGTTATGGGCCCAAGGATAATTCTTCGCGGTGCCATGCCAGTTGACTCTAACATTGGTGGCTCCGGCCACCGCCCTCCCTTTTGGTTGGTTTCTGGTCTTCGTGTTTTTATCGTACTACAGTGTCTTGCTCCATCCCAAGCCATCCCATCCCAGCCATCTACTCCAAATGTACACAAGCTTGTTATCATGGAGTGAGTGGGCACACCCTGGCGGTACAACCGGTGGTTCGAGCGGTTCTACCGCTTGATCACTGGTTCTCAGCCCAGCGGTTGTACCGGTCTAGAGCAGGCGGTTCTACCGCTGGTGCTCTGACCTGTACCCCCGGCCGGTACTACCGGTGTTGTTTAGCGGAACTACCGCCCGGCGCGGAAGTACCGCTCCACCACCTGGCAGCTGCCGGACCGGTACTACCGGTGCTGATCTGGGCGGGTATATATAGCACGGGATGAAGAGGTTTTCTTCGTCACCCGTTCATTATTTCGCCCCAGCCGCCGGTTACTCCGCTCACTGCCCTGTAGCGCCCTCCGGCCCTACGGATCCGTCGGCCCTTCACCAGATCTGCTCCATGGAGGCCGGCTCTTCTTCGATCTCCTCCCATGGATACCGGTATTGCCCTGCTTCTTCTTTATATTAGGGTTCTTCTTGAATCCTCTTTCTAGGGCAATGTGTGTAGTCCTTCATTTTTGGCTAAATGATTTGAGGGAGAGGTCCGTATAGTTTCCTATTCACTTGTGCGTAACTAGAATAGACACCGTGCATGTAGTTTTGAGATCGGGTAGTTTCCTTCATCTTCGTAGATCCGTTCTCAGCGGTACTACCGGTCACTCGACCGGTACTACCGCCGGCCGGAACTACCGGTGCTTATACCGAAACTACCGGTTGCTCTGAATTTATATGCATTGCCTCTATTCTTCGTACGTACTAGTGAATTATTCTTCTGATCTTGTGTACATTCCTCTCATCTTTTCTGGGTTGCTACGTGTTCTCCGTGTGCGTTTGCAGGTGGCTCTAGCTCTCGCTCTGGTCAGTTTGCCAAAAGGAAGGCCTGTAGGGGAAAGAGGCCAGCCGATGATGAAGATGTTCCCGAGGTTGTGATCCCCTCCAAAACAACTCGCGGGGAAAAATCAGTGGCAGCCAAACAGCGTGCAGCGCTTCCGATGTGCAAATGGAAGCTTTCGGACTGGGAGAAGTTTCGGTTTCAAGACCCCTACACCGTACCACCACCTCCACGTTGGAATAATCCTCACTTCCGCAATGAGATGCAGTTGAGGATTGTGGAAGATATCTTTGAGCACCACAAGAACAAGTTCACCCGTATGTGGTCAATTGACCTTGCCAAGTGGAGGAGCAGCCCCGCTTACTTTGGAGAGGCTTTGGAAGTCTATGAGGAGTTTGATTTGGTCAAGCTCATGGAGCTGCGATGTGACTTTGATGTGGAACTCATTCATCAGTTCTATGCTACTTTCCACTTTGGCAGTGACGATCAGCGTTACCTCTCTTTTATGTGCCGGGATGAGTTCTTCCGTGTTCCCTGGAGTGCTTTCTGCAATACCTTGGGCTATGAGGACACTGGCTTGGAAGGCCAAGGTGGTCTCCGTCCTCACGACCGAGCCCAACCCATGGATAAAGTGAAGCTTGCTCCTCTATATATCCCTGGTCATGGCATAATAGGTAAATCCAATGACCTTCTACCTGTTTATGACATCCTTCACCGTGTGTTCCGGTGCGTGCTGCTGCCTAAAGTTGGGAACCAGGATGATATCTATGGCTATCTTGTGGATCTGCTTGTGGCAATGAAGACCAAGCGTGGCAAGGGCATTACTTTTGATGTGTCCAAATGGATGTGGGAGGAGATGTACAACTGTGTTTGGTATCGTAAGGTACCGATCTACGCTCCCTTTGTGATGCGCTTCCTTTACTCTGTGTGGGAAGTGCGGAGGCCTGGAGAGCCTCTTTCTACTTCGGACAGGCTCACGGAGCATGAGGTCAAGGTGCTGAGACAAAAGAAGCATAAAGCTCCTAGATTCGCTGCGGGCAATGAGGAGGATGTCTTTGCTACCTCAGATGATGATGACTTTGAGTTAGAGGCTGGGGCCAAGCCCTCCTGGGTGGAGAAGCTTACTGCCAAGGTCAAGAAGACCTTCTGCCTGCAGGCCCACGTCCAGAGGAAGCTCTACAAGGCTCATGTGAATGAAAAGATGGCGCGACGCCGGCAGATTCAGCTGATGAAGCACCTCAATGTGCCTGATGTGCAGAGTGGCTCCGAGAAGAGCATCACTCCTGAGGACAAGTGGTGCCTTGCCAACTGCCAGTGGTCAGATGATGAGCCTGCCACCTCCACCACTCGAGCGACTGTGGATGCGATGGAGACTGAGGCTGAGGTGGCTGAGGACGACGAGGACACAGAAGACTCTGAGGATGGTGACTCAGATGATTCTCTGGTGACAGGCGAGGAGCTGTACTGAGCCCTGGGGCGTTAGTCTCGCTCTTTTCCTTTTTGGTGCTTGATGCCAAAGGGGGAGAGTTGAGTATTGCTAGGTCATGGGAGTTGCATGGGAGTGTTTCTTTGGTAGTGTTTCTTGGTGTTTCTTTGTGTTTCTCTGTGAACTTCCATGGCATGGTGTAAAACATGTTATCTTAGTTTCTATGCTCTATCTTAGCTCTATGAACTTCGCTACCGTGAACTCCAGTTGCATGGTGTAAGACATGTGCCCCTATCTTATTTATCCATGCACTTTCGTTTTTAAGCACTTTGCTTTCATATGATCTGTTGTATATTTGTTTTATTTTTAGTCACTGGTTGGTTTATAAAACCTAGGGGGAGCATAGATCCTAGTGTCAGCACATTTGCATTCCAAAAGCAAACTCTATTAAGTGCTCACATTCAGGGGGAGCTCTACCTTCATTCTATAAACTCCCGTGATCGTCTCGTGGTTGTCATCATTCACGAAAAAGGGGGAGATTGTAAGGGCATCTCTTGCCTGAGGTTTTGGTGATGATGACAATCCTTGTTTGGACTAATCGTGTGTCAATATTACTCAGGTTGATAACATGCGGCACAAGACAGTTAGGCTTTCCCTCTTTAAGGAAAAGATCGAAGACAGAGTTTCTGATGCCTTTCTGTTTCTTTTGGTCATAGGAAATCCGTACTATTAAGAGGGAACCCACATCAGAAGGTAATGGGTGAATCAAGTCACGCACACAGATTCTTTGCACCCACCATATTGCCTCCGTTCGTGGAGAGAGAAGTCCCATTTCATTCTTCCTTATTGTAGATTTCTCCACAGCGGTAGTTCCGCTCTAATGGGCGGTTGTACCGGTGGCCGGTAGTTCCGGTCAAACCACCGCCCCAAGTACCGCTCAGGGGTGATACCCTCTTGATGGGCCTCGAACCCCTCGTTGGATTACCCCAAGTGGAAGGTGTAAGGTGCAGTAAGTAGAAGTGTTTTCCCCTAGCAAAGATGCCAAGGATCGAATCCCCAGAGACTCATAGGTTCAACAGGTAGGTGTCAACTGCTAACGGCGCAATTAGCAATCAACGTGGACCTGCACACAGATACAAATAACTTTGCTCCCAACGAGTACAGAGAGGTTGTCAATCTCCCCGGCCTTGTAGTTCACAAAGGGTTAAAAGCAATATGATAGTAGTGATAGATAGTTTTTGCAATAGTAAGTAAAGTAGCGAAAAGTAAAATAGTGTATGTGATCAATGATAGTAATATGGACCGGAGTCACATGATGTTCACTAGTGATGTCTCTCTCCCAAAAGACGATAAAACAGCTATGTGAGGTAACAAATTACAGCTAGGCAATTGACAGGACCACGAACGCAAACCAATGCTGACTACATTGCAAGAAAGGTTGAGGTTCAAAGCATGGGCGGTACGCCAAAGTAAGTAGACCGAAATCCATCTGCATCTACTACTAATCATCCACCTTGAGATATCTATCTAGAACATCTCGCTGGTATTAAGTTGCGAGTCCCACCCATAGTGTAAACTCAATGCAACAGACAACTGCATTAAAAGAACTTTGCGTAAAGTAAACAATCCTTGCACCCGTGGGCACAAGCACCGTTGTTTTCCCCCTTGTGGCAACAGCACATCCCCTAGACTCATGTTTCTGTCACTCAAGCTAGTCATCGAGGGGCATGAACCCACAATCGAGCATAACGTTCCCTCTTGGAGTCACTACCTATTACTCGGCCAAAGCAATAAATAACAACGGAGAACATGCAAGAATTACTTATGAACTAAAATATAAAAGTGGTGAATCAAATATATTACTCAAGATCAATCTGAACATAATTTCATAATCCATCGGATCCCAGCAAACTCAACATAGCAACAACACAAGGATTACATAGGTGCCTCGATCATGTAGGGCAGCTCACGAGAACTAATTAGTGAAGCACAAGAACGGGAGGAGAACATCACATAGCTACTGGTCATGGACTCATGGTCCAAGGGAGACTACTCACGAGTCATCCGGGAGGCGTCCATGGTGGTGGAGAAGCTCCCGGTGGTGATCCTCCCCTCCGGCAGGGTGCCGGGAAGAGTTCTCCTGGTGCTCCCGATCTTGGAAGCGGCGGCGGCGGCGGAACAGAGATGGGATCGCGAAAAGAAGTCTTGTTTCAAGGGTTACGGGGGACCCTTTAAATATCTGCCAAAGTAGGGTACCGGGGGGCTCTCGGGGTGCCGAGGTGCCCCCCCCCCCCGGCGCGGCCCGGGGGGGCGCGCCCACAGGGCGCCTGGGGCCCCTGTGGCCCCCCAGGCTCCCCTTCGGAAGCAGTGTCGTTCCCGATACGCTGATTTTTTATATATTTTTTCTGTATTTTTCTGGGTAGTTCTCGAAACGTGAAAACCTGAAATACAAAAACAGCCGAAAACAGAAACTGGCACTGGGGTGCACTGGATTAGTAAGTTAGTCCAAATATGATCAAAAGTGTATGGAAGTGTATAAATATCATAGCAATATCACCCAAAAGTGGCATGGAGCAAGCAGAAATTATAGATACGTTTTGGACGTATCACCTCTGTACTGGGTACGGTGGTAGACCGGTGGTGGCCCGGAAGTACCGGTGTTCTTATCACAAGACCGATACTACCGGTGTTCCGAGCGGTAGTACCGCTCTGACTGCCACCACGCAGAAACTATCTGCCAGGCGGTAGTTCCGGCCCAACCACCGTCCCAACTACCGCCCCGGCTTGAAACCTTCTGGTTTCAAGCGGTAGTTGACCGGAGGTTGGGCGGTAGTTGACCGGAGGTTGGGCGGTAGTTCCGGTTTTCTCCGGAAGACCGGTACTACCGGGTAAGCCACCGGAAGTACCGCCTTAGTGGCACGGGCGCAGGTTTCTTCACTCACCGGTACTACCGGTTGGGGTAGCGGAACTACCGGTCCTATGTAAATCTGCACATAACGGTTGGACTGGTGGAGACCCTATTTAAGGAACCCCTTCTTCCACCTCCACCTTATCTCTTGCCTCTCTCTCTCCACCATTAATGCCATTGAAGCTTTCTTGCCCGATCTCTCTCCCTAGCCAACCAAACTTGTTGATTTGCTAGGGATTGAAGGAGGAGACCTAGATCTACACTTCCACCAAAGGAAACTTGATTCCCCCATACTTTCTTGTGTGGATTTTGTTACTCTTGGGTGTTTGAGCACTCTAGACGGAAGAGGTCACTTCGGAGCCACAATCCATTGTGGTGAAGCTCCGGGGTTTCGTTGGGAGCCTCCAATTAAGTTGTGGAGAGAGCCCCAATCTTGTTTGTAAAGGTCCGGTTGCCGCCTTCAAGGGCACCACTAGTGGATTCACGGCACCTTGCATTGTGTAAGGGCGCGAGGAGAATACGGTGGCCCTAGTGGCTTCTTGGGGAGCATTGTGCCTCCACACCGCTCCAACGGAGACGTACTTCCCCTCAAAGGGAAGGAACTTCGATATCACATCCTCGTCTTCATCGTTTCCACTTGTGGTTATTTCTTACCTTTACTTGTGCAAGCATTACTTGTTTAACTCATATAGCTTGCTAGTGTTGTTGTTTTCCTTATTTTCATTAGTTGTCATCTTAGTAAAACATCTAGACAACTTACTTTGACGCTTTATTTTAAAGTGGTTAAGAAAAGCTAAAAATTGTTAGTTGCCTATTCACCCCCCCCCCCTCTAGTCAACCATATCGATCCTTTCAGATATGACCAATAAAGGGAACTAAACTATGGTTGCATGGTTAGGACCATAGTTGTATCCCTAGTCCACCAGGGTTCAAGTCCTAGAATTGACATTGGTACTCGCATTTTACTTGTTTTATTTCAGACTTTCCGACGATGTTCGTTCAATGGGAGGAGATGTTGCCGTCGACTACACGGCATCTGTGGTGATTTCGTCAATCTCAAGATGATATACCGGCTTAGTCTTCTAGAAGGTGCTCATTGGGGTAGAGTGTGCGTGTGTGTGTGTTCATAGGGTTGAATATATGCTCGTGTGTGAGCTATTTTGATTGTATTTTGTTCAAAAAAGCAGTACAAAAATAAATAGACAATAGAGAAAGGAAAAATAAACAAGAAAGAAACAGAAAAATGAAGAAAAGAAACTCGGATATTGGATCCTATCCAATCCAATAGTCATTTGCATTGGGCGATCTCCCTTGGGTCTGGGAAAGCATGTGATAAGTCTTACAAAAAAAGGGTAAAACATGTGATAAGATGAATAGTAAATACTTTGCATGTACCTGCACATGTTTTGACTATTTCATCAGTGTTACTATACCAGGTATATTCCTAATCATCGATAGTTGCGCTTTTGCTGTGCATATTGGATTTAGCTTATTATGGGCCAACAATAATGGACTACAAATATTGCGATTATATATCCCCGCTCAGGTATTGTCACTTTGGCCAATGTGGCCAAGCTTGGGAGTATGTCGTGTTTTAATCCTACATACCCAGAGCTCCTGATCTAGGGATTGTCATCCTAAGACTTAGCATGATCAACAGGTAGTGGCAAAGATGGTGGTGTGAACTCATTTTGGTTCACGTCAAAAAGAAAAACTCATTTTGCTCACTAAGTTTATTATTTTTTGTTTTTCAGCTCCTGGACTTATACCCATATGGTACACCATGATATAGCCTTGCACGGAGTCTCGAGTAAATAGCATAAAACTACTAGAATTCGCGCTAGAGTTCCAGAAAACTACCGGGTTTAAGATTACATTTTCTTTTCATTAGTTTTAAATGTTTTTGTAGAAATTATTTATGCATTTTATTTTCGAAAGGTGTTCGGCAGCAACGCGCTGGGCATCATCTAATTTTTTGAAACCCTATCCGAAACTTTCATAGTTTTATGCTATTTACTCTGGAGTTTTGCATCAGTTGGATTGTGTCCAACAACCTTGCTTCTACCTATTGGGGTGTGTGGTTCTTCTGGCTCTTCAATACTCTTAAGGTTATTCTATCTTGTACGCAGTGATGCAAATTTAGTATGGAGCTAAAGAAAAAAACTTGAGAGGACCCGATGTATCTTAAAGTTATAGAAGGGACCATTGTTCGTTCGTGTGGTTTCACATTTATTGATCCAACATAATTTATTGAGTTAAGCAATAAAGTCGGATTACACAATGCAGAAAAAGATGCCTAAAATAGTAATTACAAAGTTGAAAAGATGGGACGGTCACACTAATGCCTATGCGACAAACACACACACAAAAAAAAAAAGACTCTTCAACAAACCCTTAGGTATCATCTGCCTACGTTGATCAAGCTATGACCATGGTACCTTTCCCACTTGGTAATTTGGGAAACACTCATGTCCAAAAAAGAAAGAAAAGAAAGAAACTTAAATCATGCTCGGTTGCTAATTTTCTAACCTAGTTATAGTACGATCATTGTTCTGAAAAGACGTCCGTTTGGTTGTCAAATAAATAAATATAGCGTCCTTTCAATTTTGCGTTGCTTAATTTGGATGCAAACGATTTTCCGTTGATGCATGCTGCCGTGCAAGAAAGACCAACGACCGATCTCCACATTGATTCACACCAAACAAATTAATTAGGCAGGTCGACGATCGGAAATCTACGTCCGGATGAGCATAAATCATATGCGTACGATATAGTTGTACTTCCGTTTATTTTGCGGGTTATAGTTGTACGCCCATTAACATGGCTGTCTCTTGCACACACAAGTCAAGTAGCGTATGAGAGTCTAGTGGCGAATCAACCAGTGGTTGGATGATTAGAGGGACTATGGTCTCCCCAGTCCATCAGGTTTCAAGTCCTGGTGCTCGCATTATTTCTGGATTTATCATAGCATTTCGGCTATGCGCATTCAGTGGGAGGAGATGTCCCATCGACGACGAGGTGCCTACGGTGACTTCATAAATCTCAAAATAATATGCCGTCTCCGTCTCTCGGAGGTGCTCATAGGGGTAGGGTGTGCGTGTGTGCGTTTATAGGAGTGAGCGTATGTGTGTATGTATGAGCGTTTGCGTCTGTACTGTGTTAAGAAAAGTATGAGAGCCTAGTGGTTAAAGATAGAGTGATGACTAGATATTTACCAGCTTAGAGCATCTCTAGCCGTTGGCGCCCCAGGAGGCATAAAAACCGCCGCCTGGGGCGAGCCGGCGGTATAGTGGGCCCTGGGGCGGTTTGGCACCCAGCCGTCGCCCCAGGTAGCCCCCAGGCGCCAACGCCGGCCCATTTTTCGGCTCAATACGGATGAAAAATGACCCGATAGCGGCGCGAATCGGCCCATTTTTGGCGTGGTTGGGCGTGACTCGCCGTGAATTCTCAACACAAATAATTTTTCTATCGCATTATTCATCATAGAAAATCAATAAAAATGATATATTTCATCAAAAAATAGTTTAACACAAATTATATAGTTCAACAAAATAAAACTCATATTTCTTCACACGCCGAGCTAGGCGTCGCTTTTGATCCTCCACAGGTGCTCTACCAGATCCTCCTGCGGTTGTTGATGCACCTGTGGGTCTCAGATCTCCTGACGCATATTGAGGTAGCACTCCAGGTTGCCGGTAGCTGGTGATCGACTTGGGCAAAAGGACCCTACCTGTAGTATAGTTCAGTGTCAAAAACTGACTCTTCCTGCTCGCTCTCAATGATCATGTTGTGCAAGATGACACAACAAGTCATGATCTCCCACATTTGATCTTTCGACCATGTCTGAGCAGGGTACCGGACAACAGAAAATCGAGACTGGAGCACACCAAATGCCCGCTCGACATCCTTCCTGCAAGACTCCTGAACCTTGGCAAAGTGGGCCTTCTTGCCTCCTGGCACAGCGTTTGAGATAGTCTTCACAAATGTCGGCCATCTTGGATATATGCCATCAGCTAGGTAGTACCCCTTGTTGTACTGCCGCCCATTGACCTCGAAGTTCACCGGAGGAGAATGACCTTCGACAAGCTTGGCAAAGACATGGGAGCACTGCAGCACGTTGATGTCACTGTGAATTCTTGGCATACCAAAGAAGGTGTGACGCCTGGATATTTAAGCTACAGTAACCCTCTACTAATGACGACACGTCACCACAATTACTGTTGATAATCTCGTGTTAGTTCGAAAACGATCCAAATTAAAATTTGAATTAAAAGAAAACAATAAAAAATTTCAAATATTAAAACTAAAATGTTCTGAGTGAACTAGGTAATGCATAAACAATTATAGTGGAGAAACCACACTTTTATAAAATATTTTAATACTCTAAAATGAATAAAACAGTAGCTAAGGCAAATAATTAAATGCCATTTATATTGGTAAAATAATAAACTATATTATTTTGGGGTGGAACTTTTTGTGGGAGTGAAATAATTACTAATACTAAATTAGTTACAACTTTTGTAATATACAAAACAAAATTTAACTTGTAAATAAAAGAGAACAGAAATAGAAAAAAATAAGTAAAAGAAAAGTAAATACAAAAAAAAAGAAAAACAAACCCCCCCTCCCTTTGGGCCGAATGGCCCAACCGGGCATCTAGGCCACCAGGCCGGCCCAACCCCGTTCCCCCTTACTCCCCATCGCAACCGAACCCTACCAGCGAGCCCCCACTCTCCCTCACCTTTTCCCCACGACCCCTCTCTCCCCTTCTCCTCCACTTTTGGATCGCGCCCCCGTGCTCCCGATCCCGATCCGTCGACGCGCGCCGTCGCCTCTCCGCCCTCGTCGCCGGCGGCCCGGACGCGGACCGGACGCGGCCCCGTCCTCGACTGCCTCCCCGACGGCGCCCCGTCCCCATCTCCGTCGTTCTTCCCCGACCTCCTCCCCGTCGAACCACATCGCGCCTCGCCGCCCCTCGTCCCTGCAACGCGGGTGAGGCTCGGGCTCGGGTCATATCTCCTCTCCTCCCCATCGTTGACCGCACATGACGCTGCCCACTGCTTCACCCCGCGTCGTCGTTCGCGCCCTGCCCGAGAGCCCGCGTCGGCCAAGATGGAGGCCGTACGCGCGCGACCTCGCCTGACCGCGCATCTAGCCGCTGCAAGCCGCGCCGTCCTTCGCTCGTCGTCGCTCCGGCAGCCGCGCCCCACTCTGCCCCGATGGCTGGCCGCCGTGCGCCCGCCTCCCCACGCGGACGCGCTTGCTCCGCACCCGCGCCGCACCGGCGCCCTGGCTACGGCCCCGGCCGAGCCAGCTCCGGCCGGCCACCGCCGCCGTGCCCCCACCACACCGGTCGGCCGGCGCCGTCCCGTGGCCGCGCCCTGGCCACGGCCATGCCCGGCCGGCACCCTCTATCAGCGCTGCGCGAGCATCCGGGTGCCACACGGGCGCCCGCCCGTTAACCGCCCGTCCGGTGGCTCGTGCCACTGACCTATGGGCCCCGCCCCCCAGAACAAAAAAATAATAATAAGTAAATAAAAATGTTAATTAATTAATTAATCAATTATTAACTAAATTAATTAACTTAAATAATCCTGTTTAATTAAACTAATTACACATTAGTTACCTAATTAACTAATTAAACTGTTTAATAGGTTTATTAGGTTTTAGTTCCTATGACACGCGGGTCCCACACGTCAAATTGACCAGTCAAACTCACGTTGACCGCTGATGACATCAGCATGCACTATTCTGGATAATGTTCTATTAAATTAATTAATTAAATTCCAGAAATTAATAAAAACTTTAGAAAATCATATCTTTTAAACCGTAACTCGGATGAAAATACTTTATACATGAAAGTTGCTCAGAACGACGAGACGAATCCGAATACGCGGTCCGTTCGTCCACCACACATCCCTAACATACCGAACCCGCAACTTTCCCCCTCCGTTTCATCCGCCCGAAAACGCGAAACACCGGGAATACTTTCCCGGATGTTTCCCTCCTTCGTCGGTAACACCTCCTACCGCGTTAGGTCACATGTAGCACCGCCTTTTGCCATGTTATGCTTTGTGTGCTATTGTTTGCTCTGTTATTTATTTGTTTCCCCTTCGTTGCTTATTTTCGGTAGACTCCGATACTGTGATAGACCCCGAGACCATTGATGCTTCGGTGTTCGACTGCGGCTACGATTCCGAAGATTCTTTTCGTCTGCAGAGCTTCCAGGCAAGCCCCCCCCCCTTGATAACCAGATATCGCCTACTCTTCTCTCTACTGCTTGCATTAGAGTAGTGTAGCATGTTACTGCTTTCGATAATCCTATTCTGCTGCATAGCCTGTCATTATTGCTACCACTGTTGATACTTTACCTGCAATCCTAAATGCTTAGTATAGGATGCTAGTATACCATCAGTGGCCCTACACCCTTGTCCGTCTGCCCTGCTATTCTATCGGGCCGTGATCGCTTGGGGGTGATCACGGGTATATACTATATACATACTTTACATACACATGATGATGGTTCGGAGATGGGGGCTGAAGGGGCAGGTGGTTCCACCCAGGTAGTGGTGGGCCTGGGTTCCCGACAGTCCCCTGATGGTTACTTTGTGGCGGAGCGACAGGGCGGGTTGCGACCACCTAGGAGACAGGTGGGCCTGGCCCTGGTTGTTGTCCGCGGTTATTTCATAATAACACGTTTAACGGGATCTTGGTATTTGATCTGAGTCTGGCCATTTGGTCTATACGCACTAACCAGCTACGTGGGAATAGTTATGGGTACTCGACGTCGTGGTATCAGCCGAAGCCTTTTTGACGTCAGCGACTTAGCGGCGCGCGCCGGATTGGACTGGAAAGCCTACTCTGGTATTAGGAGAGGCTAGGTCTGCTTACCGGCCGCGTACGCAACGTGCAGGTGTGCGTTGGGCGATGGGCCCGGACCCCTGCGCGCCTAGGACTTAGACCGGCGTGCTGACCTCTCTGCTGTGCTTAGGTAGGGCTGCGACGTGTTGATCTTCCAAGGCCGGGCATGACCCTGGAAAGTGTGTCCGGCCAAATGGGATCAAGCGTGCTAGGATATGTGGTGCACCCCTGCAGGGAAGTTAATCTATTCGAATAGCTGTGTCCCTCGGTAAAAGGACGACCCGGAGTTGTACTCGGACCTCATGACAACTAGAACTGGATACTTAATAAACACACCCAGACAAGTTCTAGATATAACTCGGTGGTTGCTCTCTCACAGGGTGATGTGCGGGAGGATCGCCGGGTAGGATTATGCTTTACGATGTTACTTGGTGAACTCTTCTGCTACTCAAGATGGAGGCTGCCAGAAGCTTTGATAGTTGTTACTATTCCATCTACTCCCTTCCACTGCTGCAAGATGGAGGCTGCGAGAAGCGAGGATACTTGTTACTTCCAGCTACTCTCTTCTTCTGCTGCAAGATGGAGGTTACGAGAAGCGTAGTCTTCGATTGGATTAGCTATCCCCCTCTTATTCTGCTTTCTGCAGTTCAGTCCACATATATTACCCCCTTTACTCAGATACCATTGCATTTGTAGTATAGATCCTTGCTTGCGAGTACTTTGGATGAGTACTCACGGTTGCTTTGCTCCCCCTTTTCCCCCTTCTGTTCCTTCTTCTCGGATGATGCAACCAGGTGATGGAGTCCAGGAGCCAGATGATCCCGAAGATGTTTCTACATGGATTTCGGCTTCGAGGAGTAGTTAGGAGGTCCCAGGCAGGAGGCCTTGCCTTTTCGATCATTGCTACTTTTGTGCTAGCCTTCTTAAGGCAAACTTGTTTAACTTATGTCTGTACTCAGATATTGTTGCTTCCGCTGACTCTTGTGTTTTCGAGCTTTTGTATTCGAGCCCTCGAGGCCCCTGGCTTGTAATATAAAGTTTGTATTATTTTAATTTGTGTCTAGAGTTGTGTTGTGATATCTTCCAGTGAGTCCTTGATCTTGGCCGTACACATTTCCGTGCATGATTAGTGTACGGTCAAATCGGGGGCGTCACAAGTTGGTATCAGAGCCGACTGCCTGTAGGAATCCCCTTTCCAACTCCTTGGCCGAAGTTGAGTCTAGTCTTTGAAAAACAAATTTACTAACTTGTTGTGTGGCTTACGGGCCCACAACACCAATGGGTGGTATTAGGATCTTTTACTCCTCGTCTATACTCTGGGACTCTTATCTCTCTTCTATTCGGGATAAATGAATTTTGCTAAATCTAACATTAGGATCTCGCTATCACTTTCACCCGAAGAGCACCTTATGATCGATGATCGTCTACTGCACCAGAAGACCCTGAAGATACTCTCCGCTGTTAACCCGGGACCCTTGTGCTCATCACCTTTGCAATTCACTGCCACCGATATATCCCTATGGATATCTGTATGCCCTTATCATTCTCATGATCATTCCTCGTCGCTCTTGTTGTTACAAGATGCCTCGAAATATTCTCCGTTGTCCTGAGAATCCTTTGAGTTTACTGTCTTGCAGTTTTATCTCGCATGAAAACCCTTACGGTTATTTCCTTACAGTTATCGAGGATCCGTTCTTCTCAATTGTTCATATGTCTCACTAAATTCCTCGGAATACTTTTTGATCTTTCGGAAATTTTCTGCAGCCAGTTACTCTTGAAATTCTTGCCTGCTTGCATTATGATTACTTTCATATGACTAGTAGTCTTCGTTAATATCCCCTGTCTTAGCCATTTTGAGCCTAATGATTCAATGTGTGCGCATGCACGCAGTCATCAGGTTATCCTTTATAAAATTATCTTTCCGGCTCAGACGTCATTCCGGACATGAGTTGGTTCTCGGCAATTCAAACCTTTATCGATTGTCCAACTAAGTGTTTTCAACTTATCCATCCTTGATCAGAGCGTCTGCTTCTGATCCTTCGTTTTGGAAACCATAATTTCTTTCTGTTTAAGCATCAGGCTAATCAGGTGATTCTTGAATCTGATGCCTTTGCATTCTTTCTTCCTCTAAGTGGGTACCGATACTCACATTAGCTTCGTTTTGGATCGTCCGATCCATTGTTGGATTGATATTCAACAGTGTCCTTCCTATTCAATCACCTTGTGAGTTCTTCCCCTGATACATAATGCCTTTGGTAAATTGTATCCTCTACTTGGCCAACCATGCTCTGCTTTCGAGCATGTGTATTTACTTTTGAAACTTGTGGTATATGTTACTAAGATGCCCGATGGGTTGAACATATGCCTTTCCCTTAATCCGCGAGAACCCGAAAGTTTTCACAAGTCATACTCTTTCGGTGTCCCACCAAATGAAATTCCAACACTACAATTTTATCAAAGCAAGAGGTAAATGAAACGTATGCATTGGAGAAATGGGAGTCGACCTTGAGCTTTTGTTCATGCCCATGGAAACGATGTAGAACGTCTCTGGAGCTTCTTGAAAAATGATTTTACATCTAAATAATTCTTTCGGTATCAATAAATTTGATCCCTTGCAGTTATGGTTCCGACCATGCTGTCCTTATTCAATATATCTGATATAAATCCATTCCAGGCCTCGTCAATTATTGACAAGGTTACAGTATCTACTGTCATAGGTCAATGACCTAGTTCAACTTCTATCGTGTTCTACCTTCGAGTTTTACCCTTTGATATCTCGAGGATATCATGCCTTTGCACTACACCTTTTGAACTTTTGATGAAGTAATACCTTTGCTTGTCGTAATCACTCTACGGGTTCTAGGTTGCCATCAACCGAGGACACCGTTTAGTAAATCTAATCCGCCCTAAAAATTCAACACCCCTAGTAGATGTTACTGGGAAATTTTTAAAACACAATCTGGTTTTATTCCTAGACTATTGGGTACATCCCTTGTCTAGCTATCTTTTACTGTGCTACCTTGTCCTTCTCTGGTGCACGAATTCTTCAGTGTGTGAGCACGACTTACGTTGAACTTTCAACATCATGTTGCTTGTCTTGAAAGGCAACTTTGGATCCGATGCTTGCATCTTATATACTGATCCTATAACTTGACACTTCGTCATTCCCTTGCTTGTTGCCATTGTTGTTTGATTGCATCCTCTTGAAACCTCCCGGCAAATGTGTCGGATCACCTTCAACACTTTGACTTCTTCCGAGATGTCAACTGAGTTCATGATGAGAAATACCCTCCTTGCCCTCGATGATTTTTGTCATCATCGACAACACCCTTGACTCCCTTTTCATCGCGAGCTTGTCCATGTTATGGATGCAACTTGCTATCCAGCTTGTATTCTATTCTGCCTTGAAGTATTATTGTCATTATGTCCAAAATGTTGTGAGGATTGCTCCACCTCTTATAAATTCTCGGTCTGATGCTACTTCTCACCATCACCATTCTTCCTTGGTCCCCGTGTTGTTTTTAACCGGGATACCAATATGCTAACGATGCTGCTTGAGTTCTATACTTCTAGCAACCCTATTGCTATGAAGTTAATGACCGACAGTTTGTTTTTAGACTGTTGGTTATTGAATCGTCCCTCTAACATTGATCTTGCTGCTTAAGGTCATATTTCGGGCACACCTTCCAACTATTGATTAATGGTGTATGTTTTCCTCGAGCATACAACATTATATCATTTGAATTGACAATGTCATTTTCTTGTTCACATTTTTTTATGAAAATCCATTCGTTTGGAATTCTCGATGAATTGTCGCTGAGCCCATCAGCCACCTCCTCATCCTACCCTTGGCTTAACGATGAACTATTGTTTTGGGAACCCGCTCCCATAGTTCATTTCTCGAGAATCTTGCAATTTCATTTCGTCGATTTGTGATGCACCTCTTCTTCTCGAACATCCCAAGTCTGAGGTAAAACGACACCAATCGGATCTGAATCCTGGTCAGATATGATGGTTGGGACAACTTTCCAGTAGTTATAATATTGGTCCTTTGATGATTCGATAATATGATGTCATGCCTAGCACCCCTGCTGGAGGACCTATCATTATAATTTCTTTTGCAATGATAGCCATTCTTCCAGGAGGAAATTGTAAGACTTATTCTATAAGTTGCTTCTGATGGATCAATTTTGTATCCAAGGTCTGGCCCTTGATTGAAACACCATATCATTGCTACCTCGAAGCATGACTATGATACCCCGCTCATCAACAAGAACATTGGAGGCGTGATGTTAAATGTTTCTTGGTCTGTTATCTAAACACCGTTGTATGGGTAACATCTTGATTAATCCTTGCCTCTTTATCTGAATGGTTGGGTACTTGCTCTCCAACCCTATATGCCGTGTTCTACTTGTCCATGGGAAGGATATACTCTTAATAATTGTGTGTAATCACAATTTTCCTTTCCATTTGTTTGTTTAAACTTTCTTTGATCTACATATAATCTAAGCAGTAATAATTCTCTGCTTATGTAGGCACCTCGTTGTACAACTCTGTCAGTACGACCTTGATTCTATTGTTAATAACATTCCGGTACTGCCGGTGGACGAAAATTTTGCCTACCGGTCCGCCTCGTTTCAACGAGCAAGACAATGGTTCTCTTTGTTCCCCGTCCTTGGTACCGACATTGTTGCCAACTTAGCTGACAGACTATTCTCTGACATGCCTTGCTTTCTGTGCAAGATGTCATCGCCTTCCTACTCTTAATCCACATGGTGGGCCCATAACCCACGGGTCCACTGGATCGAAACCTGACTCTTCTTTACAACCCGTATTCTAATGTAGCCTTTGCATCTGGCTTCGTGTGTGATTCACGAGCTAAATTCTACCATGTTTCATCCTAGTATCAAACACCATGTTATTCACGTTGTTCAAGCCCCATTCCAGCTTCTGTCTAGGCATCGAAAGATTGCCTACCCATTTGAAACTTTGGTACCATCGTATAGTGCACTCAATGAATTCACCGAAATACTACTCGTAGGGTACTTCGTGTATCACCTTCTGAATTCGCCGTCGTATGCACAGACTTCGTGGAGATACGTTCCTCCAAAGTTTTTCCCCCTGGTCGCGTTCGTAGGACGATGGAGACCCCGAAGAAAGGATGACGGCTTGTTCACGATGACTTGAAGTAGAGAAATGAAGACATCAACGAAAGGTATCAACCTCTTCGAAAGGACAGTCAAGACCGAGAAGACTCGTTAGCTTTTCGCTACCAGCACCTATCCCCCCTTACTCCACCGCTTAAAATCTCGGGACGAGATTTCTTGTAGCGGAGGAGAATTGTGACGCCCGGATATTTAAGCTACAGTAACCCTCTACTAATGACGACACGTCATCACAATTACTGTTGATAATCTCGTGTTAGTTCGAAAACGATCCAAATTAAAATTTGAATTAAAATAAAACAATAAAAAAATTCAAATATTAAAACTAAAATGTTCTGAGTGAACTAGGTAATGCATAAACAATTATAGTGGAGAAACCACACTTTTATAAAATATTTTAATACTCTAAAATGAATAAAACAGTAGCTAAGGCAAATAATTAAATGCCATTTATATTGGTAAAATAATAAACTATATTATTTTGGGGTGGAACTTTTTGTGGGAGTGAAATAATTACTAATACTAAATTAGTTACAACTTTTGTAATATAGAAAACAAAATTTAACTTGTAAATAAAAGAGAACAGAAATAGAAAAAAATAAGTAAAAGAAAAGAAAATACAAAAAAAAAGAAGAAAAACAAAACCCCCCCTCCCTTTGGGCCGAATGGCCCAACCGGGCATCTAGGCCACCAGGCCGGCCCAACCCCATTCCCCCTTACTCCCCATCGCAACCGAACCCTACCAGCGAGCCCCCACTCTCCCTCACCTTTTCCCCACGACCCCTCTCTCCCCTTCTCCTCCACTTTTGGATCGCGCCCCCGTGCTCCCGATCCCGATCCGTCGACGCGCGCCGTCGCCTCTCCGCCCTCGTCGCCGGCGGCCCGGACGCGGACCGGACGCGGCCCCGTCCTCGACTGCCTCCCCGACGGCGCCCCGTCCCCATCTCCGTCGTTCTTCCCCGACCTCCTCCCCGTCGAACCACATCGCGCCTCGCCGCCCCTCGTCCCTGCAACGCGGGTGAGGCTCGGGCTCGGGTCATATCTCCTCTCCTCCCCATCGTTGACCGCACATGACGCTGCCCACTGCTTCACCCCGCGTCGTCGTTCGCGCCCTGCCCGAGAGCCCACGTCGGCCAAGATGGAGGCCGTACGCGCGCGACCTCGCCTGACCGCGCATCTAGCCGCTGCAAGCCACGCCGTCCTTCGCTCGTCGTCGCTCCGGCAGCCGCGCCCCCCTCTGCCCCGATGGCTGGCCGCCGTGCGCCCGCCTCCTCACGCGGACGCGCTCGCTCCGCACCCGCGCCGCACCGGCGCCCTGGCTACGGCCCCGGCCGAGCCAGCTCCGGCCGGCCACCGCCGCCGTGCCCCCACCACACCGGTCGGCCGGCGCCGTCCCGTGGCCGCGCCCTGGCCACGGCCATGCCCGGCCGGCACCCTCTATCAGCGCTGCGCGAGCATCCGGGCGCCACACGGGCGCCCGCCCGTTAACCGCCCGTCCGGTGGCTCGTGCCACTGACCTATGGGCCCCGCCCCCCAGAACAAAAAAAATAATAAATAATAAGTAAATAAAAATGTTAATTAATTAATTAATCAATTATTAACTAAATTAATTAACTTAAATAATCCTGTTTAATTAAACTAATTACACATTAGTTACCTAATTAACTAATTAAACTGTTTAATAGGTTTATTAGGTTTTAGTTCCTATGACACGCGGGTCCCACACGTCAAATTGACCAGTCAAACTCACGTTGACCGCTGACATCATGCTGATGTCATGATGACATCAGCATGCACTATTCTGGATAATGTTCTATTAAATTAATTAATTAAATTCCAGAAATTAATAAAAACTTTAGAAAATCATATCTTTTAAACCGTAACTCGGATGAAAATACTTTATACATGAAAGTTGCTCAGAACGACGAGACGAATCCGAATACGCGGTCCGTTCGTCCACCACACATCCCTAACATACCGAACCCGCAACTTTCCTCCTCCGTTTCATCCGCCCGAAAACGCGAAACACCGGGAATACTTTCTCGGATGTTTCCCTCCTTCGTCGGTAACACCTCCTACCGCGTTAGGTCACACGTAGCACCGCCTTTTGCCATGTTATGCTTTGTGTGCTATTGTTTGCTCTGTTATTTATTTGTTTCCCCTTCGTTGCTTATTTTCGGTAGACTCCGATACTGTGATAGACCCCGAGACCATTGATGCTTCGGTGTTCGACTGCGGCTACGATTCCGAAGATTCTTTTCGTCTGCAGAGCTTCCAGGCAAGCCCCCCCCCCTTGATAACCAGATATCGCCTACTCTTCTCTCTACTGCTTGCATTAGAGTAGTGTAGCATGTTACTGCTTTCGATAATCCTATTCTGCTGCATAGCCTGTCATTATTGCTACCACTGTTGATACTTTACCTGCAATCCTAAATGCTTAGTATAGGATGCTAGTATACCATCAGTGGCCCTACACCCTTGTCCGTCTGCCCTGCTATTCTATCGGGCTGTGATCGCTTGGGGGTGATTACGGGTATATACTATATACATACTTTACATACACATGATGATGGTTCGGAGATGGGGGCTGAAGGGGCAGGTGGTTCCACCCAGGTAGTGGTGGGCCTGGGTTCCCGACAGTCCCCTGGTGGTTACTTTGTGGCGGAGCGACAGGGCGGGTTGCGACCACCTAGGAGACAGGTGGGCCTGGCCCTGGTCGTTGTCCGCGGTTATTTCATAATAACACGTTTAACGGGATCTTGGTATTTGATCTGAGTCTGGCCATTTGGTCTATACGCACTAACCAGCTACGTGGGAATAGTTATGGGTACTCGACGTCGTGGTATCAGCCGAAGCCTTTTTGACGTCAGCGACTTAGCGGCGCGCGCCGGATTGGACTGGAAAGCCTACTCTGGTATTAGGAGAGGCTAGGTCTGCTTACCGGCCGTGTACGCAACGTGCAGGTGTGCGTTGGGCGATGGGCCCGGACCCCTGCGCGCCTAGGACTTAGACCGGCGTGCTGACCTCTCTGCTGTGCTTAGGTAGGGCTGCGACGTGTTGATCTTCCGAGGCCGGGCATGACCCTGGAAAGTGTGTCCGGCCAAATGGGATCAAGCGTGCTGGGATATGTGGTGCACCCCTGCAGGGAAGTTAATCTATTCGAATAGCCGTGTCCCTCGGTAAAAGGACGACCCGGAGTTGTACTCGGACCTCATGACAACTAGAACTGGATACTTAATAAAACACACCCAGACAAGTTCCAGATATAACTCGGTGGTTGCTCTCTCACAGGGTGATGTGCGGGAGGATCGCCGGGTAGGATTATGCTTTACGATGTTACTTGGTGAACTCTTCTGCTACTCAAGACGGAGGCTGCCAGAAGCTTTGATAGTTGTTACTATTCCATCTACTCCCTTCCACTGCTGCAAGATGGAGGCTGCGAGAAGCGAGGATACTTGTTACTTCCAGCTACTCTCTTCTTCTGCTGCAAGATGGAGGTTACGAGAAGCGTAGTCTTCGATTGGATTAGCTATCCCCCTCTTATTCTGCTTTCTGCAGTTCAGTCCACATATATTACCCCCTTTACTCAGATACCATTGCATTTGTAGTATAGATCCTTGCTTGCGAGTACTTTGGTTGAGTACTCACGGTTGCTTTGTTCCCCCTTTTCCCCCTTCTGTTCCTTCTTCTCGGATGATGCAACCAGGTGGTGGAGTCCAGGAGCCAGATGATCCCAAAGATGTTTCTACATGGAGTTCGGCTTCGAGGAGTAGTTAGGAGGTCCCAGGCAGGAGGCCTTGCCTTTTCGATCGTTGCTACTTTTGTGCTAGCCTTCTTAAGGCAAACTTGTTTAACTTATGTCTGTACTCAGATATTGTTGCTTCCGCTGACTCTTGTGTTTTCGAGCTTTTGTATTCGAGCCCTCGAGGCCCCTGGCTTGTAATATAAAGTTTGTATTATTTTAATTTGTGTCTAGAGTTGTGTTGTGATATCTTCCAGTGAGTCCTTGATCTTGGCCATACACATTTGCGTGCATGATTAGTGTACGGTCAAATCGGGGGCGTCACAAAGGTGTGCCAAATCCAAAGGTCCTGTGTGGCCACTGCATGTAGTACCACACTGCAACCGCCTTTGGCGCCTTTGTACATCCCCTGCCAAGCAAATGGACAGTTCTTTCATTTCCAATGCATGCTGTCGATACTTCCAAGCATCCCAGGGAATCCTCTCGCTGCATTCTGTGCTAGGATTCGAGCAGTGTCTTCCGCATTAGGTGTTCGCAACTATTGCTTTCCAAACACTGCCACCACTGCCGTGCTGAACTTGTAGAAACACTCAATGGTGGTGGACTCGGCCATGCGCCCATAGTCGTCGAGTGAATCACCGGGAGCTCCGTATGCAAGCATCCTCTTTGTTGTCGTGCATTTATGGATTGAGGTGAATCCAAGTTTGTTGGTGCAATCCTTCTTGCATTTCAAGTAACTGTCAAACTCCCGGATGAAATTTACAATCCTGAGGAAAAGCTTTCAGCTCATCCGATAACGGCGCCGAAATACTTTATCGCCTTGCAATGGAGCGTCAGCGAAGTAGTCGGAGTAGTGCATGCAGTAAACTTCCAGACGATGCCGGTTCTTTGCTTTCATCCGCCCCGGTGCCGAGCCACCTCCCCGTGGCTTTTCATTGCTCGCGAGCAGGCCGACGAGGGCGGCGAGGACAATGAGATGTTCCTCTTCATGAACGTCGGCATCGGCTTCCTCCTCCAGTAGCGCGGCGAGCACCTCCTCGTCGTCCGAGTCCATTGCCGGAGTAGGCAAACCACTGAACACCTTGCGGGTGTGCTGGACGCAGACCCGCCGGTACACTGCACTGGGCGGCCGGAACGGCGGAAAAATCGCCAGGGCGGTGGCGGAGTGCCTGCCGCCGCCGAAACCTCTTCTCTTTTCCGGCGGGGAACGGCCTATCTAGCGATGGTGGGCAGCGGGCAGCGTCGGGATCGACAGTTCGGCAGCCGAACGCGCGGGGAGAGGGGGGAGGGTGGACGGTTGGTTCGCGTTTTCGCCTCACAGCGTGGGTCAGGCGTGCTTTCCACTTGCGCCGGAGCCCCAAGCAACCCCCAGTGTGCCGGGCTCGGCCTGCGACCGCCGGGCCAAAAAACGGGCTGAGCCGGCGGATTTCGGCGTCTTGGGGGCACGATTGGGGCGTTTTTTTGGCGTCGGCGTGGAAAAAATGGTATGGGGGCTGTTGGAAGCGCGGCTGGAGATGGTCTTAAACTCATGGTGCTTACGGCTAGTGCGTTCCTTTTGCATACACATGCATTGAAGGTGACAACGAATGCACGTCTCGATCCGATCTCGATATCTCATGCACGTACATCGTACGTCCATGTTGTTGATGCAATTCATGTATACGATAGCTTCTCCAAAGCGTGCTTGCATGCCCATCTACGCACGCTAAGTAATTCGAATCGATACGCATAGCGGGCCAATGTACGCCTACAACGAGTACGTACTGGCCGGGGCACGGAACAGCTTATTTATCGTGGCTGGGAATGGTGACTAGGACTTGCCATACTCAGCTAGGATTAATCATAGTAGTAGTAGGTAATACAACCTTGCATTTTACCTTTAATTAATTTTGGTTGGTGAAGTCTGACATATGTGACCACACTTAAAGAGCAACGGATTTGATCGTGTCTTAAAGACTTTTGCAGGGAGTGTCTTAACACTGTTGTCGGTGTTTTGGTGGCCACACGATTAGTGTTGCTGTCAGTTGCTAAAACATTTATTTTTGTGAATAAGTAGCTATTACATTGGCTGTAAGGATTTATTATCTGGGTCCGGAGGAGAAGTAAAACGTACGCATTGCCAAAAAAATAAAAATAAAATCTTTGTCCACATTCTTCACACTTGACAGCAGTAGGACACGGCAAACATATATAAATATATTGATATATATGCATGCATATTAGCCAATAATCACTGGCACTAGCTTTCTATTTTGGAGAACCCTGGTTCTAGCTAACCATGCAAACAACTCAAAGGATATAAGACCCATACAACCAACCTGTAAGTTTTTTTGAGATAGCTTACCAGGCTTACCTGGACATTGGCTATACATAATAATTAACCTTCCCTTCTAGGTACTACTCTCTCCATTCCAAAATAGATGATCAATTTTGTCCTAACTTTAATACAAAGTTAGTATAATGTTGGGTCATCTATTTTGTCATCTCCATCGACACATGAGTCACACTCGATTGCATGCGCCTCTATGTTTTTTTCTGTTAGCATAGGAGGATGACATCCGCTGCATTTGGGAGATGCGTGCAACTACTTTATTAATTATTCATAAATATCTTACAAAATAATACATCAATATGTTTGAAGCCGTCATCTTGGCAACCTCTACCGCTTCTTCTATCCATTGATGAAGGGGTGCAAAAAGTGTGAGCCGAATACCCAGACCTCTCACCTAGCCTAATATCTAAAGCCAGAGACCCTGACCAAGCCACATACCGGGTCTGGGCCCAAAGCGGTATGAAGCACTCTCATAGGACGTCGTCGTCATCTTCCATTAATCCATCTTCAGAACAGGTACTGATGCATCGACCTTGCTTGGCCTGCCGTTGACGCCCCCACGGCGCCAGACAGCGCCCTCACTACGCGTGTTCATCATCACGCATCCCTCGCCGAGAGTTTGCTGCCCCTCGCCACTCCATGATGTCGATGTATCACAGGGAACGTCGCTCCACCGCAGATGTCGTCCAGTAGTCCCTCGAGCCTATGCACACCTCCAAGAATGACGCCCTCAAGTGGGGTACGACACCTGCGCCGCTGTAATGCGATCGACTGATCTAGGCTTTCCCCCCGAGGTAGCGGATAGAGGTCTAGAGTTTCTCCACGATGATGCCTTCAAGAAGGGGACGACGTAGAGAAACGTCGTCATCGCCGACCTTGGAAACGTGCCAAGAATAGGGTTTTCACCCGGATCCACTCGAGGACCTGACATCCAGCATCGTGTGCCCGGGAACGCCAGTGATCACCTTCGCCGCAGATGGAATAAGCTGCACGGGCCCGATAAGATCTGACCAGAGACCAGACCCACCATGCCACCACCGCAGTTTCGAGGTCAGATTTGATCTGACCCGCCGCCGTCGTGGGCACGCAGCTAGCGTACAACGAGCCGCCCCCACCGCGTCTCCCTGATGAGGACGACGCCGCCTCCACGCCGCCAGTCCCCGCGCCCACTCGACATAGCCACTTGGCAAGGCCGCCCCGCACCTGCCCTCCTGAGGCATGAAGAATAGGGCCCGGCCGCCGGCCACTGCGAGGGGCCTTGCCCCGGCGGACTTCGCCGGCGACGAGGGTGGGGGATGGTGGTGAGGAGAGAGGGAAACAAGATGGGTTCTGCCACCCGAATCGCGCGCGGGAGGGGATGATGCAGGGCCTAGTCGGGCTCCGAAGTTTGATTTTCCACATGCGTCCCTATGTACGTTCGGCACATATAGTACATGCATTGGTTTAATATTAGGGTGTGGCTAGGTCTCAGTCAAGTGACATAGTGTATAAAAGAAAAAAAGAAAAGCGAAAAGAAAATTTGTACGAATCTCTATGTAAGATCAAAGGATTATATCATTGGCTGAGAGAAGTCTCAGTGGAGTGAGATTTAGCAGCACCATTAATATATACATAAGTATAATCCTTCTACGTCTTGACTATGAAGTACTTGGTATTATGCAGCGTACTCCCTTCGTCCTTTGAAAAGTGTACTTCCAACTTTGCTTGAAAGTCAAACATTTATATGTTTGACCGTATTTATATAATAATACATCAATATTTATGTCATCAAATTAGTACCATTAGATTCATAAATAATAAAATATATTTTCATCACATACCTATTTGGTTTCACAAACATTAACATATTTTCGCAAAAGCTCGGTCAAACTTTAAGATAGTTTGACCCTCCAACAAAGTTGGAAGGACACTCTTTAAAGGATAGAGGGAGTACGTACACACGCACTCCTTTAGAATCCAAGCACGCCTCACGACTCGGGGCTATACGTATGTATGCCCCTCGACGAGATCACACAAGTTGAATGCATGATGCTATTCCAGATCAATCTCTTGAAGATTATCATAGAGATAGGGTGTGTGTACGTACATTTATAGAGGTAAGTGTATGCTTATGTATATGAGTGACTTTGATTGTTGTGTGCAAGAAAAAAGCTAGATAATGAATCAGGCTCAATTCAACTCGATCGAGTCTGTTCTCACACGCTAGCCGATGATAATGAATCAGGCTCAATTCAACTCGATCGAGTCTGTTCTCACACGCTAGCCGATGGACCGATATTGCTTGCTCTGTGGTCACTGCAGTAGCTGAAACATCGGTACGTGATGAACGCAGTCACTACAGATCAAGCAAGCTGGCGACTAGAGTACTACTGCGTGCACCGACTGACCGACGCACGGCTGTTTTGACTGTTTCATTACTCAATGCCTGCCTCTAATTTAATCAGCTAGTTTTCAGATCTCGTGCCCCAATTCTATTCCTTCTTACACGTATCTGTTCAATTTTAAAATAGTGTGACGTGCAAGCAAGCTGCTAGTCGCCGGAAAATGAACCATGTGCAAGTTGAACGCATCACAATTTAGTAACTTCTTAGAGCATCTCCAATGTCAACCCACAAATTCCTTCGGTATATGTTCATTTTTTGTGTCCGGGCGTGGTCCGCAGACATGATACGGGGGTGAGCCATACAACGCTAATTACAAAGTGTCCAACTGAGAGGAGAAAAAGTAGGTGGGGGCCATGCATGTGGTGGGATATTGTGGTGTGCTGTCTGGTTGGGAGGAGAGAGATGAGAGGGTGACCATGCATGTGCGGAGAGAGAAGAGATGAGGACCACGTGGAGGTTTTTGGTTGGTCAAGTGGATGTCCGGTAAACTGACGTCCGAAACGTTTCGCGGACAGATACAAGTCCTCGTTGATTGCAAAAGTGAACATATGTGTCCGACCTGATGTATACCGAAGCTTTGCTGGTCTTCCATGGAGTTGCCCTTGTATCACAAATTCACAATAGCTAAAGATCAGTTGGCTGAATTTGGTTTTTTGGTCAGTCAATTTTGTTTTGAGAAGAAATTAAAGAAGGAAGTGCCAAGGGAGAGGAAGAAAGAGACACCAAGGCCGCCAGCGACGAGGAAGAAGCAACCCCACTATCTATCATTAGGGTGTGGGTGATGTTCACCGGAAAAGCAACGACCCCACTATCTGTCGTTAGGGTGGCAGGTGCATGTTCACCGGGGATTTTTGGTCGGTCGTCGGGTTTAGAGGGATGGTCGGGGCGGCGGCAAGACCGACGCGGGAGGAGGTTGAGGGGCGGTGCGCAAGGCGGTCTCCAGAGTGCCGCCAGCCTCGGGCAGGGAAGGTTGGCGGTCAGGCAAGTGGTACGTGGGGTGTTCGAGAGGAATAATATGAACAGGAGATTGGTCTGGAGATGGAGGTTGAAGAAGCTAATCCGGCCATTCATTTCGTATCGAACGGCTTAAAACCATCTGACCCAATTTTTTATGGTGACCATCATCAAGCGAAACCCTAATTAACTATATACAGCACAAGCTTTGATCTTTCCTCCAGCTCAGACCCCTCTCTGACCACACGAGTGCATGACACAAATGGTATGGTAGTTGACATCGCTATCCAACCCTATCTTCACGCTAAAGTGTCCATGGACGCATCGTCTTCAAAGCGTGTGGAATTAACTTCTCCACATCGGCTACATTGCACTATAAATACATGCGCTGCATGCTTCGCCTTCTCATCCAGTCATCCTCAGCTATATCACCACACACATAACGAATTAGCGCTGCACCAACCAACCAGTAGTCAATTAAGCAGCACTTGACCATGGCGCCCAAGCAGCTCCCTACCGTCCTCCTCGCCGTCTGCGCCACCTTCCTGGCCCTCGCCGCACCGTTGCTCGCCGGCGACCCCGACATGCTCCAGGACTTCTGCGTGGCCGACTACAAATCCCTCGACGGCCGTAAGTTGTGCTAACTCTTCCATACATACGTCGTGTGCACATGACTAGATTATACATCATGCATGAGAATAGAGAGTAATGCATGCATGCATGTATTGGTGTAGCACTGCGGCTGAACGGTTTCCCCTGCAAGAGGCCGGAGAACGTGACGGCCGACGACTTCTTCTCCTCCGCGCTGGCACTCCCGGGGAACACCGGCAACCCCGTCGGATCTGCCGTGACGGCGGCGAACGTGGAGAAGCTCCCGGGCCTCAACACGCTTGGCGTCTCCATGTCCCGCGTGGACTATGCGCCGTGGGGCGTGAACCCGCCGCACATCCACCCACGTGCCACCGAGATCATCTACGTGCTTGAGGGCTCCCTCGACGTCGGCTTTGTCACCACTGCCGGCAAGCTCTTCGCCCGCACCGTCTGCAAGGGCGAGCTCTTCGTCTTCCCACGCGGCCTCGTCCACTACCAGAAGAACAACGGCGGCGCGCCGGCCGCCGCCATCTCGGCCTTCAACAGCCAGCTTCCGGGCACGCAGTCCCTCGCCCTAGCGTTGTTCGCAGCCTCACCACCGGTGCCCACAGACGTGCTGGCCAGGGCGCTCCAGATCGACGGCGGCCTGGTGGAGGCCATCAAGTCCAAGTTCCCGCCAATGTAACTACGTGCATGAAGTTGGTTAGGTCGGCTCTACGTGCGTACGTGCTGCTAATAATAACGAGGACCACGTAAAAGTGCAGTTTTAATTCATTTGCTTGAGAATATCTTTTGTACTGTATTCTGATTCTCTTGTGGCGGTGCATGTTTAGTGAAGGGCCTCGTCGGTTTTACTGTTATAACTATTACTTTTTCTTCATGAATAACGGTGCTTGATTTGTACGTGTCCATTATTGGTGAATGAATCTACCTTTTTTTTGCGGGGATAAAGGGAGTTTATTGCATAGGAATAGAGTTACAGTCGAGAGGCCACAAGTCCTCAATACAAGGTGGAGCCGAGCCTAGCCAAACAGCCGTGGCTCGCTCGGTGCGGCTATACTTAGCCAACCGATCGGCAACTCTATTTTGAAATCTACTAATCTTTTGAGAAAGAAACTCCCTATTATCTAAAAGTGACTTAATCTCCTGGATAATCTGACCATAAGCCGAGCGAAGCAGTGCATCATTTGTCAAACTAGACAAAGCTTCCGAGGAGTCCGTTTGAACCACCACCGGTAAATCCGAGTGTTGTAATGCAAGGGCCATCCCCTGCATGATTGCATGCAATTCTGCCTCTAGTGGGTCATTGCAATAGAAGATGAACCGGTAAGCTGCCATTAGGATCTCGCCTTTGTCGTTCCGGAGCACCATCCCAATACCCGCCGAGCCGTCCTCGTGCAGAAAAGAACCATCGACAGACAGCGCCAGCCTACCATGCGGCGGCGACGGCCAGGGCTCTGCCAGCGGCCTGACTCTGGGAACAGACAGCGCCATCGCCGAGAGCGGCATCTTTCCTTTAATGATCTCCTCCGCAGAGTAACGCGCAGCGAGCCTTATAGACTTGTAGTAACTGTCCAGAAATTCGTTACGGAGCTGCCAGATCCACCAAAGAAACATAATCAGCATGTCAATTACCTCGGGCGAGCATTTCGACAGTAGAGAGAGTAGCCACTCCCTCCCGTCATGGATGAGGAGGTTATAGTCTGGGAGTGGCCAACGAAGACGCATGTTTGTCCAGAGCAGTCTTGCATGAGGGCAAGCTATCAAAGCATGGAAAGAATCCTCCTCCTCCACCCCGCAGAGCAAGCACGTAGAGCGCGTCGCCAAGTGACGGTAGGCCATATAGCTCTATGTGTAGCCAACGTACCTGTCACACATCTCCACGCATTGATCTTCATCTTCTGCGGTACCCCGAATCGCCAAACATAATTCCATCCCGCTCTGTTACCCTCTGGTGCAGCACTCGACGCTCCATTAGCAGCGCCAGCATTATGATCGCATGTAGCCAACTTATAGGCACTTCTCACCGTACCCCCCCCC
>LR738714.1:747136769-747188684 GCA_902687465.1 Secale cereale
CCCCCGGCAGTTCCAAACTAAGGCATTCATTGTGTCCGGCAGTCTTCCTCGAGGGAAGCCACCGATATCTCCGTGGAAGCATGGTCCTTAGCTAGCTTGGCGCGTTTACTACTCGAAGAACTGCTCGTTGGGGAAGCGTTCTCTTCCAGGTCTTGAGCACTGCCATCCGTGATGGCCAAAATCACATCCTTTCTTTTCGGTCTGTTCACAGCATCAATTACAACACTGTCCATGTTCAGCCTCTTCCTTGCATCTCTATCAATTTCCATAAGAGCACTCGGTGTCTTCACCGAGCTTGTAGCAGTGTCGAGCGTCTCTGGATCCATGACCTTGGGGCCAGGGTCTAAGGGAGCACTAGGGCTACCGTTCTTCCTCTGCTGACGGGGTGCATCGGCTTTGCTAGGTATTTGGTCGGGCCTCAGCCTGCTAGCGCCATCGGCATAAAGCCAGTCACCAAACTTGAGATTCTTTTTATCATGGACACCAGGTCCGCACTCCTTATGCTCATGTCCAATCCGACCACAGAAACTGCAAAAACGGGCCAGCTTCTCATACCGCACTAGATAGACTTGCCTCTCCTGCGCGCGAACAATGCTCACAAATTTTGTAAGAGGCTGCTTAATGTCATGGTTAACCCTAACCCTAACATAATCCCCACGGGTGTTACCGTTTAAGCCCATCTCCAAGATCTCACCGGCCCCCTTCAGGAGCCGCTCTACAATCCCCTGCCTACAGTAGGGATCTGGCAATTTATGAATCTGTAACCAGATGGGCATATGATCAAAAACCACCTCGTCCGCCTTGGTGAAACCATCGTACGGACACATCAGAACTGCCATATTGCGGAAGAGCCAAGGGCCTTGCATCATCATCCTCTCCCAGTCGCCCAGGCAAGATGCTTGGACAACAAATCTATTGGGTCCGACCGGCCGGAATCTTACCCGTTGCGCCGGATTCCAGGCCGCCCTCATATCCTTATAGAAGGCTGCCGGTGAGAAATTCTTGTCGGTGTGAACCCTAGCTAGGGCTAGCCACCGTACGCTCTCTTTTATTTTGGGATCCTCATCATCAATCTCAACATCATTGAACTCCTCGTCGTTCAGATCTAGTTGATCAAAGAACTCTTCCAGGGCAGCGTTAGCGGCCGCCGAGGCACCTCCGCTCGTGGCTGAATTAGCATCCGAGGGGGAGGCCATCATGACGTTGTTTGGGCGCTGCGCGATCGGCGGGGACGGCGAACGAGCGTTGCGGCGGGTGAAGGGACTCAGGGGCGATCAGATCGCATGAGAGGAGAGAAACCCTAGGCGCTGGGGCGTAGGGGAAAAGTTCCTGATTGTCTGGTCTCGTTGAGTGAAACGGTGAATGAATCTACCTGATTGCTCGAATTGTCGTGATATGATGAGCAAGATATAGTCTATATCCCTCTCTTTGCGGATCCATACCCAAAACTTTATGTAGACCCGTGTTAGTAGAAAATTATAAATGTTGGACTATGGAATTACTTTTCATGATTTTTTTGTAGTTTTTACTACTATTATTTTACGAGGGTTGTAGTATATTGAGTTTGCTAGTCTAAATCATTTTATACTCTCTTCGCTCATTTTTATTAGTTGTATTATTTTTTGAAAAGTCAAACTTGTCTACGTTTGGAACATTTATAGAAACACTATCAGCATATACAATACTAAATAAGTAGAATACAGAAATATATTTCATGATAAATGTCATGATATTAAGTTGGCATTGTAGATCTTTTTTAAAACACATCCGCTTATATTACTTAAATAAAATGTTATTACAGTCGTTGAATATAACCTTCACCGTGCAGGGGCATAACACTATTTTTCTGCAGAAAAAACATCCGAACAATACTAAAACAAGCAAGTGGTACAAAGAACCCCCACGAGAATGAAAATTACAAACTACACATAGGACCTCGCCAGTGGTACAAAGCCTTGAGGAGCTGACCAACCACACATCCAACGCAGCCGCTACCCTTGCCACCACTCCACACAGAGTCGGCGCGATCTTGAAACATACAGACGGATTGAAACACGGACGGGAAGTCACCAGCCTCGGTCGAAAACTAGCATGCCGGAAGGAGGAAGAACGGCCATCGCTTGACCACGCCGGCAGAAACATAGTTTAGAGGTCCACAAACAACACATGAAGATACGACAAAATGCGCCGCCGGCATCCACCGACGCACCACCACATCACCCCAACCCCACATGGCAAGTAAGGAACCACCTTACCATGACAAAGAGAGAAGCAGGGGACCAATTTTCCCACATCTGGCTATCACCTCCGACATGAAGGCCGCACCAGGAGAACCAAGCCTCACCAGATTGACCGATCCAGGAGGAAACTATGCCGGAAGCTCGCTGACTCCGCCACATAGAACCTCGCCGGGACGGGGATCGAACTCCAACAACCTCATTCCACCACGCCGCCAGCACCACCACCCCGCTAGCACCGTCGGAGACCACTACCCTACTATCTACACGCGTCAGGCACGAATCCAAGCCCCCCCCCTCCCCGCCCCCCGCTCTTTAGCCGCGCCCGAGGAGGGAGGAGACACTATCGATCTGGCCGTCACCGGAGCGAGGAAGTTCCTTTTTGTGTTTCCCAACTACCGCACGGGGAAATTGCAGGGGCAGAACACTATTAACAAGGGTATTCTAGATTGTTGGTTTTCTATATACTTAGTCAAACATAAAGAAAAAGTTTAACTTTTTGAAAAAGTTATACAGATTATGAGTAGAAAGGTTTGACTGCACACTCTTTCTAAGAAGTTATCTATATATGAACCGATGTTGTAATTGATAAGATTGGTCCATGGTTCACGGGGCATACAAACACATTTTTTTTAGGATATCAGTCAATGACATGCTACACTCACAAACCTCACAAGCCATGGAGTAAAATATGTGACATTCTCTCACACTTGTATATAAATTGCATGCGTGCTAGCTTGCACGGATAACATTATCATTGATTTGGACCGACAGTTAACGTATCAAGCCATACTGTTTGGCCCGAAAAAAAAGTAGAACACTGCTCATTGTCGCACCTCTCACGTACACCCCATGAGTAGCTGGCTCTACCAACGTAACATCTTACGTACACCAAGCTGAGAGCCTTCCTCTTCTAACACCTAATGGCTTAACTAACTTGGTCAAATGATCAACCGATCCTGCCATCAATCACGTCATCATCTACTCTCTCCATTCAAAATAAGTGTCGTGCTTTTAGTCGAGATTTGGTCAAGCACTTAAAGTCATAAATGGCAATAATACGACAACAATTAGCAATACTGATAAAGTGATGATAGCAGTACGCATAGAGTCCAAAAGGACAGCATTACTGCTAAGAAAAATAGAACGAGGATCAAATGGGTATTTGTGTTATTCATGTCTGGTTCTAGGAGGTGGGATGAGAATCTGATCAGGAATCTGTTTTACCCCCATGGTGCATAGGAAATCTTAAAGTTGTGTACTCTGAATTTGGATGAGGGAGATCTTATTGCGTGGCACCATGAGAAAAGTGGCATGTTCTCAGTGAAGAGTGCGTATAGGCTAGCACTGAATCTCATGGATTCGAAGGTTAATCTGGGGAATTCTTGTGTAGCAGTAAATGGGGAAAGGAGGATCTGGAATATTATTTGGGAGACTAATGTCCCCCAAAAGATTAGAATCTTGGCTTGACTGGTTACTTCTAATAGTTTGACGATTCAAGTTAACAGAGTAAAGCACCATCAAGCTATCCAAGGTACGTGTACAATCTGTGGTGTTGAAGATGCATACACTTTTCATGCGTTGGTGAGTTGTCCAAAGGCTCGCGCACTTCATATAGCTTCGAGGGAGGTGTGGAATTTGCCGGCCGAAGAGATTTTCAGAAATACGGGGCTCGAATGGCTTCTTATTTTATTGGATCAATTAAGTTCATCAGCGTCTGAGCAAACTATATTCATGTTTTGGAGAGCTTGGCACTTGAGGAATGATCAGATCTTTGTTAAGATAAAAGAATCCATGTCAACCTCTGTGAATGCAAAAGTGCAGATATTGATGAGTAACAAAGGCAATGAAGTGGGGGATGGAATTCTGGCTTCAAATAATATGGAGAGGAATTATGCTGCTTCGCAACCTCTCACCGCGGAGTTCTTTAAGATTAATGTCGACCCAAGTTTTATGGAGGCTATCAACGCGGCGAGTGTGGGGGTGGTTCTCAGAAATCACTCTGGAAAAGTTGGCATTTTCTCTTGGGATTATGTTGAGGCTTTCTATAGCGTTAATGAAGCGGAACTTAGAGCGACACTCTCTGACTTGTATATTGGTATCTCTCTTCACAAACCCATCATTTGAGAAACCGATTGTTCTTTTGTGGCTTCTGTTTTTGGAAGAGACAGTATTGACAGGTCACCCCTTATTGACCTAAAGAAAGAAGCTATGAGTATCTCTAAGATGTTGGCGAATTTCAAGATCTACAAGATTAGCAGGAAAGCTAATACAGTGGCACACGAGCTGGCAAAGTTTAGTTTTATAAATAGGTCTGATGGTGTTCCTGTTAATAGTGTTCTGGCATGTGTGGCAAATGATGTAACTTATGATTGTATGAACATTTTAATTTAATTAATATATGGGTGGGGTTTTTCAAAAAAATAACAGCATTACACACAGAACAACGATGCTAGTGGGGTTATGGTTATAATCTTTTATAGAGGTGATTCTAAGTAGTCTAATTAGGTATTTGGGCTTGCGGATTGGAGTAATTTTTCGGATAAATCCTATTTGTTAACCTCACATAATCCATAAAAAGTACAGGATAATCCACATCCGTCGGATATTATCGATAGCATATCCATCAGATATCTAGTTTACCATAATCCATATCCACACCCATATCATCAGAATCATCCAAGTGCATAGCATATCCTTACAATCAAATACATACGCAGATTCGGAACAAAAATGATTCGTGCCATGTACATACCTAGCATTACAGACTTCCCCATGCCACCAGGGATGATCAGGACCCGCAAACCAGCCGCTTCCACCCGTCATAGACATGCCAGGACACATGGGCACACCCGGTCTGATCTGCTAAACAATGTAGAGATTTTATTGTATCCACCTTTTAGTCGTCAACATGCCTCAACCGCATAGGACGTGTTTGGTTGTCCGCATCAATTTTGGCTGCATTGCATGTGATTCTCATATTAGCCTGGTGAAGCTAAAGTAGTCTATAAACCACCATTTGCACATAGTTTGGTTGCCCGCATATAGGTTAGCTGCATGAGGGAACTAATTTGACCAACCGTTTGGTTGGCCACATAGCATTAGGCGCACATATGACTCGTTGTTTGGTTGCAACCTGCATAAGATGTTGTCACCACTTCTCACTAGTGGTGACTTTACCACACAAGATCGGAACAGTTTCACTCCTAGCTAGGAAACAAATTATGGTTTATCCTATCTAATATCAAATGGCAGTACACTTTATTAAGAGCCATATGGCTGAATAGGGAAAAGTTCACCACCGATGCTAACAAGATGCAAGTCCATCTTCCTCCTCTACTTCTGCTAGTAGTTCTTCCTCTTCCTCTTCTGTCGCTGCTACTGCTTCTTCCTCTTCTTTTGCTGCTGCTCTTCCCTTCTTTTTCTCTAGATCCTTGTCTGACCTCTATTATCCCATAGTGTCTGTGCCCACTCCATCCTTTTGTTCTTCCGGGCTTCATTATCAAATGCCTCCGCACCATGGCCGGAGCTGACAACATCGTCAGGCGTCACATCTTCCTCTACACAACCCCATTATAGGATTCAGTTATGAAGAATGCAACAAGTAAGAACAAGATTAACCTGAGTCGAGAAAATGTTGAATGGCTTGTGATCTAGGATCTTAAACCTGTTCTTGAGAGCTCCAAAAGCCCTCTCAACAATAACTCTAAGGCTGAAGTGTCTGAGATTGAACAGGTCATGTTAATTCTTAGGGTATATCCTACCAGCGAACTCGTTTAGATGGTACCTGATTTCCTGAAGGGTGGAAGAATACCTCGCCGACATGCATAGCCACCATCTCCTAGGTAGAACTTCCATCGGGGATGTTGATGCCATCGGGACGACTCATGCTGTCACTGAGAATGCTAACATGATGTGCCGACCCTTCCCAGCCAGTCAGCACATAGGTGAACTTCAGATCAAAGCCAACAGCAGCAAGCACATTTTGGCTTGTGTAGTACTTCCTCCCCCTATATGTTGTAGAATGTGACCTCGACACTTTGGAAGTGACATGAGTACCATCTGTTGCCCCCAATGCTATAGTACTTATTAGTAGCGCTTCCCTGGAAAAGGGCTACTATTAAGTGGGGCCTATTATCAGTAGCGGTGTTGTGAAATAAAGCGCTACTGCTAGTGTTGTATTCTGGACGGCGCTGCTACTACGGCTAGCATCGGTGGGCTCGTTGGGTCCCACTTAGTAGTAGTGATGTTTCCTTTTCTAGCGCTAATGCTAAAGAGTTACTTGTAGCGCTACCCCGGAACAATGCTTGGTAGAAACTAGGGTTCTACCGCGTCTAGGCCGGAGGTTGTATGGGAAGGAGGGAGCTGGTCGTGGACGAACTCGCGGCCGGCGGCGGCTGGGCGCCGTCGTGCGCGAGAAGGCGGCGGCTAAGAGGGAGATGGCGCAAGGGAGGAGGCGGCTATGGTTAGGTCTCTCGACTCCCTAAAACATGATTGCTTCTTGCTTAATTCCAAAACGGATCCTTACACGAGTTTATATAATCCTCCTGCTAAGATAATTGGGCTAAGCCCCTAATAACGACACGATAGAGTGGGCCACAACTAACTGGGCTAAGCCCCTAATATGCCGGTCATAACATTTCTCCCCGACTGCACAAACAGCTCGTCCTCGAGCTGGAAGGCGGGAAAGCTCATGCAGATCTCCTGGAGGTGATCAACCGTCGCAAAACACCTCTGCGATAGCTGGGTGATACGTCCAAAACGTATCTATAATTTCTGCTTGCTCCATGCCTCTTTTGTGTGATATTGCTATGTTATTTATACACTTCCATAGACTTTTGATCATATTTGGACTAACCTATTAACTCAGTGCACCCCAGTGCCAGTTTCTGTTTTTTGCAGTTTTTGTATTTCAGGTTTTCCCATCACGTAAACTGCCAGAAAAATCCCGGAAAAATTATATAAAAAATCAGCGTTCCGGAAGCTTCCACACTATCGAAGTAGGGCCGGAGGGGGGCCACCAGGGCTCCAGGCGCCCTGGTGGTGTGGCCCCCCTCCTGGCCGCGCCGGGGGGGCGCCTGGGCCCCCAGGCCTCCGCTGATGCCCCCCTTTGGCATATATTTAACACGCGTCCCGAAACCCTCGAGGACGGAACCCTTTTTCGCGATCTCATCTCTGTTCCGCCGCCGCCGCGCTTCCAAGATCGGGAGCACCAGGAGAACTCTTCCCGGCACCCTGCCGGAGGGGAGGATCACCATCGGGAGCCTCTCCACCACCATGGACGCCTCCCGGATGAGTTGTGAGTAGTCTCCCTTGGACCATGGGTCCATGACCAGTAGCTATGTGATGTTCTCCTCCCCTTCTTGTGCTTCACTAATTAGACCTCGTGAGCTGCCCTACATGATCGAGGCACATATGTAATCCTTATGTTGTTGCTATGTTGAGTTTGCTGGGATCCGATGGATTGTGAGATTATGTTCAGATTGTGTTTGAGTAATATATTTGATTCACCTCTTTTATATTTATGTTCGTAAGTAATTCTTGCATGTTCTCCGTTGCTATTTATTGCTTTGGCCAAGTAGTAGGTAGTGACTCCAAGAGGGAACGTTATGCTTGATTGTGGGTTCATGCCCCTCGATGACTAGCTTGAGTGACAGAAACATGAGTCTAGGGGATGTGCTGTTGCCACAAGGGGGAAAACAACTGTGCTTGTGCCCGCGGGTGCAAGGATTGTTTACTTTACGCAAAGTTCTTTTAATGCAGTTGTCTGTAGCTTTGAGTTTACACTATGGGTGGGACTCGCAACTTAATACCAGCGAGATGTTCTGGATAGATATCTCAAGGTGGATGATTATTAGTAGATGCAGATGGATTTCGGTCTACTTGCCTTGGCGTACCGCCCATGCTTTGAACCTCTACCTTTCTTGTAACATAGTTAGCATTGGTTTGCGCACATAATTCTGTCAATTGCCCAGCTGTAATTCGTTTACCTCACATAACTGTTTTATCGTCTTTTGGGAGAGAGACATCACTAGTGAACATCATGGGACCCCGGTCCATATTACCATCACTGATCACATCCGCTATTTACTTTCTGCTTTTACATACTAGTTACAGTTTTACCTATCACTATTATCACTTGCGTTTGATCCTTTGTAAACGACAAGGCCGGAGGGATTGACAACCTCTCTGTACTCGTTGGGAGCAAAGTTATTTGTATCTGTGTGCAGGTCCAAGTTGATTGCTAATATCTGGCGCCGTTAGCAGTTGACACCTTCTTGTTGAAACTGGGAGTCTCAGGGGAAATCGATCATTGGTATCTTTGCCAAGGGAAAACTACCACTACACTGCATCTCAAACCTTCCACTTGGGTTAACCAACGAGGGGCGAGAAGCCATCAAGCAAAGTTTTCTGGCGCCGTTGCCGGGGACTCCACTCTTCAATATAGGGGAGTTGCACGCTATCTTTTACCTTTGCTTCTTAGTCTTGTTAGTTTACCTTTCAGTTTTTGCTTTAGTATCTTTTATCGGAAATCACAAAAATAGTTATCTTGCTTGCTTGCTGCTATGGGTTCCACCGAGAACACCAAGTTATGTGACTTCACTAGTCATAACAACGATGACTTTATCTGCACGCCTATCACTACACCTGCCACTTCAGCACCTTCGTATGAAATTAAACCTGCTTTACTGAATCTATTTATGAAAGATCAATTCTCCGGTGCTGGAGATGATGCTGCTTTACACTTAAACAATTTTGTTGAACTCTGTGATATGCAAAAGTACCAAGAAATAGATGGTAATATTGTTAAGCTTAAGCTTTTTCCTTTCTCCTTGAGAGGAGGAGCTAAAATTTGGTTTCAATCTTTGCCTAGAAATAGCATAGATTCATGGGACAAGTGCAAAGATGCTTTTATTGGAAAATACTATCCACCTGCTAAAATTATCCAACTAAGAAGTAACATAACGAATTTTAAACAATTGGATAATGAACACGTTGCACAAGCTTGGGAACGTATGGAATCTCTTGTCAAGAACTGCCCTACTCATGGTTTGACTACTTGGATGGTTATCCAAACTTTTTATGCAGGCTTGAACTTTACCTCGCGGAACTGATGACCCACAACCGTAAGGGATCTATTGCAGCGTTTTCGATAAGTAAGAGTGTCGAACCCAACGAGGAGCAGAAGGTATTGATAAGCGATTCTGAGCAAGAATTTACTGCAAGCACTGAAAGATAACTTTTAGGGGTTTTCTCGGTATAAACAACAGGAAAGTAAAAGCAAGTAATGTAAAAGGTACTGATAGTAACAAGTGGCCCGATCCTTTCTAAGCAAAGGAGAGGCCTAGCAACTGAACTTATAAAGACTAAAGCGTTCCTGAGGACACACGGGAGAGGTAGTCATGTGCTTTCGCCATATTCCGTATCGATACTATGTTATGTGTTGATAAGTGTTGAGTGGGTGGATCTATGCTAGTGCACTCTCTAGACTAAGATGAATGCACTCTTATGATTAAACACCTTGCAAGCATCCGCAAATACAAGGTAGAATTTAAGGCAAAAGCCTAACCATAGCAATACGATCGAGGATCCATTATTCCCTTATGCAAAAGCGTGCGAACTGGGGTTCAGGTTTCTATCACTCCGGCAACCCACCATAATCATTCTTTATACACAATGTATTCTCCTAGGTCCTTAATAAGGCGAAGTGTTGAGTGTTCGACTCACACAACACCACTAGTAGAATGACAACACAACTTAAGTATCAAAAAACACATATTACTTCAACAGCATATGACTACTAACAACAAGACTTTCCCCATGTCCTCAAGAACTAAGGTAACTACTCACAAGACATAAAAGAGATCATGATCAGTGGGGATAAATATGTGATAAACAATCTGGACATAATAATATTTCTCCAATAAAACTCAATAGCATTCACCACAAAGTAGTAATCAACACCGATGGAGTAGAGAGGATAGGTAGTACGAGTTACAACACGAGTTGCGATTGTAAGATGAGATTTGGATGAAGATGGAGATGGTGCTGGTGTCGGGGATGATGTTGATGATGATCTCGATGATGCCCGTGACGATGGTGATGACGATGGTGACGATCTCCCCGGCGGAATCTGCCCGCCGGGGATGCCCTTTTCTTCTCTGTAGGTTTCTGCCTCGGAGCGGCGGCGGAACTCCGTAAAAAGTCTTCTTTTTAGGGTTTTCGGAGAACGGAGAGTATATAGGCAAAAGGGGGCATCCGGAGGTGGGCCAGGGGCTCCAGGCGCCCCCCCGGCGCGGCTAGGGGGGCGCCCCCAGGCCGCCTGGGCACCCTGTGCCCCCCCTCTGGCTCCCCTTTTGCGTGTCTTCGTGATTCGTCTGAAAAATATCTCCCGTCAATTTTCAGGTAATTTGGAGGTATTCTTCTTCAGCAACTCAGCATCCACTTTTTCCTGCTGAATCCTGCGTCTGCTGTTCCGGCATCGGAAAGTTTGCAAACTGTGTAAAATAGACCAAAACAATATAAGAACATCATCGTAACGTGAAATATATCAATGAATAGAAATAAATTATGATACAAAATAGTGATGCATTTTGGACGTATCAACACCCCCAAGCTTAGACCTCGCTTGTCCCCAAGCGAATATGAACTCGGTAAACCTGTCCACAAGTTTAGAGAGTGAAGTGTCGATAAATAGAATACGGACAAGAAGCATCATAGTTTCTTTACTAACTCAAATATCCTCAACAGCAATCTTCAATTCATAAAGCCCTTATAAAAGAGTGATAACACTTATATTCGAAAGTAGGGCTAAGGAAACTCATTATATCATGGCAAACATGTCCTTTGGTCAAAGAACAACAAATAGTTTTAACTTTTGCTCTTATATTTTGATGGGATTAATTGAAGCTTTTTGAAATAACATGTTAATAGGCAAGAAGTGAAAGTGTTAACACAAAGGAAGATATTTGCCTTAGCTGGGCATGACAAACAACTTACTTATCGAATGATAATGTCAACAAGGATATGATATGACAAATCTTAATGCAGCTTTATATGAATGAATCCTTATCAACATCAAACGTCTGCTCTCTTTGAGAAATAGAAGGAAGTAGAAATAACTGACTCAACTTAAAATTAAAAGATAGGCCCTGCTCTAGGGTAGTAGGGAAAACTCATGTGCTATCCTCAAATCAAACAGAATGAAAACAAGTTTTGAGAGGTGCATGATTTGTCAACGAATGCTAATAGATAACTCAATTGCTTCTTGAACTGGACAAGTTTCGAGGAACGGCTCCCGCACGAGGACGATAACATCCTCTTATTCTCCTTTATTTATCGCTGCCAAAGTTTTCTGATTTCTCATGAACAAAGCACGAAGGATGGTTTGTTTGTTATATTATTTTTAAGCCGGGCGCACTCCTTGCCAGTTCCTTCTCGTATTATAGGTTTGCACATTAGACATGCAATCCCGGGGTGAAGCTTGTCCATCTCAAGAAGATTATGAATTAGCTATTACTTCCTCATGAGCTAAAACAGAGGCACAAAATAAAAGATTTTGAACATTTAAGGATAACACATAAATTATATACTTTAGGAAGTGGTATTGGAATACCACGAGTAGGTAGGTATGGTGGACTCATATGGAAGGTATTGGTTTTAAGGGTATGGATGCACCAGCAGAATACCGCTTAGTACAGAGTTAGGCTAGCAAAGGTTTTGAGAGAGCAGACAACTGATGATGACTAAGATGCAAAGCAATATAAAGCATGAACATTGAAATAAGCATAACACATCAAGTTGTCTTCCTTGTCAACATAACACTTCAAGCATAATAACATAAAGTTTTGGCTATGTTGATAATTTAAGAAAATCATGCTTGTTGTTATGACCAAAGCTATGTTTGCCAGGATTAAAAAAAGGTTCATGGCCATACCTGACATAAGGTCAATACTCCCCATAAGAATCATCATATAAGGTCGATTGTGTGAAGAGAATACCGAGTGCAGCAAAAGGAACTGATAAACTTCTCATTAATATTCCATCATAAACGACTCCACACTCACGGATACAATTCCTCACTGAAGGAGCGATAGACCTCAATGCACACACCTATCTCATATAACAACCCCCCTAGACATGATACGACTCTACTTGACTCTAAAAGACAAAAGGTAAAGATAAAGATACCGAGCACTCCCCCAAGCTTGGAACAAGCCAAGGGAATGCCATTACCCCAGGAGATTTCACTCATCATTCTTGTTGGCGTTGATAACGTAATCCTTGGCGAAACGCTTCCATGGATATCTTGCTAAAGTCTCATATGATAAGCTCGTCTCCTGAATCCTGCATTCAGCACCCAAACTCATGCGCATAAACCTAAGTTCATACTCACAATTCTGGTTATGTAGATCATTAATTTGCCCTTGGAGCTCTATAATTCTTTCTTCATATGCGGTGATTCTTTCCCACATCTCCTTCATCTCCTTCAAGAAGTAGTTCTTCAGCTTGTTGGTGATGTCAAAGTTAGCTTCGACACCACGATCGATCATCTTCTTGTACTCGAAGACTTCTTGCTCCACTTCATCCAGCCTGGCCTGGATGCTCCCCTCCTTGATAGGTCCCTTCAGATCTTCTTGATGAAGGACGCCGTCCTTCATCTGAACAACCTGAGGGTGCTTCTTCACCTCAGCGAGGTAAGGGTTGATGACGTTGACGACGAACTTGTCCTTGGGGGAACTTGGAGAAGCCATGGCACCTAAATTCAGCCGAAAGATTCCCTGGCAGAAACAGACCGAAGAGAAAACACGCGAAATCGCAAGATACGTTGCCGGAACAATTCGGGCAAATATATAGGAAAAATTTATGCACAGAAAGGAAGGTAACGGACCAAAGCGGGGTCGGAGGCAGACTCCCTGGTGTCCAGGCGCCCTGGCGGCGCGGCCATGAGGTGGGGCGCGCCAGGGGGGCGCCTGGACCCCCTGGAGCTCGTCTCCGACTCCACTTCGGCTCAGAATTTTACTAATTTTGCAAAAACTCATAATACGGAACTTTTATGATGGTTTGCGGTGTTTCCTTACCGTACTACATACCTTTTCTTTATTCTGCTTCTGCTGGCGTCTGAAACAGGGCTGCAACATGTTCTTCGTGAGTTGTTGTGTATATTATATTCACATCAACATTGACAGGGTCTCCTGCTATGTAATGTTTAAGTCTTTGCCCATTCACAACTTGAGGTTTGGTGCCTTCAAAATTGTTAATCTTAATTGCACCAGACCGATAAACTTCTTCAATATGAAATGGTCCTTCCCACCTGGAAAGTAGTTTACCTGGAGAAAACCTGAAACGGGATCTAAACAATAAAACTTTATCGCCAACATTAAATTCACGTTTCAGAATCTTCCTATCATGCCACCTTTTTACCTTTTCCTTGAACATTTTAGCGCTCTCGTAAGCTTCACTCCTCCATTCATCTAGAGAAGTCAAGTTCATGAGACGCTTCTCACCAGCTAATTTTGGGTCAGCATTAAGCTCTCTAACAGCCCAGAAAGCTTTGTGCTCTAACTCTAATGGCAAATGGCAAGCCTTGCCATACACCATCTTATAGGGGGACATGCCCATGGGGTTTTTGTAAGCAGTTCTATATGCCCACAAAGCATCTCCTAACTTATTTGACCAGTCCTTTCTATTTCAGTTTACTGTTTTCTGCAAGATCAACTTAATCTCTCTATTGGTGAGCTCAACTTGCCCACTAGTTTGAGGATGATATGGTGAAGCAATTCTATGATTAACATCGTATTTAGCCAAAGCTTTTCTAAAAGCTCCGTGCGTGAAGTGTGATCCCCCATCAGTCATGAGATACCTTGGTACACCAAACCTAGGAAAAATTACATCTTTAAGCATTTTCAAAGATGTTTTGTGATCATCACTTTCAGTGGGGATTGCTTTAACCCACCTGGTCACATAATCAACAGCTACTAAAATGTGAGTGTACTTGTGCGAGGAAGGAAAGGGACCCATAAAGTCAAAATCCCAACAATCGAAAGGTTCAATCACTAGTGAGTAATTCATAGGCATCTCATTCCTTCTACTAATGTTACCAACTCTCTGACATTTATCACAGGCTAAAACATAATTTCTAGCATCTTTAAAGAGAGTAGGCCAATAAAAACCTGATTGAAGAACCTTATGTGCAGTCCTTTCACCGGCATGATGTCCTCCATATGCACTATCATGACACCGTCTGAGAATGTCCTTCTGCTCATGTTCCAGAATGCATCTTCTCACGATCCCGTCGGGACCTTCTTTGAAAAGATGTGGGTCATCCCAAAAGTAGTGCCTCAAATCATGAAAGAACTTCTTCCTTTGCTGAAATGTTAGACCTGGAGGCAAATACTTTGCAACAATAAAATTAGCATAATCTGCATACCAAGGATCGGAAAGAGATTGTACTTTTACAACGGCAAGTTGCTCGTCTGGAAAACTATCGTTAACTGGGATGGGGTCGTGCGGTATATCTTCCATCCTTGAAAGATTGTTCGCCACCGGATTGTCTTCCCCTTTCCTATCAACAATCTGCAAATCAAATTCTTGAAGAAGGAGTACCCATCTGATAAGCCTTGGCTTGGCATCTTTCTTTGTCATAAGATACTTAATGGCAGCATGATCAGTATGAATAATAACTTTGGAATCAACAATATACTGCCTAAACATATCACAAGCAAAAACTACAGCTAAGAATTCCTTCTCAGTAGTAGCATAATTTCTTTGAGCACTGTCAAGGGTTTTACTAGCATAATGTATAACATTCAATTTCTTATCAACTCTTTGTCCTAAAACAGCTCCAACAGCAAAATCACTTGCATCACACATAATCTCAAAAGGTAAATTCCAGTCAGGTGGTTGTACTATAGGAGCAGTTATTAAAGCTTTCTTAAGCACTTCAAAAGCTTCCTTACAATTTTCATCAAATACAAAAGGAACATCCTTCTGGAGAAGATTAGTGAGGGGTCTCGAGGTTTTAGAAAAGTCTTTAATAAATCTTCTATAAAAACCTGCATGACCGAGAAAACTGCGAATACCTTTGATGTCCCTTGGATAGGGCATCCTCTCAATAGCTTCGATCTTAGCCTTGTCCACTTCAATTCCCCTTTCGGAAATCTTGTGACCAAGAACAATTCCTTCATTAACCATAAAGTGGCACTTTTCCCAGTTGAGTACCAAATTTGTCTCCTCGCATCTCTGCAAAACTTTATTAAGGTTGTGAAGACAATGGTCAAAAGAAGTTCCATAGACGGAGAAATCGTCCATGAAAACTTCCATAATATCCCCGTAGAAACCATGAAAGATAGCAGACATACACCTTTGAAAAGTAGCAGGGGCATTACATAAACCAAAAGGCATATGCCTGTAAGCATAAGTACCAAAGGGACAAGTAAAAGTGGTCTTCTCTTGATCGGCAGTGTTAACATGAATTTGAGAGAAGCCAGAATAACCATCGAGATAACAAAAGTGGGTATTTTTGGACAACCTTTCAAGCATTTGGTCGATGAACTGCAACGAATAGTGATCCTTCCTGGTTGCCTTGTTCAACTTCCTGTAATCAATACACATTCTATATCCAATAATAATTCTCTGAGGTATTAATTCATTTTTATCATTAGGAACCACAGTTGTACCTCCTTTCTTAGGAACACAATGTACCGGACTTACCCACTTACTATCAGCTATAGGGTAGATAATACCTGCGGCTAGAAGCTTGAGAATCCCAGTTCTCACGACATCCATCATCTTCGGGTTCAACCGTCGTTGATGATCAACAACTGGTTTAGCATTAGGCTCAAGGTTGATAGTATGTTGACAGATTGATGGACTAATCCCCTTAAGGTCATCAAGGGTGTAGCCAATTGCGCCTCGGTGTTTACGAAGTACTTCCAATAATCGCTCCTCTTCATATCCTGAAAGGTTAGAATTGATAATAACAGGATATACTTTCTTTTCATCTAAATAAGCATACTTGAGCGTATCGGGAAGAGGTTTAAGATCGAACACCGGGTCTTCTTTCGATTTTGATAAAATTCCCAAAGGTTCAACCGGAAGGTTGTGCTTCAGGATAGCAGGCTGCCTCAAGAATATTTCATCTAGTTCATTTCTTTCCTGCATATGCAAATCATTCTCGTGGTCCTCCATGTATTGCTGCAAAGGATCATTAGGGGGAATAGCAATAGAGGCAATACTTTCAATAATTTTATCATCACTAGGTAAATCAGTACCACGAGGCTGCTTAGAGAACTTAGAAAAATTAAATTCATATGGCTCACCATCGAATTCAACAGAAACTTTACCTTTCTTGCAATCTATTATAGCTCCACAAGTTCTAAGAAAAGGTCTACCAAAAATAATTGGACAAAAATTGTCCCTCTCCGAACCAAGTACTAGAAAGTCGGTAGGGTATTTTACCTTTCCACATAGGACTTCAACGTCCCTCACAATTCCGATAGGAGAGATAGTTGTTCTATTTGCAAGATGAATAGTAACATCAACTTCTTCAAGTTCACAAGGGGAAATCTCACCGATGATCTCTTCATAAAGTGAATAGGGGATAGCACTTGCACTCGATCCCAAATCGCATAGCCCATAATAATTGTGATATCCTATTTTAACAGATACCACTAGAGTACCTGAAATTGGGCCTTTATTCTTGGCTGTGACAAGGTTAGTGGAAACAGCACAAAAATTTATATTGGAATCCAAAACATCATTAGTAGCAAGGTCTTTAATCAATGCAACTTGAGGATCGACCCTGATCTGGTCCTCAGGCTCATCAACTCTTCTCTCACTTTTATTTATTATGCCTGTCACAAGAGAATGCTCCCTTATCCTCGTGGGAAAAGGAGGCTTTTCATAAATAACTGCAGGCAAAATAGGGTCAGTAACATAAATATCAATAGGTGGTTCTTTAAAAGGTTCATGGTGCTGGTCTCTCTTCTTTTTAAAAGAATCAACGTGAGAGGTAAAATTCTTACACAAATCAATCACTGGATGGGAATCAAGACCAATCTTAGAGCAAAAAGTATTGAAGTAATCAGTTTCCACATAGCTCTCAATATAATCATGTTCATAATTTATAGCGGGTTCAATACCTTTATCAATTTCCCAATCTTCGGTATTTCTCTGGATTCTTTCAAGGAGATCCCACCTTTCTTCAACACTCTTCTTCTGAAACATCCCACTAGAGGAGGCATCCAGCATCTCCTTATCCTGACGAGAAAGCCTGGCATAAAAATTTGTAAGTATGATTTCCTTGGGAAGCTTATGAATAGGGCATTTGAGCATTAGGGACTTCAATCTCCCCCAAGCTTTAGCAATGCTTTCTCCGTCACGAGACCTAAAGTTATAGATATAATTCCTGTCTCGATGAATTTCATGAAGAGGATAAAACTTAGTATAAAAGAGAGACATAATCTCCTGCCAGTCCAGCAAGTGTGAGTTATCGAGAAGCCCATACCAATCTGAAGCTTTATCTATAAGTGATACGACAAACAATTTCCTCATGACAAACCCCCTCGACACACCTGCAAGCTTAAATAATGAACATAGTTGTGACAGATATAGCAAGTGTTCACCGGGATGTCTGTCTCCTGCGTAACGATTAGCCAAAACATAATCGATAATACCAGTTGGTATTTTATAAGGCACAATTTCAGTAGGGGGAGGATCAACCACCACAGGTGTGGGGCGTCTCCCCGCAAGCAACGATCCAATAGTAGGGTTGTCCATAAGGACAAGGAGCAGCAAATAGCAAAAATAAAGACAGAATTATAAAAAACTTTCTTACCAGTTTCACTTTACCAATAGCGCTACGCTCCCCGGCAACGGCGCCAGAAAACGGTACTTGATGACCCACAACCATAAGGGATCTATTGCAGCGTTTTCGATAAGTAAGATTGTCGAACCCAACGAGGAGCAGAAGGTATTGATAAGCGATTCTGAGCAAGAATTTACTGCAAGCACTGAAAGATAACTTTTAGGGGTTTTCTTGGTATAAACAATAGGAAAGTAAAAGCAAGTAATGTAAAAGGTACTGATAGTAACAAGTGGCCCGATCCTTTCTAAGCAAAGGAGAGGCCTAGCAACTGAACTTATAAAGACTAAAGCGTTCCTGAGGATACACGGGAGAGGTAGTCATGTGCTTTCGCCATATTCCGTATCGATACTATGTTATGTGTTGATAAGTGTTGAGTGGGTGGATCTATGCTAGTGCACTCTCTAGACTAAGATGAATGCACTCTTATGATTAAACACCTTGCAAGCATCCGCAAATACAAGGTAGAATTTAAGGCAAAAGCCTAACCATAGCAATACGATCGAGGATCCATTATTCCCTTATGCAAAAGCGTGCGAACTGGGGTTCAGGTTTCTGTCACTCCGGCAACCCACCATAAGAATTCTTTATACACAATGTATTCTCCTAGGTCCTTAATAAGGCGAAGTGTTGAGTGTTCGACGCACACAACACCACTAGTAGAATGACAACACAACTTAAGTATCAAACAACACATATTACTTCAACAGCATATGACTACTAACATGTAATGCCCAGGATGGGACTATACCTCCTACGTGTCGAGGCACGACTTAAAGGTATAAGCCCATCCTAGAATGATCTCAAGTTTGGTATCTTTGCACGACTCATGTAAAAGAGGGATTAAATTGCAAAAGGAGATAGTTGGCTTACACTCGCCACTTCACACAATACATTACATAAGCATATCATCATTCAGAACATCACAACCCGACTACGGGTGAAGAACCAAAAGAAAGATACCAAAACAACATAAAGCCACAGGTCAGGATCGAATCCTAGTAGAAACCACTACTGAACGTCGAAGCGTCACAAGCAAACAGCCAAACTCTTCAACGAGCTTCCAGGTGAAGCACTGAACCAGCTTCTGCATCAAACTCGGCTGAACCTGCATCTGGTGTGGTGAAGTAACTGTGAGCCACAGAGGACTCAGCAATCCCGTTCCCGGGTAACAAGACTATTCAAGCCTTGGGTGAGGATAAGGCTGAAGAAAGAATAAGAGGTGAAGGAACAAACAAGAGTCTGCAGCAGCAACTAGCACTAACTTACGTATTAGAGAGCGAGAAGAGAAGAGCATCGGTCGAAAGATGATCACGAAGTGATCCTAACTAAAGCCGGTCAAACATAACCCCACCGTGTTCAACTCCCGAATCCCTATTCGGAAATTGACAGTCACGGAACACACGCTGGTAGTGTATTGAAACAGTGTGTCAAGTTATCTACAACCGGATATTAACAAGCTCCCATCTGCCACATAACCGCGGGCACGGCTTTCGAAAGTTCAAACCCTGCAGGGGTGTTCCAACTTGGCCCATCACAAGCCCACGATCCGCGGAGTCGCAACTCCATAGTTGGGAAGACCCGAGTATTCTCGGAATCCCGTGCTCAAGTTAAACCGAACTAAGGTAATGCTAATCCAGCAAATCCTCCCGGCGTGCCGACACCCTGATAGTAGCCGCGCGTATCTCGTCTCAGGCCACGTCCGGATGAGCAGTACGTACAGATACCGAAGATCCCAGCGAACTGGGTGGTATCCGCAAGTGGCTCTAGTTTGGGACCAACACCATCGGCACTGGCCCCCCCTGCTATGTAGAATTAAGAATCCTCGGGGACGCGACCCCCTATGCAAATTTAATTAAATAAATAAGTTGTTATTATGAGGCAAATAGTACCAATGTTGGGACTTGCTGGAAAAGACTTAGCACTTAGCGGTTTATCAAGGGGGTCCCATACACCCCAACCGTGTTAGGAACGCATAATCAAGGAACATAACACCGGTTTATACGGTTCCTAACGGCATGAGTGGAACAAAACACCAAGCAAAAGGCTTAGCCTTCCACCCTTGCCAGTATATAGATGATTTCATTTAAGCATTTGTATAGTGTGATATAACCCAACCAAACTTCAACATGAAGCAAGCATCTTCAATCTTCACCTGCAACTAACAATGCTATAAGAAGGGCTGAGCGAAGCGAACTTAGCCAAGCAACGGTTTGCGTAGGTAGGGTGGTTAAACATGGCAATGGTTACAAGTAGGAGGCTGACAAGAAGAACATGGGCATCGAGGCAAAACTATAGATCGAGACTTCTAGCAATAGGCAAAAATAGTAATGGTATCCGGGTTCGGTCATCTTGCCTGGGATTCCACAAGGGAGAAGAACAGATCCAAGAAGAAGACGGAGCAACAGTCGAGCGGATCCTCACAACTCCGGAACGAAACCGAAGCTAACAAGAGAAGCAACCGGAAAGAAAACAAACAACGCGGTAAACACACAAACATAAACATGGCATACGATGCACAAGCAAGCATGATGCATGTCCGGTTTAAATATGCATGGCATGGCAAAGTGCACAAACACACTACAAGTTAAGCGGAGCTCAATATGCAACGAGTTGCATATTGACGAAACACCACATTTAATTATTTAATTGACTCTCATTATTTACAAGACAAGATTAAATGTTTTTAGCATGGCAAGAGGTGAAGCATAATAAAACTACACTATTAAGACATTTTAAATGAGGCCGGAAATAACAACAACATATCCGGAAAATCCCCATGAGCATGTTTATTAATTATAAGCAACAACAAACACACATATTAATGTTGTTAACATGATGCGGATGACATGATCAAGTTTATGCAAGTTTTATTAAAAGGTTGACAATTAACAAGATAAGAAGCATTTGTCACCGTGGTGGAATGGAAAGGTGCCACGGCAACGATCCGAAAATGATGCAACGCAACATCTCGGTTCCGGTAACTCGTTGAGAGTCCGGTGCAAAAGGTAGAATCGACGTGAGCAAGTCGAACAAGATGAAAGTGGGTGGATCCCGTCACCGGGTTCCCACGAGTCGGTGACGAGGCAACCGAGGAACATGACAAGAGGTCGGAACGGGCACGGAGCACACACGGGAAACATTTCATACAACACAAGCAAGCATCACACGGGACACGTCTCGGGGTTATACCTTCGAAGCGTTCGAGATCGTAGTGGAAGTAGTGGTACTCGCGGTCGTAGAGGAAGTAATTGTTCACGTCATCGTGTCGTGGTACTTGGCGAATTCCTCGTTTCCGGGCGACGGTAGTGGTACTCGCGATGACGGTAGAGGAAGTAGTGGTACTCGGCGACGGTAGACGTTCGGGCCGTAGATGTACTCGGTCGTCGTGGCACTTGGTCGTAGGGGTACTCGTGGCGACCGTGTAGTCGAACTTGACGGTCATCGTGTGTAGTCGTACTCGGCGAAGGTAGTTGTACATGTCATTTGTCGCCGTGTAGTCGTACTTGACGGGTCGTCGGCGACTCGAAGGTGTACACGGGTCGACGTTCTCGTATATGTAGTCGTTCTCGAGCTCGTAGCCGTAGGCGTACAAGGGTCCAAAAGTAGAAAAACTTGTTGTTTTCCTGGTTAACTGAGATTAACAAAAACAGCACAACAAACAAAAAAAAACAGGAAAAAGAAAGGACTGCGGGGGTGCGGCGCTGCTGGACGAAGGAGCCGGCGACGAGGCTTGCAGGGGACGGGCAGAGGAGGAGGCCTCTGGCGCGGCGACCCTGGAGGACGGGGAGGGGGCCTGGTGACGAAGAGGAGCAGGCCTCACGGGCGCAGAGAGGAGGATGCTCCAGCCAGCTCGGCTTCTGGAGACGGGGGCGGCCGAGGGCTGGATCCGCGGCGGGAGGAGCTGGTGGCCGGCTGCCGCTGGCTCGACCTGGAGGGGCCGCGCGCTGGACGGAGGGGCGCTCGGGGCTGGATCCGCGGCGGGATCTGGTCCGACGCGAAGGGGAGGCCGCTCGGGTGGAGGCGCTCGGCTTGCTGGAGGACAGGAGCAAGGCGCTGCTCGGGAGGAAGCGGGGCCGAGGCAGAGGCCCGGTCGCAGGAGCCAGGGCGCGACGGCTTCGGCGACGCAGGGAGGATGAGGCAGGGGAAGCTCCTGCCCGCGGCGCTGCGGAAGAGACGACGGGAGGCTGGCCGCGGGCCTCGGGCATCAGATTCTGGAGGCGAACCTAGCGACGGGGAGGGAGATCGAAGGAGATGAGGGAGGCTCGGGCGACGAGGGAGAGATCGAGAGGGTGCGGCGGACGAGGGGAAGGAGAGGAACGAGAGGAAAACGGGTCGGGGATTAGGGTTCGGCCGGCCTTAGGGATGGTGGAGCTGATGGTGGGCCAGCTGGCCTGGGCCTTAGGGAGGCCTGGGCTGGCTGGGAGGCTCTTTTCTTTTTATTTCTTTAACAGAAATAGAAAAAAAGAGAGAGTGCAAAAGAAATTAAGAAAAGAGGCCAGAACAGAAAATAAAATATGGAACATTTTTATAAGGCTTTACGGGATATTACCAACCCAACAAAAATAGTTCCAACACAAAGGAAGTGCAAACTAAAACATTTAGCTTGCAAATAAAAAGGAGTTTAGATTTTTGGAGGAGCCTCGAAACAACGGAAAAGAATTATTGGCAAGGGTTTAGATGGAGAAACTCGAAGTGAAAAGACATGGGGAAATTATGCAAGTGTGTTACGGTGAATTCCAACAAATGGAATATTTTAATATAGCTCCCTAAAATAATGAGAGACTTTTATATGTTATAAAGAGAAGTCACCTTCCCTCGATTTAAATGGACCAAAGGTCCACACGGTTTATTTAGGTTGAGATGCAAAAAAAAAATGACATGATGGCATGATGACATGATGCAATGCAAAAATAAATAACACAAGCACAAAGAACCACACGGGCAACCCTGAACATCCGGAATCTTCTGGAAGCTTCTGGAATCTTCTGGGACGTCGGTCTCGGGCGTCACAACTCTCCCACACTAACAGAGGATCTCGACCCGAGATCCTAGAGGTATCACCGGGTAGAAATGGAAGAGAAAGAGGTAAAACAAAGTTGCTTCTTCGACAGACGAGTGAAACCAAAGAACCTTGAGAGGTTGAACAAAGAAAGAAGAATACGACGGAGATGAACGAAGATGAAAACACTCCGTTAGAAAAGAGGAACAAGGAGCATTATGAGAACCTTGAAGGTTGAAAGACATGAAAGGAGAGCTCACGGACCAAAAGAATGTGAAACTGCAATGGTATAGCCAAGGAATAAGAATGACAGAATTTGGACAGCACTCCGTCTGAAAATGGAAGGAATTAACAAGAACTTGAGGAGATGGAATGATACTTGATGAAAACAGCAACATATTGCCTCCGAAACAATTAAAAGAATGGCACAAGGGGTAAGAAAGATTCAGACAGCACTCCGGTTAAAAGATAGGCAAAAACTTGGTAAGATGAGAGAACTAGAAAGAAGAATACCACACTCCGGTTAAATGATAAGCAAGGAAAAGAACATGATCTCGATAAAAACGAGATGATGGTTAAAGAGAGCAACATGACAAAGCCTCCGGAACGAAAGAATAGCATGTAAATCAAAGAAAGAAAAAGAACGGAGAAGAAAATGACAACTTCTCTCAAAATTAAATTTGAAAGAGCATCCTACGAAGAAGGGTTGAATAGAGTTGTTGGACTTTCAACAACGAAAAAAATAAGCTCGTTGTGGGCTTATGGAAAACATCTCAAAATTAAGAGGTGACAACCAGCCACTAACTTAAACAATTGATTTGATTGAGATCAACAAGGAGATGATAAACTTATTCCACCGGAATGATAAATGAAGAACTTGGGTCATTCATAAGCACCATAATATCAACAATCCTTAGGGAAAGCTTTTAGGTGAAATACAACCCAAAATAACTCCAAGAGATAAAAAAGAGGGGTTGAAAGAATCTCCTGAGCAAAGAAAATGATGGGTTTAAATATCCCATTCTTGATAACTCGTGAATCATGAACATGAAGGAATTGACAAGAATGACATAACACCATCTGAAAAGATAAGGTGGAAAGAATTGCACTTGGAAAGCCTAATGAAGAATGGTTGAGCTCCAACAAGAATCTTGATGAAAACTTCGAGGATGAATTAAAACATGATGATGAACCACCATGAAAACTCCGGTAATGAAAGCATGAGAAAAGAAAGGTGAAAAGAATAAGATTCAAGGCCTGCGGTGAATTAGATGGAGCTTTGAAATGATATAATTGAAATAACTTGGATCTCCGGAAAAACAAGATGAAGAGTTTAGAACCAAGGATATGATATGATGAACAAGCTCCAGAAAACAGAGATTAAAACACCTTGAAGGAATAAGAATAAGAATTATGTCATGCATACCCTTCACCAATTTAATTGATGACAACCAAAGGATTTGGCATACTACTTATTCTCGTTGGAAAGAATTAAAAAGAGGTCTAGCACAAGCTTGGGTAAATCTTCAACAAAGCACCGGTAGGATTATGAAAGAACAAATGAATTAAAACGATAACAACGGAAGGGTAAACTTGAATGAACCACCGTAAGAATATGGAGACGAACGAAGAGACATCAATGAAGAATATTTGAAGGACGAAGTTGAAAACTGAGAACGAAGAAATCTTCTGAAATGATGGCCTTCGGAGGAACACAAAGGAAAAGAATTCAAGAAATGCTTCGGATGGGTGTGAAAGAATTCCTCACAATCTGAACAATAATGAGGATGGCATGAAGCTAGAACCACGAATCTTCAAGAGAACGGGCCAAGATTTAAGAGAAATACTTCTCCGGTCTCCAAATGTTAAGAATGAAGACAAGGAATGCCAAGAATAATTGTTGAGCACTCCGGAATGAAGAATTAAAAAGGTTAAACCAAAGATGAAAAGAATTGAAAACGATCTTGGAGAAGGCATGTGACTGATGGAAATCATACTTACGTCACAATTTGAAAAAGAATTTGAGTATAACTCTAGAAAATAGAAGAGTCAGGTAAGATCCTGGAAAAGACCTGTGGGTTAGGGCCCACTCAAAGAAATCACCGTTGAAAAGATTGTTTAAGAGATATTGCACCGGTTGAATTAAAAAGGCTTGAATAAGATGACAATCCTCAAAATAGCTTGAACGGATTAAGAATGGAATTATGAATCTTCAGCACTCCGGATATGAATAGCAAGAGGAGAATGATTAATTGGTGCACCGGAATAAGAAAGCATTGTGAAAAGAGGAAAAGGATAAGATCAACACCGAAATCTTGAATTACATCCACCGAAAGAATTAGAGAACAAAAGAATGATGAACTAGAAGCTCTTGAGCATCTTCACGATAAATCACCGGATAAGAACATTGAAGGAAAAGAATGAAGAAACATCACATGAATAAAATGGATATTTCATTTGAGAATTGCTGGCTCCAAGAAGAAGAAGGGTGGGAGGGTGGGAAAAACAAAGACAACTTGGGATGAAAGAATACAGACGAATCGTCAGATTTCTCAACGGCGTCCGTATGGAATAACTTGAAGAGAAGGCACACCGGTTGGAAAGGATTAACATGAAGATCTCGATGGTCAAGAAGAATTAGCACTCCCATAGAAATATGAGAACACCGATTAAGAAAAAGGTATGGAATCCACATTTGACATCGAAGCAACTCGAATACCAAATCAAAACAAGAACAAAGGATTGAACGAATGAATTCCGCAGGAACATCAACTAGACGAGAATCCACTTGAAGAACACAAGGTAAATAAAAAGGAACAAGGATCAGATAGAACAAATACAAGATAGAAGCTTCGTTCGACATCTTCGTGCTGAAAGCTCATGAAACGTGTTACAAAAGGGTTTTGCAATCCCCGGATCAGCATAGCCAAGGACACTTTAAGATGCAACTCCCGATCAGAACAAGTCCATAAAACCACTTCACTCAATGTAGAACCCCGAACTTCATATCGAGCATCCGTTGGAAGAATGCCTAGAACTACTAGATGAACCCACCTATAGATTTCCGAAAGTTTCCAGTTATGCAATCAGGTGTTGGGGATACACGGGAAGCACCGCGCAATCAACTCTAAACCTACATCCAGGTGTATCCATCCTTCAACACATAACCAGTCTTTCTCGGAAACTGTTTACCTCGGACCTTCGAAAAGCATCCACTATAACAAGCTATGGCAATACTCTCGAACTACCTCCCCAGTACTGGGTGATGTCGGGGTTATCTTGCCACTGGCCGTATAGGAGAGATTTTCGATGTCGGCCGTCTTAAGTATTTAGTACTGCCGCGATATGCTTGTTACAATGATACCCCGAAGCTCAACTCCTCGGGAACAGGAGGCATCGAGAACAATATCCTTGTCACAAGAACATCGAAACAATCCCAGAATACTCGCGGGATTCCTAAAAAAAATTTGGTGCAATTTTTGAAAGTAGAAGAGGTAAGAGTAGACGTCAGGAGTCCTCACCAGAGAGAAAGGGGATGAGAAGCAAAGAAATCCTACTCTCCGATATAATATAGGACTCAAAAAGTTTTCAGTGTGTGCCTAGACTCAACCGTCAACGATTCGATCAAACAGTGGGGGCTTCTAGGTCGGAGAAGGCTCTGAATACCAACTTGTAAATTCTAGGATGGGCTTATACCTTTAAGTCGTGCCTCGACACGTAGGAGGTATAGTCCCATCCTGGGCATTACATAACAACAAGACTTTCCCCATGTCCTCAAGATCTAAGGTAACTACTCACAAGACATAAAAGAGATCATGATCAGTGGGGATAAATATGTGATAAACAATCTGGACATAATAATATTTCTCCAATAAAACTCAATAGCATTCACCACAAAGTAGTAATCAACACCGATGGAGTAGAGAGGATAGGTAGTACGAGTTACAACGCGAGTTGCGATTGTAAGATGAGATTTGGATGAAGATGGAGATGGTGCAGGTGTCGGGGATGATGTTGATGATGATCTCGATGATGCTCGTGACGATGGTGATGACGATGGCGATGATCTCCCCTTCCGGGAGGTGATCTCCCCGGCGGAATGTGCCCGCCGGAGATGCCCTTTTCTTCTTTGTAGGTTTCCGCCTCGGAGCGGCGGCGGAACTCCGTAAAAAGTCTTCTTTTTAGGGTTTTTGGAGAACGGAGAGTATATAGGCAAAAGGGGGCATCCGGAGGTGGGCCAGGGGCTCCAGGCGCCCCCCCCCCCCCCCGGCGCGGCCAGGGGGGCGCGCCCCCAGGCCGCCTGGGCAACCTGTGGCCCCCCTCTGGCTCCCCTTTTGCGTGTCTTCGTGATTCGTCTGAAAAATATCTCCCGTCAATTTTCAGGTAATTTGGAGGTATTCTTCTTCAGCAACTCAGCATCCACTTTTTCCTGCTGAATCCTGTGTCTGCTGTTCCGGCATCGGAAAGTTTGCAAACTGTGTAAAATAGACCAAAACAATATAAGAACATCATCGTAACGTGAAATATATCAATGAATAGGGATAAATTATGATACAAAATAGTGATGCATTTTGGACGTATCAGGAACTTGTTAGATTCGGCCGCGGGAGGAACCTTTATGTCAACTACACTTGGCTGCCACGAAGCTTCTCGATGAGATGATGACCAACTATTCCCAATGGCACACCGAACGCGCTCCAACAGGTAGGAAGGTAAACTCTGTCGAGGAGATTTCCTCCCTAAATGAAAAAGTTGACTTGATCATGTCTCTACTTTCGAAGCAATCTTCTGTTGATCCTCGTGATGTTCCTTTAAATTCTTTGATTGCTCAAGAACAAGTAGATGTGAACTTTATCTCTAGAAACAATTTTAATAACAATGCTTATAGGAGTAACTTTGGTAACAATCCTAGACCGTTCCCCTCTAATTCTTATGGGAACAACAATGCTTATCCTAGCACCAAGAACTCCACTACTGAACTAGAGATTATGCTTAAAGATTTTATCACTACCCAAAAAGCCTTTAATAAGAGTGTAGAAGAAAAACTAAACAAACTAGATGATCTCTCTTCGAAGGTAGACAATTTAGCCCATGAGGTAGAATTGCTTAAAATTAGAACTTCTCCTCTTGAGGAGAGGAAGGTCACTCCTATGAATGCTATTCAAGTGCAAATTAATGAAAACATTAGGATGTTGGCTAAACTTAAAGAGAGATGGGCTAGAGAAAGGGAGGAAGAAGATAGAATTAAGAACCTTCCTACCCACCACACTGTTGCTACTATCCAAGTTGTTGAGGATATCCAAACTCTTAGCACCCAATGCACTCCTGGTCCCGTTGGACCTATTAATGGTGATGCTATGACTATAGAAACTACCAAACAAGTGAACCTAAAGGACACCACTACCACTTTACTTGATAGTAGTGACCTTGATTTTGATAATTGCACTCTTACCGAAGTTATTGATTTCCTTCACAAGGTGTCTAGAGATCCCCGCACTAGCACGCTTAACCTTGCCTTCACAGAGCATATCACTAATGCTCTCATCAAAGCTAGGGAGGAGAAACTTAGAGTAGAAGCCTCCATACCTAGAAAGCTAGAAGATGGGTGGGATCCTATGATTAAAATTAAGTTGAATAACTTCTCTTGCTATGCTTTATGTGATGTTGGAGCTAGTACCCCTGTTATGCCCAAAAGAATATATGATATGCTTAAATTGAAACCTTTTGATTCTTGTTCTTTTGGTGTTCGTCTCGTTGATTCTTCCATAAAGAAACCTTTGGGGAGGATCGACGATGTTCTTATCATTGTCAATGACAATTACGTTCCCGTTGATTTTACTATTATGGATATTGAATGTGAACCTTCTTGTCCAATTATTTTGGGACGTCCTTTTCTACGCACCGTTGGTGCTATCATTGACATGAAAGAGGGGAATATAAAATTCCAATTTCCTCTCAAGAAAGGGATGGAACATTTCCCTCGAAAGAATATTAAGTTACCCTATGAGTCCGTTATACGGGCTAGCTATTCTTTTACTCTTGATAAAACTTGATCTCTTTGCATTATGCCTAGCTTAAAGGCATAAAAGAAAGCGCTTTTGGGAGGCAGCCCACAATGAATAAATTTTTATTTTGCTTTTGTTGTGTCTTGATGTTGTTACTACAGTAGCATCATCATTGTATCTTTACTTTTCAACTTTGTGCCAAGTGTAGCCTCTGATTGCAAGAAAGTTCAAAAGTTGTGACGTGCTGTCCAGGAAACAGATTCTGTCCTTGGATAGAAAAATTTGTATAAAATCACCAGATCATCTTTTTTGTCTGAATGTTTTCGACAGCGTGCTCTATACAATTGTATTTCGGGCGTCTGTTCTGAGTTTTTTTATTAGAGTTGCAGAAATGCCCCGAAAAAATCATTTACTACCTGCTGTTCAGTTTTTCACAGATTCTGTCATGTTTTGCCTTTCCTTCATTTTGCAAACCTTGAGCTTGCTTTTTATTTGCAAAAACCTTTTGGCAATCTTGAGAAACAGTAGACCTTCAAGAATATCTTTATTTCCAGCAAGGAACAATTATTTTATTATGGGTACTAACCTCGCTAATCAGATTATGATGAGTTATGTATGAAGGGAGTTTTCAAGTGTGCGAGGGAAGATGATAAAAAGATTCAGGAGTGTCAAACGCTCAAGCTTGGGGATGCCCCCGTGCACCCCCAAGAAATATTCAAGGAGACTCAAGCGTCTAAGCTTGGGGATGCCCCCGTGCATCCCCTTCTCCATCAACATTATCAGTTCGTCTTTCGTTCCACTATATTTTTATCACTTCATGTGTTATGTGCTATGCTTGGAGCGTCTTGCTTTTAGTTTCCTTTTTAGCTTTGCTTGCTTTTCATAACGAGTTGGAACTCAGATTTCTTTGTGTGGGAGAGAGACACGCTCCACATCAACCTAGAACACAACATAGAATTTTCATGTTTATCTTTGCTGTGTATGTTCTTGGTCTTTCAATAGCTACTATCATGTTCAGCTCTTAGTTTTCATGCTTATCTTTTTAAAGAGCTTTTGTTTAGTTGGTTGCTTGAACTCTCTTTAGTTGTCATGCTTATCTTATTAAGAGAGTTTGCTTCTGTTGGATTGGTCGATATGTCTATGATAAAAATGCGTTAATGAAGCGGACCTTAGAGCGACACTCTCTGACTTGTATATTGGTATCTCTCTTCACAAACCCATCATTTGAGAAACCGATTGTTCTTTTGTGGCTTCTGTTTTTGGAAGAGACAGTATTGACAGGTCACCCCTTATTGACCTAAAGAAGGAAGCTATGAGTATCTCTAAGATGTTGGCGAATTTCAAGATCTACAAGATTAGCAGGAAAGCTAATACAGTGGCACACGAGCTAGCAAAGTTTAGTTTTATAAATAGGTCTGATGGTGTTCCTGTTAATAGTGTTCTGGCATGTGTGGCAAATGATGTAACTTATGATTGTATGAACATTTTAATTTAATTAATATATGGGTGGGGTTTTTCAAAAAAATAACAGCATTACACACAGAACAACGATGCTAGTGGGGTTATGGTTATAATCTTTTATAGAGGTGATTCTAAGTAGTCTAATTGGGTATTTGGGCTTGCGGATTGGAGTAATTTTTCGGATAAATCCTATTTGTTAACCTCACATAATCCATAAAAAGTACAGGATAATCCACATCCGTCAGATATTATCGATAGCATATCCATCAGATATCTAGTTTACCATAATCCATATCCACACCCATATCATCAGAATCATCCAAGTGCATAGCATATCCTTACAATCAAATACATACGCAGATTCGGAACAAAAATGATTCGTGCCATGTACATACCTAGCATTACGGACTTCCCCATGCCACCAGGGATGATCAGGACCCGCAAACCAGCCGCTTCCACCCGTCAAAGACATGCCAGGACACATGGGCACACCCGGTCTGATCTGCTAAACAATGTAGAGATTTTATTGTATCCACCTTTTAGTCGTCAACATGCCTCAACCGCATAGGACGTGTTCGATTGCCCGCATCAATTTTGGCTGCATTGCATGTGATTCTCATATTAGCCTGGTGAAGCTAAAGTAGTCTATAAACCACCATTTGCACATAGTTTGGTTGCCCGCATATAGGTTAGCTGCATGAGGAAACTAATTTGACCAACCGTTTGGTTGGCCACATAGCATTAGGCGCACATATGACTCGTTGTTTCGTTGCAACCTGCATAAGATGTTGTCACCACTTCTCACTAGTGGTGACTTTACCACACAAGATCGGAACAGTTTCACTCCTAGCTAGGAAACAAATTATGGTTTATCCTATCTAATATCAAATGGCAGTATACTTTATTAAGAGCCATATGGTTGAATAGGGAAAAGTTCACCACCGATGCTAACAAGATGCAAGTCCATCTTCTTCCTCTACTTCTGCTAGTAGTTCTTCCTCTTCCTCTTCTGCCGCTGCTACTGCTTCTTCCTCTTCTTTTGCTGCTGCTCTTCCCTTCTTTTTCTCCAGATCCTTGTCTGACCTCTATTATCCCATAGTGTCTGTGCCCACTCCATCCTTTTGTTCTTCCGGGCTTCATTATCAAATGCCTCCGCACCATGGCCGGAGCTGACAACATCGTCAGGCGTCACATCTTCCTCTACACAACCCCATTACAGGATTCAGTTATGAAGAATGCAACAAGTAAGAACAAGATTAACCTGAGTCGAGAAAATGTTGAATGGCTTGTGATCTAGGATCTTAAACCTGTTCTTGAGAGCTCCAAAAGCCCTCTCAACAATAACTCCAAGGCTGAAGTGTCTGAGATTGAACAGGTCATGTTAAGTCTTAGGGTATATCCTACCAGCGAACTCGTTTAGATGGTACCTGATTTCCTGAAGGGTGGAAGAATACCTCGCCGACATGCATAGCCACCATCTCCTAGGTAGAACTTCCATCAGGGATGTTGATGCCATCGGGACGACTCATGTTGTCACTGAGAATGCTAGCATGATGTGCCGACCCTTCCCAGCCAGTCAGCACATAGGTGAACTTCAGATCAAAGTCAACAGCAGCAAGCACATTTTGGCTTGTGTAGTACTTCCTCCCCCTATATGTTGTAGAATGTGACCTCGACACTTTGGGAGTGACATGAGTACCTGATACGTCCAAAACGTATCTATAATTTCTGCTTGCTCCATTCCTTTTTTGTGTGATATTGCTATGATATTTATGCACTTCCATACACTTTTGATCATATTTGGACTAACCTACTAATGGTTGCAAAAGTGCACAACGTTCTTCTTTTACACTTTATTTTGTAGGAATTACTTGGAAATTGACAAAAACGCAAAAGGAGTCGTATTGGAGTAGGACTCTGACTTTCCTGAAATCTGTCTGAGAACGTTTTTTAAAGATGGTAACGTTCCGGCCCGAAGACAACGTCAAACGGAAAAAGTCTAGTTGCGAAAGTTGTGGGTAATTTCGAGGCGATGCTTCTGGATATAAAATTCGTCCAAATCAGAGTCCGGACGGCTGAGTAAAGCTCGTTTTACTGAGGCCCAAAATCTGATGACGGGAATCCGAGAGTCTATATAAAGAGAGGAAACCTAGGTCACCAAGGGCCACGAATTTTCCTCCTCCCGAGCCGCCGTCTTGGAGGGGAGGACCAGCACCATTGCAGCACCATCCACAAGGAAGAAGGGGGGCCAAGGAGCCGCTGCCCCCTAGGGCCGCCGCCGCCCGTAGGGCCGCCGCCGCCGCCGCCTCCGTGGCTGCCGCCGGCCATCTCCTCCTCGCGGGGCTGCACCTCTCCATCAACACCATCATCAACCTCCTCCTAACCATGTCCATGTGTGAGTAGTCTTCTCCGGGGCCGAGGGCTCGTACGTGTAGCTATGTGGTTATCTCTCTCTCCCATGATGTGATCTTCGTTGTGATCATAGGCTATGTTAATCTAGGGTGATCCCATGATATTTCCCCTTCCTCTATGTATTGGATTGATGTACTCACTTGTCTTTATCTAGTATAATCCCCGAGACCAAGGTGACAGCGGTCTATTGGACATGGATTAGAAAAATATTTTCATGAGTGATTTCCTCTCTTGTGTATTGATTGAAGATTGAGAGTCTCTTGGTGCTTGTCTTTGACTATCCTTTAGATATGTTATGGTGATTGTGGGACTCTCTTTGGATGGCCGCGGTGACATTGGGAAATCCTTAGATTGAGAACTACGAACTTTGAGGTGTGCTTTTGTAGCCCTACATAATTCTCGTCCTCTCTTGACCACGGAAGAATGACCTCCGGGTGCGTCTCCATTGCATGTTTTATGGGAAATATCATGTGATTCGATTATGTTAATGTTGTTGGGAGTTGCCACTAGTGAAAGTTTGATCCCTAGGCCTTGTTTCCACCATTGCAATACCATTTGTGCTCACGTTTACCACTTGTTTGCTTGCTGCACTTTTTATTACAGATTTATATTACTTTGTTTTGCCATCCATATCACTTGCCATTTAACATCTCTTCGCCGAACTAGTGCACCTATACATCTAACAAGTGTATTAGGTGTGTTGGGGACACAAGAGACTTCTTGTATCTTAGTTGCAGGGTTGCTTGAGAGACCATCTTCTACCTCTACTTCCTTGAGTTCGATAAACCTTAGGTCATCCACTTGAGGGAAATTGCTGCTGTCCTGCAAACCTCTGCGCTTGGAGGCCCAACATAGTCTACAAGAGTAGAAGCGTGTGTAGACATCAAGCTATTTCTGGCGCCGTTGCCGGGGAAGTGAGTGCTTGAAGGTATATCTTTAGATCTTGCAATTAAATCTTTTTGTTTCTTGTTTTTATTTCACTAGTTATGCTTATGGACAACCTTGCTATTGGATCGTTGCATGCGGGAAGACGCCCCACACCTGTGGTGGTTGCTCCTCCCCCTACTGAAATTGTGCCCTATAAAATACCAGCTGGTATTATCGATTATGATTTGGCTAATCGTTATGCAGGAGACAGACATCCCGGTGAACACTTGCTATATCTGTCACAACTATGTTCGTTATTTTAAGCTTGCAGATGTATCAAGGGAGTTTGTCATGAGGAAATTGTTCGTCGTATCACTTATAGATAAAGCTTCAGATTGGTATAAGCTTCTCGATAACGCGCACTTGCTTGATTGGCAAGAGCTTATGTCTCTCTTTTATACTAAGTTTTATCCTCTTTATGAAATTCATCGAGACAGGAACTATATCTATAACTTTAGGTCTCGTGACGGAGAGAGCGTAGCTCAAGCTTGGGGGAGACTGAAAACGTTAATGCTAAAAAGTCCTAACCATGGGCTCCCCAAAGATGCTTATGTGGAGAGTAAGAGTACCTTTTTGCATGTGGATCATGGTAACAATGCTTTATGTGATGCTTATATTGTTGAGTTTATTCGTGATCCCACTGAAAATTATTATGAGAAGGGAACATATGCTTATAGATATTTCAATAATATCAAGTTCCCTCTCTTTATGTTGAAGGTTTTGAAGCTGCACTTGTTTTGTCTTCCTATGCTTATTGCTTTGTGCTTCAATGAATTATTCTATTGCAATATTCCTATGCATAGGAAGCATGTTAGGCTTAAATGTGTTTGGTATTTGCTTCTTGATGCTCTCTTTTGTTCTTCAACTCTTATTCCTACGAGAGCATCATTAAAGTCTTATGCCTAGCTTAAAGGCATAAAAGAAAGCGCTTTTGGGAGGCAGCCCACAATGAATAAAATTTTATTTTGCTTTTGTTGTGTCTTGATGTTGTTACTACAGTAGCATCATCATTGTATCTTTACTTTTCAGCTTTGTGCCAAGAGTAGCCTCTAATTGCAAGAAAGTTCAAAAGTTGTGACGTGCTATCCAGGAAACAGATTCTGTCCTTGGACAGAAAAATTCGTATAAAATCACCAGATCATCTTTTTGGTCTGAATTTTTTCGAAAGTGTGCTCTATACAATTGTCTTTCGGGTGTCTGTTCTGAGTTTTTTGATTAGAGTTGCAGAAGTGCCCCGAGAAAATCATTTACTACCTGTTGGTCTGTTTTTCACAGATTCTGTCCTGTTTTGCCTTTTCTTCATTTTGCAAACCTTGAGCTTGCTTTTTCTTTGCAAAAACCTTTTGGCAATCTTGAGAAACAGTAGAGCTTCAAGAATATCCTTATTTCCAGCAAGGAAAAATTATTTTATTATGGGTACTAACCTCGCTAATCAGATTATGATGAGTTATGTATGAAGGAAGTTTTCAAGTGTGCGAGGGAAGATGATAAAAAGATCCAGGAGTGTCAAACGCTCAAGCTTGGGATGCCCCCATGCACCCCGAAGAAATATTCAAGAAGACTCAAGCGTCTAAGCTTGGGGATGCCCCCGTGCATCCCCTTCTCCATCAACATTATCAGTTCGTCTTTCGTTCCACTATATTTTTATCACTTCATGTGTTATGTGCTATGCTTGGAGCGTCTTGCTTTAAGTTTTCCTTTTTAGTTTTCTTTAGCTTTTCATAACGAGTTGGAACTCAGCTTTCTTTGTGTGGGAGAGAAACACGCTCCACTTCAACCTGGAACACAACATAGAATTTTCATGTCTATCTTTGTTGTGTATGTTCTTGGTCTTTCAATAGCTACTATCATGTTCAGCTCTTAGTTTTCATGCTTTACTTTTTAAAGAGCTTTTGTTTAGTTGGTCGCTGGAACTCTCTTTAGTTATCATGCTTATCTTGTTAAGAGAGTTGGCTTCTGTTGCACTGGTTGATATGTCTATGATAAAAACGCTATGTGCATAATGGTGCTTAGTAGTTCATGTTTTCTTATGGTTAGCCTCAAATAGCTGGGTGGTTCTCAATGTGTTATTGGAGTACCAACATGATTTGTTTGCCTATGATGTGGTATGATTTAGTGATATCTTCCTCCAAGAATTTATTTTGATTGACTTGGCATATGCTCACGCATATTTAAGACTGTAAAGAAAGTCTATCAAGCCTTGATGATCTTTAATTTCTGAGTAGCGCTATAACTTCCATGCCCGATTCAATGTTGCTTTGTCACTCTGCATGATTATGACCGTCATTGCTCTTTTAGTTGGTCGCTCCCAGTCTTTTGCTAACCTTCGCCTGTACTAAGCGGACTGACTGCTTGTGCATCCAAAATCCTTTAAACCAGTTATGCCATATGAGTCCACCATACCTTCCTATACATGATATTTACCTGTCATTCCTAACGAAGACTTCCATGTACCATCTCGAAATTATTCAAAAAAGCATTTCTCTTTTGTGCCTCTGTTTTAGCTCATGAGGAAGTAGTAGTTAATTCATGATCTTTTTAAGTTGGACAAGCTTCACCCCGGGATTGCATGTCTAATGTGCAAACCCAGAATACGAGAAGGAACTGGCATAGAGTGCGCCCGGCTCATTAAAAAATAATACAACAAACAAACCCTCCTTCACGCTTTTTTCATGAGAAATCAGAAAACTTTGGCAGTGGTAAACAAAGGAGATTAAGAGGATGTGATCGTTCTCATGCGGGAGTCGTTCCTCGAAACTTGTCCAGCTCGAGAAGTAATTGAGTTATCTACTAGCATTCGTTGACGAAATATGCATATTCTAAAAAAATAATTTTTACCTCTGTTTTTAAAACCAAGAGCTCTGGTACATGTTTAGTTTTTGTTTCCGACCACGGGTTTTCAACTTTGCCATCAAAAGCCACGGTTCGAGAGTCTCCACCTTCTTTAAAGCACCAACTATTGAGAGCATGATTGTCATTCTGAGTGTAATGTGCATTGCCCCAAAGTACCATTGTCTTTTGCATGATTATGATATCGTTTATTCTGAAATCATTGTATCTAGTCGTCACTTAAACCTTGGAGGTGCCCCTGCATTTATGTTTTGCTTCACTAAAGGGGGCAAGCGAGATATCACTTTGTCATATTTGCACACCATGCTCACTACAAATCTATTGAGTGTTTCGTATCATATTGTAAAACTTTCAGTTCTTTGTGATTTTCTCATGAGGCAACTTAATTACTACAGATTCATTGTCTCAGTAAGCACTTGTCATGTGACTGTGAAAAGTTCTTATATGGTTAATAGCATGTCACCACAGAAATTATGCTTGTTATCATTTACCTACTCGAGGACAAGCAGGAATTAAGCTTGGGGATGTTGATACGTCCAAAACGTATCTATAATTTCTGCTTGCTCCATGCCTTTTTTGTGTGATATTGCTATGATATTTATGCACTTCCATACACTTTTGATCTTATTTGGACTAACCTACTAATGGTTGCAAAAGTGCACAACGTTCTTGTTTTACACTTTATTGTGTAGGAATTACTTGGAAATTGACAAAAACGCAAAAGGAGTCGTATTGGAGTAGGACTCTGACTTTCCTGAAATCTGTCTGAGAACGTTTTTTAAATATGGTCATGTTCCGGCCCGAAGACGACGTCAAACGGAAAAAGTCTAGTCGCGAAAGTTGTGGGGAATTTCGAGGCGATGCTTCTGGATATAAAATTCGTCCAAATCGGAGTCCGGACGGCCGAGTAAAGCCCGTTTTACTAAGGCCCAAAATCTGATGACGGGAATCCGAGAGTCTATATAACGAGAGGAAACCTAGGTCACCAAGGGCCACGAATTTTCCTCCTCCCGAGCCGCCGTCTTGGAGGGGAGGACCAGCACCATTGCAGCACCATCCACAAGGAAGAAGGGGGGCCAAGGAGCCGCTGCCCCCTAGGGCCGCCGCCGCCCGGAGGGCCGCCGCCGCCGCCGCCTCCGTGGCTGCCGCCGGCCATCTCCTCCTCGCGGGGCTGCACCTCTCCATCAACACCATCATCAACCTCCTCCTAACCATGTCCATGTGTGAGTAGTCTTCTCCGGGGCCGAGGGCTCGTACGTGTAGCTATGTGGTTATCTCTCTCTCCCATGATGTGATCTTCGTTGTGATCATAGGCTATGTTAATCTAGGGTGATCCCATGATATTTCCCCTTCCTCTATGTATTGGATTGATGTACTCACTTGTCTTTATCTAGTATAATCCCCGAGACCAAGGTGACAGCGGTCTATTGGACATGGATTAGAAAAATATTTTCATGAGTGATTTCCTCTCTTGTGTATTGATTGAAGATTGAGAGTCTCTTGGTGCTTGTCTTTGACTATCCTTTAGATATGTTATGGTGATTGTGGGACTCTCTTTGGATGGCCGCGGTGACATTGGGAAATCCTTAGATTGAGAACTACGAACTTTGAGGTGTGCTTTTGTAGCCCTACATAATTCTCGTCCTCTCTTGACCACGGAAGAATGACCTCCGGGTGCGTCTCCATTGCATGTTTTATGGGAAATATCATGTGATTCGATTATGTTAATGTTGTTGGGAGTTGCCACTAGTGAAAGTTTGATCCCTAGGCCTTGTTTCCACCATTGCAATACCATTTGTGCTCACGTTTACCACTTGTTTGCTTGCTGCACTTTTTATTACAGATTTATATTACTTTGTTTTGCCATCCATATCACTTGCCATTTAACATCTCTTCGCCGAACTAGTGCACCTATACATCTAACAAGTGTATTAGGTGTGTTGGGGACACAAGAGACTTCTTGTATCTTAGTTGCAGGGTTGCTTGAGAGACCATCTTCTACCTCTACTTCCTTGAGTTCGATAAACCTTAGGTCATCCACTTGAGGGAAATTGCTGCTGTCCTGCAAACCTCTGCGCTTGGAGGCCCAACATAGTCTACAAGAGTAGAAGCGTGTGTAGACATCAAGCTATTTCTGGCGCCGTTGCCGGGGAAGTGAGTGCTTGAAGGTATATCTTTAGATCTTGCAATTAAATCTTTTTGTTTCTTGTTTTTATTTCACTAGTTATGCTTATGGACAACCTTGCTATTGGATCGTTGCATGCGGGAAGACGCCCCACACCTGTGGTGGTTGCTCCTCCCCCTACTGAAATTGTGCCCTATAAAATACCAGCTGGTATTATCGATTATGATTTGGCTAATCGTTATGCAGGAGACAGACATCCCGGTGAACACTTGCTATATCTGTCACAACTATGTTCGTTATTTTAAGCTTGCAGATGTATCAAGGGAGTTTGTCATGAGGAAATTGTTCGTCGTATCACTTATAGATAAAGCTTCAGATTGGTATAAGCTTCTCGATAACGCGCACTTGCTTGATTGGCAAGAGCTTATGTCTCTCTTTTATACTAAGTTTTATCCTCTTTATGAAATTCATCGAGACAGGAACTATATCTATAACTTTAGGTCTCGTGACGGAGAGAGCGTAGCTCAAGCTTGGGGGAGACTGAAAACGTTAATGCTAAAAAGTCCTAACCATGGGCTCCCCAAAGATGCTTATGTGGAGAGTAAGAGTACCTTTTTGCATGTGGATCATGGTAACAATGCTTTATGTGATGCTTATATTGTTGAGTTTATTCGTGATCCCACTGAAAATTATTATGAGAAGGGAACATATGCTTATAGATATTTCAATAATATCAAGTTCCCTCTCTTTATGTTGAAGGTTTTGAAGCTGCACTTGTTTTGTCTTCCTATGCTTATTGCTTTGTGCTTCAATGAATTATTCTATTGCAATATTCCTATGCATAGGAAGCATGTTAGGCTTAAATGTGTTTGGTATTTGCTTCTTGATGCTCTCTTTTGTTCTTCAACTCTTATTCCTACGAGAGCATCATTAAAGTCTTATGCCTAGCTTAAAGGCATAAAAGAAAGCGCTTTTGGGAGGCAGCCCACAATGAATAAAATTTTATTTTGCTTTTGTTGTGTCTTGATGTTGTTACTACAGTAGCATCATCATTGTATCTTTACTTTTCAGCTTTGTGCCAAGAGTAGCCTCTAATTGCAAGAAAGTTCAAAAGTTGTGACGTGCTATCCAGGAAACAGATTCTGTCCTTGGACAGAAAAATTCGTATAAAATCACCAGATCATCTTTTTGGTCTGAATTTTTTCGAAAGTGTGCTCTATACAATTGTCTTTCGGGTGTCTGTTCTGAGTTTTTTGATTAGAGTTGCAGAAGTGCCCCGAGAAAATCATTTACTACCTGTTGGTCTGTTTTTCACAGATTCTGTCCTGTTTTGCCTTTTCTTCATTTTGCAAACCTTGAGCTTGCTTTTTCTTTGCAAAAACCTTTTGGCAATCTTGAGAAACAGTAGAGCTTCAAGAATATCCTTATTTCCAGCAAGGAAAAATTATTTTATTATGGGTACTAACCTCGCTAATCAGATTATGATGAGTTATGTATGAAGGAAGTTTTCAAGTGTGCGAGGGAAGATGATAAAAAGATCCAGGAGTGTCAAACGCTCAAGCTTGGGATGCCCCCATGCACCCCGAAGAAATATTCAAGAAGACTCAAGCGTCTAAGCTTGGGGATGCCCCCGTGCATCCCCTTCTCCATCAACATTATCAGTTCGTCTTTCGTTCCACTATATTTTTATCACTTCATGTGTTATGTGCTATGCTTGGAGCGTCTTGCTTTAAGTTTTCCTTTTTAGTTTTCTTTAGCTTTTCATAACGAGTTGGAACTCAGCTTTCTTTGTGTGGGAGAGAAACACGCTCCACTTCAACCTGGAACACAACATAGAATTTTCATGTCTATCTTTGTTGTGTATGTTCTTGGTCTTTCAATAGCTACTATCATGTTCAGCTCTTAGTTTTCATGCTTTACTTTTTAAAGAGCTTTTGTTTAGTTGGTCGCTGGAACTCTCTTTAGTTATCATGCTTATCTTGTTAAGAGAGTTGGCTTCTGTTGCACTGGTTGATATGTCTATGATAAAAACGCTATGTGCATAATGGTGCTTAGTAGTTCATGTTTTCTTATGGTTAGCCTCAAATAGCTGGGTGGTTCTCAATGTGTTATTGGAGTACCAACATGATTTGTTTGCCTATGATGTGGTATGATTTAGTGATATCTTCCTCCAAGAATTTATTTTGATTGACTTGGCATATGCTCACGCATATTTAAGACTGTAAAGAAAGTCTATCAAGCCTTGATGATCTTTAATTTCTGAGTAGCGCTATAACTTCCATGCCCGATTCAATGTTGCTTTGTCACTCTGCATGATTATGACCGTCATTGCTCTTTTAGTTGGTCGCTCCCAGTCTTTTGCTAACCTTCGCCTGTACTAAGCGGACTGACTGCTTGTGCATCCAAAATCCTTTAAACCAGTTATGCCATATGAGTCCACCATACCTTCCTATACATGATATTTACCTGTCATTCCTAACGAAGACTTCCATGTACCATCTCGAAATTATTCAAAAAAGCATTTCTCTTTTGTGCCTCTGTTTTAGCTCATGAGGAAGTAGTAGTTAATTCATGATCTTTTTAAGTTGGACAAGCTTCACCCCGGGATTGCATGTCTAATGTGCAAACCCAGAATACGAGAAGGAACTGGCATAGAGTGCGCCCGGCTCATTAAAAAATAATACAACAAACAAACCCTCCTTCACGCTTTTTTCATGAGAAATCAGAAAACTTTGGCAGTGGTAAACAAAGGAGATTAAGAGGATGTGATCGTTCTCATGCGGGAGTCGTTCCTCGAAACTTGTCCAGCTCGAGAAGTAATTGAGTTATCTACTAGCATTCGTTGACGAAATATGCATATTCTAAAAAAATAATTTTTACCTCTGTTTTTAAAACCAAGAGCTCTGGTACATGTTTAGTTTTTGTTTCCGACCACGGGTTTTCAACTTTGCCATCAAAAGCCACGGTTCGAGAGTCTCCACCTTCTTTAAAGCACCAACTATTGAGAGCATGATTGTCATTCTGAGTGTAATGTGCATTGCCCCAAAGTACCATTGTCTTTTGCATGATTATGATATCGTTTATTCTGAAATCATTGTATCTAGTCGTCACTTAAACCTTGGAGGTGCCCCTGCATTTATGTTTTGCTTCACTAAAGGGGGCAAGCGAGATATCACTTTGTCATATTTGCACACCATGCTCACTACAAATCTATTGAGTGTTTCGTATCATATTGTAAAACTTTCAGTTCTTTGTGATTTTCTCATGAGGCAACTTAATTACTACAGATTCATTGTCTCAGTAAGCACTTGTCATGTGACTGTGAAAAGTTCTTATATGGTTAATAGCATGTCACCACAGAAATTATGCTTGTTATCATTTACCTACTCGAGGACAAGCAGGAATTAAGCTTGGGGATGTTGATACGTCCAAAACGTATCTATAATTTCTGCTTGCTCCATGCCTTTTTTGTGTGATATTGCTATGATATTTATGCACTTCCATACACTTTTGATCTTATTTGGACTAACCTACTAATGGTTGCAAAAGTGCACAACGTTCTTGTTTTACACTTTATTGTGTAGGAATTACTTGGAAATTGACAAAAACGCAAAAGGAGTCGTATTGGAGTAGGACTCTGACTTTCCTGAAATCTGTCTGAGAACGTTTTTTAAATATGGTCATGTTCCGGCCCGAAGACGACGTCAAACGGAAAAAGTCTAGTCGCGAAAGTTGTGGGGAATTTCGAGGCGATGCTTCTGGATATAAAATTCGTCCAAATCGGAGTCCGGACGGCCGAGTAAAGCCCGTTTTACTAAGGCCCAAAATCTGATGACGGGAATCCGAGAGTCTATATAACGAGAGGAAACCTAGGTCACCAAGGGCCACGAATTTTCCTCCTCCCGAGCCGCCGTCTTGGAGGGGAGGACCAGCACCATTGCAGCACCATCCACAAGGAAGAAGGGGGGCCAAGGAGCCGCTGCCCCCTAGGGCCGCCGCCGCCCGGAGGGCCGCCGCCGCCCCCTAGGGCCGCCGCCGCCGCCGCCTCCGTGGCTGCCGCCGGCCATCTCCTCCTCGCGGGGCTGCACCTCTCCATCAACACCATCATCAACCTCCTCCTCACCATGTCCATGTGTGAGTAGTCTTCTCCGGGGCCGATGGCTCGTACGTGTAGCTATGTGGTTATCTCTCTCTCCCATGATGTGATCTTCGTTGTGATCATAGGCTATGTTAATCTAGGGTGATCCCATGATATTTCCCCTTCCTCTATGTATCGGATTGATGTACTCACTTGTCTTTATCTAGTATAATCCCCGAGACCAAGGTGACAGCGGTCTATTGGACATGGATTAGAAAAATATTTTCATGAGTGATTTCCTCTCTTGTGTGTTGATTGAAGATTGAGAGTCTCTTGGTGCTTGTCTTTGACTATCCTTTAGATATGTTATGGTGATTGTGGGACTCTCTTTGGATGGACGCGGTGACATTGGGAAATCCTTAGATTGAGAACTACGAACTTTGAGGTGTGCTTTTGTAGCCCTACATAATTCTCGTCCTCTCTTGACCACGGAGGAATGACCTCCGGGTGCGTCTCCATTGCATGTTTTATGGGAAATATCATGTGATTCGATTATGTTAATGTTGTTGGGAGTTGCCACTAGTGATAGTATGATTCCTAGGCCTAGTTGCTCACGTTTACCACTTGTTTGCTTGCTGCACTTTTTATTACAGATTTATATTACTTTGTTTTGCCATTCATATCACTTACCATTTAACATCTCTTCGCCGAACTAGTGCACCTATACATCTAACAAGTGTATTAGGTGTGTTGGGGACACAAGAGACTTCTTGTATCTTAGTTGCAGGGTTGCTTGAGAGAGACCATCTTCAACCTCTACTTCCTTGAGTTCGATAAACCTTAGGTCATCCACTTGAGGAAAATTGCTGCTGTCCTACAAACCTCTGCGCTTGGAGGCCCAACATAGTCTACAAGAGTAGAAGCGTGTGTAGACATCAGTACCATCTGTTGCCCCCAATGCTATAGTACTTATTAGTAGCGCTTCCCTGGAAAAGTGCTACTATTAAGTGGGGCCTATTATCAGTAGCGGTGTTGTGAAATAAAGCGCTACTGCTAGTGTTGTATTCTGGACGGCGCTGCTACTACGGCTAGCATCGGTGGGCTCGTTGGGTCCCACTTAGTAGTAGTGATGTTTCCTTTTCTAGCGCTAATGCTAAAGAGTTACTTGTAGCGCTACCCCGGAACAACGCTTGGTAGAAACTAGGGTTCTACCGGGTCTAGGCCGGAGGTTGTATGGGAAGGAGGGAGCTGGTCGTGGACGAACTCGCGGCCGGCGGTGGCTGGGCGCCGTCGTGCGCGAGGATGCGGCGGCTAAGAGGGAGATGGCGCAAGGGAGGAGGCGGCTATGGTTAGGTCTCCCGACTCCCTGAAACATGATTGCTTCTTGCTTAATTCCAAAACGGATCCTTACACGAGTTTATATAATCCTCCTGCTAAGATAATTGGGCTAAGCCCCTAATAACGACACGATAGAGTGGGCCACAACTAACTGGGCTAAGCCCCTAATATGCCGGTCATAACATTTCTCCCCGCCTGCACAAACAGCTCGTCCTCGAGCTGGAAGGCGGGGAAGCTCATGCAGAACTCCTGGAGGTGATCAACCGTCGCAAAACACCTCTGCGGTAGCTGGGTGATACGTCCAAAACGTATCTATAATTTCTGCTTGCTTCATGCCTCTTTTGTGTGATATTGCTATGTTATTTATACACTTCCATACACTTTTGATCATATTTGGACTAACCTATTAACTCAGTGCACCCCAGTGCCAGTTTCTGTTTTCTGCTGTTTTTGTATTTCAGGTTTTCCCATCACGTAAACTGCCAGAAAAATCCCGGAAAAATTATATAAAAAATCAGCGTTCCGGAAGCTTCCACACGGTCGAAGTAGGGCCGGAGGGGGCCCACCAGGGCTCCAGGCGCCCTGGTGGCGCGGCCCCCCTCTTGGCCGCGCCGGGGGACGCCTGGGCCCCCCAGGCCTCCGCTGATGCCCCCCTTTGGCATATATTTAACGCGCGTCCCGAAACCCTCGAGGACGGAACCCTTTTTCGCGATCTCATCTCTATTCCACCGCCGCCGCGCTTCCAAGATCGGGAGCACCAGGAGAACTCTTCCCGGCACCCTGCCGGAGGGGAGGATCACCATCGGGAGCCTCTCCATCACCATGGACGCCTCCCGGATGAGTTGTGAGTAGTCTCCCTTGGACCATGGGTCCATGACCAGTAGCTATGTGATGTTCTCCTCCCCTTCTTGTGCTTCACTAATTAGACCTCGTGAGCTGCCCTACATGATCGAGGCACATATGTAATCCTTATGTTGTTGCTATGTTGAGTTTGCTGTGATCCGATGGATTGTGAGATTATGTTCAGATTGTGTTTGAGTAATATATTTGATTCACCTATTTTATATTTATGTTCGTAAGTAATTCTTGCATGTTCTCCGTTGCTATTTATTGCTTTGGCCAAGTAGTATGTAGTGACTCCAAGAGGGAACGTTATGCTTGATTGTGGGTTCATGCCCCTCGATGACTAGCTTGAGTGACAGAAACATGAGTCTAGGGGATGTGTTGTTGCCACAAGGGGGAAAACAACGGTGCTTGTGCCCGCGGGTGCAAGGATTGTTTACTTTACGCAAAGTTCTTTTAATGTAGTTGTCTGTTGCTTTGAGTTTATACTATGGGTGGGACTCGCAACTTAATACCAGCGAGATGTTCTGGATAGATATCTCAAGGTGGATGATTAGTAGTAGATGCAGATGGATTTCGGTCTACTTGCCTTGGCGTACCGCCCATGCTTTGAACCTCTACCTTTCTTGCAACATAGTTAGCATTGGTTTGCGCACATAATTCTGTCAATTGCCCAGCTGTAATTCGTTTACCTCACATAGTTGTTTTATCGTCTTTTGGGAGAGAGACATCACTAGTGAACATCATGGGACCCCGGTCCATATTACCATCACTGATCACATCCGCTATTTACTTTCTGCTTTTACATACTAGTTACAGTTTTACCTATCACTATTATCACTTGCGTTTGATCCTTTGTAAACGACAAGGCCGGAGGGATTGACAACCTCTCTGTACTCGTTGGGAGCAAAGTTATTTGTATCTGTGTGCAGGTCCAAGTTGATTGCTAATATCTGGCCCCGTTAGCAGTTGACACCTTCTTGTTGAAACTGGGAGTCTCAGGGGAAATCGATCCTTGGTATTTTTGCCAAGGGAAAACTACCGCTACACTGCATCTCAAACCTTCCACTTGGGGTAACCAACGAGGGGCGAGAAGCCATCACTGGGGCGGGCAGGTCGCCGAGCCTGGCGGCCGCGGCGTCCTCCTCAATGTAGTCTGCAGCCTCTAGGTAGAAGAGTCATGGGCAGACGTAGCAGGGCACGTAGGGCTTGTCGCAGTTGAAGCACAACCCTTGGCGGCGACGCTCGAGTTGCTCGGTCGGGGTGAGCCGGCGGAACGGGCGTGCCGCGGTCGCGGCGTGGGATGCCGCGGAATCCTGAGTAGGCCGACCCAGCGCGGGAACGTCCGGCCAGGGTGGCGGCCCAGCGGCCCGGGACGGTGACGCCTGCTGGATGGCCACCGCGCGGCGCTCGAACGCCCGGGCGTAGGACATGGCCGTCCGGAGGTCCTGGGGTCCCCGCAGCTAGCTCCACGTCCACGCGTATATGATCTGGCAGACTACCGACGAAGAGCTTGGCCCGCTGGCGAGCCATCACGCCAGGCGTGTGGCACGCCAGGGCTTGAGAGCGGTCGGTGAAGTCCTGTACCACAGAGGTGAAGGGGAGACGGCCCAACTCCACCAGCCGGCTCCCGCGTATCGGCGGCCCGAAGCGGAGGAGGCAGAACAAGTGAAAATGCTCCCATGGAGGCATGCCGCCCTCGTCCTACTCGAGAGCGTAATACCAAGTCTGTGCGGCACCTCAGAGGTGATATGAAGCGAGCCAGGTGCGGTCCGACCCGAGCGTGTGTTGCCCCCGGAAGAACTGGTCACACTGATTAAGCCAGTTGAGGGGGTCCTCGATGCCGTCGTAGGTGGCAAACGCGAGTTTGGCGGAGCGCGGCGTCGTCTGGGTATGACCGCCGAGGGGGGTACGGCTCGGCGGTGCGGAGAAGCGGCGCCGGGTCGGTGATCACAGGGGGGCCCCGTGGAACGGCGGCGCGTCGAGGCCAACGTAGGGGGCCGCGGAGCTGGAGGGCCCGCCGTACTGCGCCTGCTGTGACGGCACGTGCGGCGGTCCCGAGGCCATCGTATAGACCGTCTTAGACGACGACTCGGTCAACCAAGCCGGTAGCGAGGACGGCGAGGGCGGGAACCTGACCTGGCGGCTCAGGACTCCCGCCGGCGCGGTCGATGCGGGGACGGAGCTGACCGGCGGTGGCTGTTGCATCTGCAGCGGCTGCTACAATGTCGTGCTGGGCAGCGGCTGCTGCGGTGGAGCGCCGGACGTGGCGGAGGCCGCTAGGAGTGGCGGCTGCCACTGCGGCCAGGGCGGGCCGATGGTGGTGGTGGATGGCAGTTGTAGCGGCAGCTGCACCGACCACGGCAGCCACATTGGCGCGGTGGCGGTAATGGGCGGTGCAGCCGAGTGCAGCCCGTAGGACCCGGCCAAGAACATGCGGATCTCCTGGACAGCCATGGTTAGGTCCTGCAACGCCCCGGACACCTCCTCCGGGGTGAGGACGATGCGGGCGGGCGCGACGGAGGAACCCAGCGCGGGCAGGACTGGGGCGACGGTCGTCGTGGTCGGCGGAGGCGATGAGGTGACCGGCAGTGGAAGAGACGGGATGGCAGCGGGGAAGACATGATCGAACCGAAGCTTATGTGATACCAAACTAGTAGACACTAGGGTTCTACCGGGTCTAGGTCGGAGGTTGTAGGGGAAAGACGGAGCTGGTCGTGGACGAACTCGCGGCTGCCGGCGGATGGGCGCCGTCGTTGGCGATGAGGCGGCGGCTGAGAGGGAGATGGCGCAGGGAAGGAGGCGGCTATGGTTAGGTCTCCCGGCTCCCCACTAGTAGAAAACGAGGCTTTGGTTCGAGCGGCTAAAGGCATTAGTCCCGGCTGCATTACGAACCGGGGACTAATGTGAGCATTAGTCCCAGTTCGTGTGAAAAAGGCATTAGTCCTGGTTCAAATGGGTCCTTTAGTCCCGGTTTGAGACACGAACCGGGACTACCGGTAGTCCCGGTCCGTGTCTCAAACCTGGACTAAAGGTCTAATCCTTTAGTCCCGGTTTGAGGTACGAACCGGGATTAAATGGTGCGATGCCCTTTAGTCCCGGTTCGTGTCTCAAACCGGAACTAAAGGGCTCATTTCTCAAACTCTACCCCATGGATCGTCATTTCATTTTTGAAAAAAAAAACAAAAGAAAATGATAAAAACTTCAAAAAATAAAATCCCTCGAGATGTAGTTATATTACTACATCGACTAGTTAGGAAAATTAAAAAACTTAAATTTGGACATGCTTTGCAAAAAAGTGTTATGAAAAAGCAAAACGGCTATAACTTTTGCATACGATGTCGAAAAAAGTATAATATATCAAAATGTTCAGCACGAAAATCCGCATCCGATTTTGACTGCCTATGGCCTATTTGCAATTTTTTAGAATCCTCAAATTCTAAAAGGAAAAAAAATTATGCTCATATATCTGTTTTTTTTTAATTTTAGTTAAATATGGTCAAACTATGGTCAAACTACTTATTCAAGAAGTATTAGTGTTACTAAATAATTATTTCAGTTTTTTTGAATTTTGGTCAAATCTGGTCAAATTGTGGTCAAACTATGGTCATACTACTTATTCAAGAAATATTAGTGTTACTAAATAATTATTGTTTTTTAGAATAATAGTTTCAAACTCAAACAGTGAAATGTGTGACTTCATGCTCAAGCTAAACTCCTGAAGGTTAATAGGATTGATAGGAAAACAACAAGTGCAGATTTGGAAACGAGGGGGAACAGAACCCGAAAGTTAAGCGTGCTCAGGCTGAAGTAGTGAGAGGATGGGTGACCGGCCGGGAAGTTACATGATTTGGAATGATGAGGGGTGAATAAAGATTAGAGGTTAAATTGAGCAGTGATGAGGGGTGGGTGATTAGAGAATAAATTATAAAATATTTTAGAAATTTGATAACCGAGAAAAAATTCAAAAAAAAATCGTAAAATTACCTTTAGTCCCGGTCGGTGTTACCAACAGGGACTAAAGGTGGAGCTCTAGCCAGCAGCCATGCGGAGGGCCTTTAGTCCCGGTTTGTATACCCTTTAGTCCCGGATCCAAAACCGGGACTAAAGGCCCTTATGAACCGGGACAAATGGCTCATTTTCTACTAGTGCCCAAAGGAAGCCGAGCAAATATGATTGCTTCATGCTTAATTTCAAAACGGATCCTTGCACGAGTTTATATAATCCTCCTACTAAGATAATTAGGCTGAGCCTTTAATAACGACACGGTAGACTAGGCCACAATAGGCCGGTTATAACAGCACTTGCTATTTTCCAGTGCTACTACCGATGTCCTACATATAAGCATTTTCCTAGTAATGGGAAACGAAAGAAATCGGAGTAGGCAGGTGAGTGGAGGGATGAGAGAGGGAACCCTATCTATTCTTGCAACCGCGCGGAAGAGGGGGCTGGGTTCATGGGTTGACCCCACGACCCAGCCCTTTGGTTTATAACTGCTCGGGATCTACCGCCATAGACCCCGACCGTAAGGTTGTAGACTAGCCATAATGGGTAGTAACATAGACTAGTAACATGCGCATGTTACTAGTCTATGTTACTACCTCTATAGTGGGGAGTAACTTATGTGTGGTAACATGCAACACTTCATTTATTAGGCTATAGACTCATTTTGCCTTAATATGTGTGATGTTACTCATACTAATAGTAACTAGGTATGTTACCACTTTCCTCCATTTCTTCATTTATTGCTTGCCACATCATCTATTTTATTTAGATATGTGTGATGTTACTACCTATGTTACTCCCACTGTGGGTAGTCGTACAACCTACCGCCATAGTCCAGCGGTAGGGTGGGCGGCAAGAGACGGCTGCCGTTTACACAGCTGGCGTGGAAGAGTGAGCTACCGCCAAGGCGGTGGGCGGTAGCCTATACAACCCTGCTGTCAGCCTCCCTGGCGGTAAAAAAAATTGTCAAATCTAACAAAAAACTGAGGTAAGATCTAGCTGAACTTCGCTAAAAGAATGAAAACACCAAAATCTGCCACCTGTGGAGGCAAGCGGCCGCCACATTGGTTGTCCGCGCCGAGCCGGGCCGGCCTGTCCGCTATAGTTATACTTGTACCGCAACCGCGCTCACCTTGGCGTCGCGCTCTACTGCCCGCCGTCGTCTTGCCACCGCAGCGCTACTTGCCACGCTGAATCGCCGTTCGCAGACGTACTACCATGCCGTCGTGACAGGATGCGCATATTCTGCCACTTGCATTTTCATCTCCACTACTTCGATTTCCCTTTTTCCGAATTTAATTACTAGCTACAGCATTATTCATCTGATATAAGAAATCAAGTCGAAATTACATCATATACGCTCCTGTCCACGAGACTGCAGTCGGAGGGGAAAAACAAGAGCAACATGCAGTCGTTTAAAAGGTAAAGGCACATATATTCCACCGAACGACCAATCAGAGTTCAGTTTATTTCTGCTGCAAAAGAATGAGCCAAAGAAGGACCTCGCTATAATCACAAAACAAAAGAAACAAGCAGAGAAAAACCTTCTGGTGACAGTTCAATTTATACTAGCATGCATCCACGCATGCCGTGTTAGATCCCTTCACAAAGGTGAGTTTCGCCAGATAACTACTCTCGGCGAAATCGTGTAGGCTTCGGTGAGGCCGAGCCCCTCCTTCATTCTCGGTGCCGCCCGCACCTTTATTAACCATGTTTCTGCAAGCGCTAGAGTCCTGCGAACAAAGCATATATGTTATCCGCAAGGTTTGATGATGTAGGAGTATTTCACAATGAAATGTTACGAACAATGTGATCCACACAAACCTGCAGTAGTTGGAGCATTTGCTCCTCGATGGTACCCCGCATAGCCAGGGTCTCCACATTTATTGGACGGGTTGCGCCCATTCTATGCGCGCGACTAATAACTTGTTCCTCCATACTGATAATCAGAGAAAAGAGGACCATCCGTCAATACCGGTCGGTCATACATAAATTTGATAGCTAACAAGACATATCCCCAAAAAGGGTGGTTAACTGAAGTGCCAAATAACAGTAAGAATAGAAATTAGTTACCCTATGGCTGACAGATGTAAAGCAGGAGAACATGGTACTCCCTCCTTTCACGTTTATAAGACCTTTTAGACATTTAAGACAACACCTAATACAGTTTAATTTCAGCTGTCCTAAAGGACTTACAAAAGTGAACAGAGGGAGTAATTAAGTTTGAGCAGAATTTGGTAGTCAATTTTCATCTCTACGTTTATTTGCATCCCAGCAAAAGCATATGTACATATTCTATTTTGATGTAGGCCCAAAAATGACAGTATTTCAGTACTTGAGCAATCAGGTTACCTCCTATCCCATATGGGTTCCATCAGAAAAACGTGATTCACAAAACTCAAATCAAGGCCCAGTGCTGCAGTGCCATCCATCAGTAAAGCCATGCATGTTGGATCCTCTTTAAACTTCGTCAATGCGCTTCTCTGAAAAGAATTGTCGCAACACACAGATCAGTCACAAAATGTTTCGAGATATGCCCATGATTTACCATATTTTCCCTAATTAGACAGCCATATTTGTTCCATTGTAAGGAGGACGTGCGGGCCATCAAGCTAGTGGAAGGGAAGGGGAGACACTCCGTAGGATGGTACGGGGATGAGAATAAGACGGGGAAACGTGGTACACATGATCACCATTAAGGTTCACCAAGCCGAAAAAGGCAAAAAAATGGACATATCCCAGTTCAATAAAAATATTGCTTTTGGGG
>LR738714.1:747188720-747209195 GCA_902687465.1 Secale cereale
CAAATACACCCAGTCGACTAGATATATGTTACAGGTATACAGAAGAAAGAGCAAAAACAAAACACATACCTTAGTGCCTAAAGGCATGGGACTGTACATTCCAGCATATGTTATTCCAGCAATAGTCAGCTGAACAGAAGGAGATCATTAACCAGCTAATTCATACTCTTAAGTAAAAGACAAGTATGGGCATTACAATTTACCTGCTGCTCAATAACATGAATATGCTCCAGAAACTGAGAGAATATTATTACTTTGTCAGGCAATGCCTGTGGTAACCTGGTCTGCAGGTTATTATCATCTTGATAAGACGATGTAGTAGCAGGACCAGCACCAATGGTTATGTTAGTGGAGTGCAAATGTTTCATGTTCGCTTCTCGCAAACTTCTCAACTTGTCAATCAAATAAGCAACTTTGCTGCTAGTTGTTGACTGCCAATCTGGATCCCAGTCATCCTGCATAAGATGGAGAAAATAAATAGTCCGAGAACAAAGTGCCTGAAGTGATTGCATGGCATCACATAACTTTGAGTACAGACCTGCTTATATGAAGGCTGCAACTCAATTAGATCCTTTGGGACTGGCCATTTTGGGTTTGGATTTTCTGGACGTGCACGAGTTTCGGGAGACTGCATCTCGTAGTTGTTCCCACATTCTATGCATTTCTCACTATCCAAAGCTACACAATCATGGCACAGCAGATGCCGACAAGGTGTTATAACAGGTAAGCGGCACCAATCTCGACACCTGAAGATAGATATGAATGTTTGAGCAAGTCAGAGTATTTGATTGATACTCCCTCCGTCCCATAATGTAAGATGTTTTTTTGACACTAGTATAGTGTAAAAAAACGTCTTACATTATGGGACGGAGGGAGTAGATAATATGCTTATAGTTATTATTAAACACTTCCATACCTGATACAATCGGTACCATTTAAAAGAGCAAATCTTATGGACTGATATTCCTCTGAAGAAGGATCAAGACCCCCCTGCATCAACTCATCCATAGTTTCTTGTATATCATGACCAGCCTCTGCTACTTTAATATGCCCAGCAACACAGCAAGACAACCGGACATTTCTTATAGTAGTAGTACGAAATTTCCACTGCTTCGGATTCAGAAGTGATTCAACATGGGAAGGGTCATTCCAATCAGCCATCAGTATATTCCGGCGAATAGTAACAACCAGTTCATTGTAACTTTTCGCATGCCCTTCACTGAAGTCTACAAATGTTATTCTTTTTATGCAAGGAGGGATATTTTTGAGATCTACTTTTCTTGCACTAATCATGGACCGCCGAAGTAGCTCCACAAGACGAATGCGCCCCTCTTCCATTTGAGCCTCAAAGGGCCTATGAATTCCAGACTCCCATGAGTGGTAGTTTTCACCATAAGCTTCTTCATGAAGAAACTTGAGCATGGGATGAAGATGAGCAACCTGACTAGTTGGTGTGTTCGGTGTAGGCGTACCAGTTAAAATCCACCTGTTTGAAGCAACTAAAGAAACGGCCATCTGCAATTTGTTTGTCAGGGCAAGACTGGAACCTAAAGTGTGTCCTTCATCTAATATTACTCTAAACCAATGGATCTGCTTCAAAACACTTTTCTTACTTGGTCCCCATTCTGCGCTTAATCTGCTAAATGTGGTTATGACAATGTCATAGTCCCAAGCAAGGATGTGAGCAGGCGGCTTCTTGTGATCTCCCCATGCATAAACATTAAGTGTATCCGAAGAAACATGACGTTGTATCTGTGTTGTCCAGTGATCAATTAAATTAGCAGGCACAACTATCAAGGTTGCCCTAGATAAATATAACCTCACTAAATCCAGCGGTTTTTCAAGAGCAATTCCAAGTGCAGCCGAGTCGAAGGCCAAATCATCAAGCATAGATGGATAATACCACCGAGTTACACCTTGCTCAATCTTCCTCACAAGACCGAATGCTTGAAATAACTTGAAATATGGGCGGGCACCCTTGCCTGTGGTTGCCCGTGCATCTAGAACTGGGCGTGTCAAACCAACTGATTCCATCTCGAGATGCTTCCTGAGAGGAAGTTGTGCCAACCACAATAAAGCCTTCTTGGTTTCAGAGTTGATCAAAGAAATATTATCTTTCAATATGTTTGCAAAAAATGATACATTCTGCTCATTTCCCGGCAACGCATCTTTCTTGTAAAATCCTGGCAAATAGGTTATCTTTCTCTTGAAATCCCAGGATTCCTCTGAAGCAGCGCATGTCTTCCGTGCAGCATCGGCATTCATACTGCAAAACCATGCTGCAGTAGAATCAAGAACAGTACCATCTGATAACCTCCGCCACTTTCTGCAAGCATCACACTGAACCCATGTCTCACTTAACTCGGAGACGGTGCCTCTCTTCCTTTTACTGCCAACTGAATCTTTGCTGTAAGCATCCATGAGGTTTTTCCTGACACTTGTCAAGTTTTTGGTGACCTTTAGTACTTGAGTAGCTGGCGTTGGATGTGGATTGCATGATTCTAGTAACTTCTCACTTGAAAGATGCATGTTAACCATCGATAGACCAGGGTCTACTAACCTGCCTCTCTTTCTTGATGATCTTGTACTGGGAACAGAGTCACCATTATACGATAGCTCACTTGAACATGGATCTTCTTTAATAACGTTCTTCCCCATGAGCCTTTTCGATTCAGACAAACTGTTTGAACAGTTGCTGGTGTTGAATTCATAGTATCCATACTTTTTATCTGGTTTATGAGTGCACCACTTTATATCCACCCCTCTTGGAGGTTCTGCTAAAGTTCCATGCGTTTTGAGAATAAGAGACAATGCAGTCACTGTCTTCCCTAATCCAGGTTCGTCACAGAACATACCTCCACAGAAATCATTTATGATTGGAGCAATCCCAGTGAATATTTCACCAGAGGTAACATTTATGAAGAAAGGAAAGCCATCCTCAGTGGAGAAATTCTTGCACAGGGGATGCGGTAAGGGCTCAGGGTTTTGCTCTCGCCTCAACATCCATTCGACAGCCGCCTCTTGATGAGGAAAAAGCTTAAGCTTCATGCAAGGCATAATAGAGGCAGCAAGAGTCCTTATGTGATGACAAGTAGCTGCCACTCTTATCAAATCCCCGGGCTTAAGGCGAATCAGCACCTTATTCAATATATCATCAGGGATAGACCAGATACCTATTTCATCCGATATAACATCTGGTATTACTGTTGTTATCTGCATCCCCTTCTCCACCCTAACACTGGGGAGAACTTTGAAGATTTCATGCAGGTCAAATGACTTGTCGTTATTAGATACAGATGATACCTGATGAAGCTCACAACCAAGGACATGACAATCAGTGCAGCTCCAAATATACTGGTCATCCGAATGTGGATTGTCGTGAGCAGTCCAGTCGAAAGCAATTAAAGCATTCCTAGCATCCCAGTTGCAACTGCACCAAGAACATTACCTTAAACTAGGAGTTAAGCGGCATCAACAGGAGAATTGGTGAAATAGCAAAATGAACCTACTCGAAGAGCTGTTGTACTGATCAACTTGCGTGCATAAGATAGCTAAAATTGAATGCAGTAACCATATGGGATTACGAAGCTACCTTCACTCATTTTTGAAATGCTGCGGGGACAAACCCACAAGCTTTTTATTAATTTGAGTTAAATCATGGTGATGTATCAACATCTGTATTGCAAAAACTTCTATCACAACTTGAGATGTAAGCGAAGTGCATTACTGACTAGGAATTAGCAAATTTGACACATTACCGACTAGGAAGTAGCAAAACATAGGAGGACCAAATTTGTCACGCTTCAGATCACAGTTTCTGTGTGTGTGCATGATTCAATCAAGGTTCGCCAGAATTTGATTCCGCAGTACCCATTTTCAAACAACTCTCCATGGTTCAGTTAAACTGCCAGGTCACACAAGGCAGCGAGCTAATAGTAGTAACAGTGCTAAACTGATCGGACAAATAGTAGAGAACCAACAGTAGCAGTGATAAATTCCCCGCGTGAGAAGCCTGTAACCGCGACAAATCCCCGCTAAAATTACAAAATCCTGCCTGCCCCACACCCGCCAGGCTCTACACATTGATCCGAAGAAGGCGATCGTGCGAATTTGATTCAAATTCCACCGGGCAGAGTCAGGGGAAACAAATGCAGAGGAAGGGGGGACGACGGCGCGGACCTGAGGTGCCTGAAGACGGCGGCGGCGGCGGAGGAGCGCGAGCGCGGGAACTTCCACCCGGACCAGGCGGCGACGGGGAGGTACACGTCGACGAGGACCACCGCCCTGGCCTCCTCCGCCCCCCTGGCAACCACCCGGAGGATCCTGCCCTCAACCTCGACGCACCGCGAGGCGACGAGCGCGCGCAGCTGGCGCAGGACGCTGGTGCCGCCGCCGCCGGTGGCCCGCCACTTGACCGACCCGCGCGGGGCGAGGCCCGCGCGCCCGCCCGCCGCGTTCTCGGGGAGCGGCGCGAGGGGCGCGGCGCCGCACGCGGAGAGGGAGCAGGGGGCGAGCGGGCGGATGGATTTGGAGTCGGAGGCCGGGACGGAGACCACCACGCGCAGGTACCCGCCCAGCTTCCGGTGCGCCGGCTCGGCGTCCCCGCCGCCCGCGGCCACGACCACGGCCATGGCGGGTGGGGAGTGGGTGCTAGGGTTAGGGCGGGCTAGTGTTCCCGCATTGGGGGCGTCCGGGAGTGCCACGGGTCGCCGCCGCGGCGGATCGCGCGGAATTTCGGCCTGATTGGAGGCGGGGCGGCGAGGTGGGGGTGGGGGTGGGAGAGGGAACGGCGGCGGGAGAGGGGATGATGGGAGGGGAGGGGAGGGGAGGGAGGCGTGGCGTGGCGTAACGACCGGGAGACCGAGGCGGGGGTGGGGTGAAGTCTCTTCGCGGTTGAGCCTTGCGCGGATCGGATCGGGTGTGGCGATATGACGGGTGGGGACGGTAAGTTTTTTTGGTTTTCTATCCGGCCCGTTCCGTAACCCACCAGCCCACAGCACGGTTTCCTTTAAGGAAACGTCCGCATTTTTTTTTCTCTCTTTTAAAAAACCACTGCCTAGAAGAACGGCCCAGCCCTGGTTTTTCATTTCGCTCACACAAAAGGCAAACAAAAAACATTACTGAAAGGAAAATATTTCGTTTCTAGTCTGTCAATGTTACTGAAATGAGAGTTCGGTACCTGGACTTCTGAATCAGGCTTTTTGGTTCCTACTAGAGAGTCAAAGTCATTAGATTTGTTCTTTTTTTTTGGAAATGTGATGTGTTCTATTGTTGTACTATTATTATTAAAGGTTGGCATAAGCAGCACCCAGTGTGGTATGGCTCGCGTGAAACTAAAGCCAACAATTTTGCAGCTACGAAAAGAAAAGTCTATAATTTTATTATAATTTTCTGTTTTACAAAAAATAGTAATAGAAAAACTGCGAAAATGCATGCATATTTTACAAATTGTACCCAAATTCTGAGGGTTTATAATTTTGATTTGAAATTGTGCCATGGTTTTATATGAAATTTTCTGGATTTTATGCAATTTAGAATTCATAGCTTCTTTTGTAAAGGCTTCTATAGAATATTTATGAAATTGTACATTTATGTATTCGGTTTTAATATTATTTTTACTCACCTCGTGATGTTTGATAAGTCATTTCATAGTGTTATTAAATTCTTCTTTTAGTGAGGCGAGGAACCAATGCTAGACGGTTTTAGTACACGAGGGATCAAGAATGTTCACTTTTCAAGTTGACATACTAAAGTTCGACTTTTGAAACAATAAGAATACTAACTGTATCATAAAACCCTGTTCAAGAATACGTCTGGTTAACCAGCTAACTTGCACATTAATCGCTACTCGTAGGGTTAGGGTCATCGAGTAGCCAATAAACTAATTAATCATCAGACGAATTGATTAACTTGCTGATTAGCCTATTAATTCCCTACTCGCTAGCCAATCGAACAGCTATCAGTTAACGATTTCCTCAACAATGTTATAAAATTCATACATCCTTTGTTGCCATGTTTAGGGACGGTCTTAACCAATCATGTGACAAGTTTTGCACGTGCAGAAGTCAATTCAAAAGTTATGTAATAAAAACAAAAACCCATGATTATTTTAGGAAAATTGCAAAAAAAAGGTATACATTCTAAAAAAAACACAGCCGTATTTCCACAATGTTACTAGAATTTAGAGATGTCACAAAGTGATATCATAACATGACTTTACAAGAAGTTTTCTGAAATTTATGCAATCCGAAATTCAAAGAAAGTTTTGATGGCTTCTCTAGAATGTAGAATATTTATAAACTTCCACCATGTTCCTATGTATTTTTAATAATATGTTATTTTGCTCACTAGACTCAATGTGTGAGAAGCATTGTCATGTTCTCATTAACTACTTTTTCCCGACATTTATCCTTATAAGAATACTAACTGCATCATCATTTTCATGGCTACCATGTGCGAGAAGCATTCTCATGCCATCATTCAAAACTACGGCCCAGTTCTTTTGCCAGAATCTAGGGATTCTCCCAAAATCTGACCCCTACCCAACTTCTCCCAGAATCTTTGAGCCCCATTTGTTTTACAATTCTATCTAATTAGACCCTAACTAGATAGGATTATAAAACAAATGGGGCTCGAAGATTCTGGGAGAAGCTGGTTAGGGGTCGGATTATGGCAAAAGAACTGGGTCTACATTTAGACTGCAGGGGACTCAAAGCTAGACAATTTTGATATATGAAGGGTAAAGATTGTTTGTTTTTCAAATTGACTTTGAAATAGCTGAAGGATAATAAATGGCATTTCTCCTTCTAAGAATACTAACCATTTCACACCAATACTTTGTGATCCATTTTGAAAAGTCCCCCGCCCTCCCGGGTGCGCCCCCTCCGCCTCGTCCCTCCTTCCCAACCAGTATCTCCACCGCAGGCATAGGTGCTCATCTGCCCGCCCGCGTGGCACCGCTGAAGGTGCCAGTGACAATCTTGGTGGCTCCACCACGCGTGGACAGCCTTGGCTTTTGCAGCGGCGGCCCTGAGTGGTGGCGCGTAGCATAGGCAGCTACATGTGGCCACTTCTCCGGTCGTGTGGGAAGTGTGGAGGCGGCGGGTGTCGGCTGCTGCAGCGACCTCTTGCTCGTTAGTAGCTCCCCATGAAGAAGATGTCCTCAACCCGATCTACTCCGGTCCATGCCAAATCCGGTGCCTGGTAGTTTCGGTCGCCTCTCTGGAATGATGGCTATGCAGATCTGGTGGCTGTGATGTATTTGTGGGAATCCCTTGGCCGGCACGGCGACAACACTGAAGGCAACACCTTTGGGTGTTGTTCCCCTTAATGGAGGTTTCGGTGAAGTTTACCTCCTGCCCTCCCTCCCAGGAGCTCAAGTGAAAGCCTCATATCCCAATGTTCCAGACAACGACGACGTCGTAGTTGCATGATCCTTCTTGAAGGCGTCGTTCAGGGATTCCTCGAGTGGTGGTGGAGTTGGCGGCGGTTCGATGACAGCGTGAGTTGGTCTAGCTTCATCTCCGTCAATCTACTTGGTTCCATGTGAGGATTGTCCCTGCCGTTGGTGCGAGGGGATCAGTGTCCTTCTCGGTGCTGGTGTATCGTGCTGCCCATTCCAGCCTTCTCTATGGTCTGGCTTCTTCGTTCAACAACTCACATCCGGTGGCGATGGTGCTTGAGTGGTCAAGCTCCCATTGCTTTTGTGAGTCTATTCCCGTTGCTTCTCCTTAGGCAGCTTGGGCACCTTGATTTGGGTTCTAGGGGAACAACTTTGCCGGCAGCCGGTGCGACACCCATGCAGCCTGAGTGAAAGGGTAATGGCACATTGCAACGACGGAGACAAATCTTTGTTGCCCATGTTTGGCCCCTGGTGGCAGTCAACGAACACAATACTTACATGGGTGTGCCCTCCTCCCATGGCCTTAGTAGGTTAGTTGTTGTAGGCATAGCGGTGGCTGTTGGCAATGACACGGTTTGTCCCTCGGTCGCTGTTGGTGTTGCCTTCAAGTTGTTTCACTTTGTCCCTGATATCTCTTTTTCCGCTTTTTCACATTCTCTTTGTATGTTGTTTGCTTGGCCGATTGATGGCTTTGTTACGTTCGAGTTGTTCTCGGACTCAGCCGACACCTTTTCTCTAAAAGAACACACAATTTTCTGTGGGTTGTGACAAAGTAACTCAGGCCGAGTCACCGGAAACCCATGGACGCATTAATTTATTACATTTACACGCATTGCAAATATTACAACAAACCTAGGACGTCGTACGAAAAACCACCTGCATACAGCTCAACTAGTAAAAATGCCCGTGCATTGCAGCGGGAGAAAAAAATCACACCTCTAATTCAATGAGAAAAACTCACACCACCAATCCAAGAAGTACGGCTCAAAACCCCCACTTGTCAATTCCAAGTTCCTCGCAAAAAAAAAGACCATCACACGAGACACATGTCATTGAAAGGAAATGTTTGAAACTGAAAAATATTCTCCTTGAGCTGGATGTGCGGGCCGCCCTTCACAAGCTACACCATGCACCTGGTCTGACGCATCGCATTGCAACCGCAGTGAGAAAACGTTCTCAACACGAGCGGGGTGTTGTCAGCTCGCGTCATTGGGATATGAATGCTCCAGCATTGATGGAGTAGAGTCTGTCTACGACTCGCACTCAACAATATTTACACCAGCTTTAGCTAAAAGATGATCACTCATATTTGCTACTCTGCATCAAACGAACTCCACCTGAATATTACTTGCACACATCTCCTTAATTTCCTGAACAAAAGGGATAACATGATATCTCTCAAACCCATCACACTGATATTTTTTACTACCTCCGCACAGTCAAGCTCAATAATCATGTTAAAAAAAGTGGCCATGAGAAGTAACAAATTTGTTCCAGCTCCCTCCATGCCTCTTGGACATAAATACAGTCCCAAAAACAGTGATAAAAGATTCTCCTGAATCAATACAAACAGTTTACCAGATCTTTACTCTTTCGCCTCTTAAGCTCATCTCCAACAGCAATACTCCAAAGATAAATAAACGAAAAATAGTTTTTTTACACACACCATGGTAGCATCATATCCATCCACACACACATAACGCTAACATCAGACCCAAACATGAGAGAGAGAGAGGAGATGACACAGCAAGGCCAGCACACGAGAGCGGTGTCGCTGCCCCCAGAGGATTGCGGTCGCCAGCGGGAGCAGAAGGGCAGGGGTGCTGCTGTGGCCTCAAGGCGAGGCAGATACAGATGGGTACGTCGTGGGCTCATGGCAGACCACAAACAATCAGTCAACAAAGATAGTATTGACATTTTGCAAGCCAATAAACATTTTTTCAGTGTCTCACACAAAAAGAAATCAATTTTTTTGAATTTTTGAATTTTTTTACTGTTCACCCGAGCTCACATGACCTCTGGTGTAGAACAACACTTTCGATATAATGCCCACGTCTTAATATACTATAGTCGTTGATAAAACTACAATAAATCAGTCTAATTGAAAATATAAATTCTGCACATGAATTAGTCCAAACAGTCACAAAAACAAATTTTAACAAATGGACGTGTTTAGTTCTCATGTACCCATAAGAAGAGGCTAAGGTTAATGAAGTCCTTGTGGTGTTAGTGTGTTATTTGCGCCTGATCGTGGTGATGGTGGTGATGATCTACTCCTGAAATCTGGAAACAAGATGGAATTGAAGACATAGTTGTGGCCAGCTTTTGTATGTTCAGGTACTGCTTTATATCCCTACAATTTCAGTTTGCCTACTATGATCGTAATAGTTATTTTCGGCTTTTATGCACATTATATATTTTATTTTATGCACTAAAGAATGCAATAAGGGGAAAATTGTAGTCCCCAGCCAAAACTAAACAATAAGATGACAGTTTTGCTCGTGTGAGGCCTTGTAGTAAAGAAAATACTACACGGTAAGCTGAACCTGCAGTAGTTCAGTAGGGCTTCCCTGATATTGCAGTCGTCGAGCTCGCCTTCAAAATCGTCCACCCCGAACGATTTGTCGATGTACGCCGTCGGTTTCGTCAGCATCTAAATACCACAGTGGTACCCGGCGACATCCCAACCACAGCTCTCGAGTGTCTGTTCATCGCACGAAACCAGAGAAAAACAACAAAAAGGATAGCACGCATGTCAAATATTGAATTTCTCTGAGATGCCAACCTTTATCTCTGAACTAAGGTTTGGGAGGTATGTCAGGGACTAACCTTCATCAGTTTGTTGGCGTGATGAGATTAGAGAAATGTTGATCCCTCTTGTTCTTCAAAACCAACAACTTCCTATAAGTGCATTTCAAAGTGTGATGTGGTCGGCTTGGGCTTGTGAATATATCCTCCTTTTCGAAGAAAAAAAAGTACTTGTGAAATATGTCGACTTGGGCTTGTGAAAATATCCTCCTTTTTGAAGAAAAAAAAGCACTTGTGAAATATGTTCGACCAAGGAAAGGTCATAAAAGAAGTACCCGTTCCGCAAAATCCAGCCATCTCTGTTGTGGAACTCCAGACCAGAGAAGGTGTCTATCACTACCCAAGCTCCATGCTCAGCACAAACAGAAAGCATATCTTTTATCTCCCCCTCACCGTACAGGAAAAAAATAAAAGGGTTAACTATAGGGCCAGAAATATCCAATCGCTGATATGCTTTCTCATTCTTGTATGCATTATCCAGAGCTGCTGGTAGGGCGCTCGGCTCAATCTTGAAGCCTGAACCTACATTTTCTCGAATCGTCAATGTTTTCGCATTCTTGGTGCCAATGGGGAATAGAAGGTGCCTTGTTCCAGCATAAGACAAATGACAAGCTTGTTCAAAATACTTCAGCACAACATTGGAGCTTGTCAGATAAGACCACTCTAGTTGCTCTAAAATATTTAGGAACAATCGGGAACCCATCTTCGGTTGTACCGGGCTTCCTGTGAATGGCAACAATCATTTAGTTCTACACCACTCAACGGAAAAAATTAAGGAGCAGCATAAAAAATCAACCAAAATGTTACAAAATGATTTAAAAACATAAGGCCCAAATCAGGAATGGTCATTATGAATTGGCTCAGAGAATGTGAACAATATAACCAGCAAAGTGATATATATAACAGTATAACCGAAGATTATCACAAAATTCATTAACTGTCAACCTCTACCGGCACAGTTGTGCCCATTCAAAATATCATCAAATTTTAGTGTTACATAATATTTCAGCAGTACTACAAGAAAGTTGAAAGAATCATGAGCCGAGACCCGAGCGAGTTAGGTGCGAGATTTAGTGTTGAAGTATCTTTGTGCATAGTACTATGATACATTACACGGAGGTGGAAATTAAATTTAACAAACACGGTAATCACTAAGCTGCCATTGTCAGCAAAGTTACCAATAGCATGCATGGACGCCATGCTTAAGTGGAAACCTTACTTGATGAGGACCTGAAGTGCCACATTCTTCATACTATTAAGACATTGGAGGAATTAGGAATATATACTACATTATACACCTGTCAATATCTGTCGGCATATAATTATACCACATCCAACAAAAAGAGCCTGCTATCGAGCAAAAGGAACCGGTAAGAAATGATGGAATCGTGCTTGCATAATTAAGCTATTTCAGCACTGCAGCTGGTTTTGTTGGCCCTGAACCAAGTTCATACAAATACCCCTTATCATAGAAATTACGATGTATATGTGCCAACACAAATACCTATAATTAGGCTACTTCTGGATAATTATTGTTTCCGCATAGAAATCGAGAAATTCAGAGTTGTTTAGAAATCAGAATACGTGCAAAATCCCAACAGTAAAATAGCACGACATAATGAGACATACCTTGATCATCATTTAAAATGCATGCCAATGAATATCTTATAAAACTTGAGAAATATATGATAGACTTGTAACAATAGTTTATGTTGCTCTTTGCCACTGGAAACAACTTAAATTTCTTTAGATTATCTCAAGAGAAAGACAAACTTATACAAAAAAAACATGATTTGCAAGATTAGGGACTATTGGGATTATCTGATATAGCCAATGATAAAAAAACATTTGGCTTCAGATATTCAGGTGAGCAATCGAAAACAAATACAGACAACTATATTGAGCATGAATGATAGAGTCACCATAGGAATGTCCAGTCTTTGTGCCTTAGAAAAGAAAAATGAATGCATACATCATTTGGCTTCAGATATTTAGTTGAGCAATCAAAAACAAACACGACCAACTTTATTGATCGTAAATGGTAGTCAACATAGGAATGTCTAGTCTGGTGCCTTAGGAATTACAAGAACCTCCTTCGCCTCCACCTGAGACGCCTTTGGCACCTCCACGTGCACAAACAACAGAGACATCAAAACCAATCATCCTACACTTCAAGAGCATGCCAAAATTCAGAATCAGCATGCCGCGCACGGGCTCGCCAGGAATCCAGTGGACTTAACAAAAGAATGGAAACTGAACCGAGTGTGTGCACGCTCAGATTTATATTGGATTCTAAATTATGTGTCATTTTTCATGTTTGCATTTCAGTGCAACGCTTGCAATCAAGATGCTTCTACTATTCAGCATGATTCACATGAATCTTTGTGACAGTTGTGTTTGACTTGTATTGAAACATCTGATGGCTGAGAGTAAGGAAAGGGTGATGAAAATTCAAAAAGTAGAGACGATTACGCGGCATGACCAAAAGAATAACAAATTCTTCAAGAAGGTTCAACCAGATCGAAACTGGAATAATCAACAGAGGAATTGAAACTGAAACCAAGGTGCTTATCAACTTAACAGAACCAAGAATATCTTCCAATCAACAAGATTCAGGAAACTGAGGCAGACATGAGCATTTAAGAGTTTAATTTTATCTAATTTGATTTAGAGGACCTGAAACAACATGCACTTTATAAGAAAAATTGGACTGGTCTCTCGTATCTGATATTATAGTATAGATTGATTGACGCTCTTGCCTCGAGGGTCAGTTTTAGACATGAAAATTAACGCAATGTATTGGATTTGGAGGATGATTGACGCTCAGGTCTGGTGTGCATACATGGCTGAATCAAATGTTGGACTTGGCCGGTGTCTACTCGGCTCACGACGCTTGTTAACAGGGGTCAAGTGGAAGCACACCTCTGGTGTAGACGCCGTAGGCGACATTGGAGTGCTGAACGGATGTTTGTGTACCTCCGGCGAACTCGGAGCTTCTTCCTCCTGCGAACGTGAGACAGGTGATGCCCCTGACATGGACTTAAATCGGTGCGTGTCCCATGTCTTTCTGTAGTTGCAGTGTCCTGCGTTATGTGTCTTGACTATCGTATCTGAAACTGATGAGAATTTTGTTTGCAATCAATTAGGTGATGATATGAAGACTACTCTACCCACGCAACAATTGGAAAAGCAGGCCATGGATCTTCAGAACAAAGAGCAAAACAAGTTGGTTGAGGACCAGTGTCAGGAAGATGCAGCAGAAACTGCACTGGTATCCTCTGACGAGCAAGATGGTAGCATTGAAGAAATAGAAGAAGAGGCCATGGATCCTCATAACGTGTTAACAGGGGGTCAAAGTTGTTTGCCGAGGAGCTGCTGAATGGGTTCACTGGCTGCGTGCTGAAAGACCGAGATGGCTGACGATTCAGTTCAGCGAGATTGGCAGCGAGGCGAGCCTTCTGCTCTCGTCGAGCTGCTCGGCAAGGATGTCGTCCTCGGTGAGCTCGAGGGCGAGGACCGCAGCGCTACCGCCAGCGCACGCGACGAACGCACCCTTTAGGAGGATGTGGAGGATGAAGGCGGCGCAGGACCCGTGGCAGCCGGCGGCGACACCGGTTGTCGCACGGAGAGGTGGGGTTGAGGAGGAGGCCGGGGTTGTGGTGGACGGCGGCGCGGCCTGGCTGGGGCCTCGGGGTGGCGCGACGGGCGCTGTTGGTGGTCGCCAGCGACGGCGGGTGGTGAGGGGCTGCCGGAGCGGTGCAAGGAGGCGTGATGCGTGGGCACAGGAGCTCGGGCGCGAGCGCGCCTCTCCGCGTCGTCCATCCTCCCGGCGAGCGCCCTCCATCCTTCCGCGCGAGGCACAGCGGCCGCTGGCGCACGACGGGATGGGCGAAGTCGCTCGCGCATGACAGAATGGATAAGACGAAGGGGAGGACTGCGGACTGTATTGAAATGACTATAGAGTTTTTTCTGTAAAAGTGAAATGTTTTCCTAGAGTGTCACTAAAACAGGGACTGCAGGTTGATTTCAGTTAAGCCGAGGGGCGTTTTTGCAAAACAGCCACGACGGACGACCAGAAACAATCGCTGGTTTATTAGTAGGTAAAAGATAAAAGATAACGAACACATAACAAGACGTTTTTTTTCACCTAAAAGGCATATAGAGGACGTGTGGTGATAATATACGTACGCACGTAGGCTTTTACCGTGCAATCAAAGCGCCGAAAATGAACCACAATCTACTTTACGTACGCACGCCTTTTTTTACGCTCCTTAATGCGTGTGTCACGCTTGGCGCACGTACGTGCTCGTGAGTCGATCGTCACCTTACTTTTGCTGGAACTTCGACCTGATGCTCTCCACCACGCCGCCGTCGGTCTGCAGCGCCCGGGCCAGCACGTCCGTGGGCACCGCCGGCGCCGCCCCGAACATCGCATCGCCGAGCCTCTGCATGCCGGGGAGCTGGCTGTCGAACGCCGAGATCGCCACGGCGGGCGCCTCGCCGACGCTGCGCTCGTAGTGCATCATGCCACGCGGGAACACGAAGACCCCGCCCTTGGGCACGCCCCGGGTGATGTGCCTGCCGGCGGTGGTGACGAAGCCCACCTCCAAGGCCCCCTCGGCGACAAAGAGGATCTCGGTGGCTCGCGGGTGCGAGTGCGGCGGGTTCGTGCCGCCCCACGGCGCGTAGTCGACGCGGGACATGGACACGCCCAGGGTGTTGAGCCCCGGGAGCCTCTCCACGTCTGCCGCGGTCACCACGGAGCCCATCGGGTTGCCGCCTCCGTAGACGTCGGCGGCGCTCGCCAGGCCACCGTAGAAGAAGTCGTCCGCCGTCACGTTCTCCGCTCTCTTGCATGTGTACCCGTTCACCCGCAGCGCTGCACACACACACACATGACATGTATTCCGGTCAGTGGTCGATCATGCATGCATGCATGCATGCACGAAATGATAATTGGTCAGTCACTCACGGCCCTGAAGGGACATGTAGTCGGCGACGCAGATGTCCTGGAGCATGCCGGGGTCGCCGGCGAGGGTCAACGGCGCGGCACCGAGCGCCAGGAGGACGGCGCAGGCGGCGAGGAGGACGACGCAGAGCTTGGCCATGATTAGTAGTTAGCCTGCCTGGTCCTTGGACTTGGCTCGATCGCTAGCTGGCTGGCAGTTATATAGCTCCTGAGCTCGCTAATTATTGTAGATGAGAGCAACTTTCGGCTTGGTGAAGAGGGGTGCTTGGGAGGTGGTATTTATAGATGTGATGGCAGTAGATTAAGTCCTAATGAAGACGCGTGAACGACGGGCCTATGTCTGTCTGTCATGTCTCATGTGATCAGTACAGTTATATGAGGGGAGACTCGGGCGGCGCAACCCTCGCCCGATGCCGGCCCTCTCCCCCCACCTCTCCACTCCCTCGTCGCCACCGGAGGTGGTCACTGGCTCGCGGTAGGGCCGCCGGTGAAGGTGGCGGCGAGGATCTGGCTGCCTTCCCGGGGGGCTTTGGATCCGTGGCGGCGGTCTCGGCTGGTGGATCGACATCGGGCCGGTAGCGGCGGGTGGTGGGTGTGATGCGAGCGGCTCGATGGAGCCTGATCTAGATCTGGAGGCTTCCATCTGCTTCAACCAGGACTGCCTTTCATGGTCCTTCCTTGGGCGACCTTCGGTCGCTGGAGTTGGATCAGTTTGGAGGCTGGAGGTGTGAGGTGGTTCGGAGAAATTCGAGGCCGGCACTGCTGGCCACGACGGCGGCGATGCCTTCTTGTAGGGCGTCGTCTTGCATCCTTCGCCTCTTCCTTCCACCCTACCTCATATGCCGGGTGAAATCCCAATCCTTGCCGGATCAAGCGACAGCTACAGTCCGGGCGTCGTCACCCTCTTGAGGGTGTCGTTCGTGGTGAGCTTGGGGTGGATGTGATGCTTTGGTAGCTTGGCGGTGGTTGGTGGCGTGGTCGGAGTTTGTCTAGTGGTGGTGTGTTGGCGCTCTGCCGCCTATGTGCTCCGCCATGGAGTCCTTCCACGATGCTTGGTCTACAGCAACCCTGCTGGACTCGGTGGAGCGGTCCTTCATCCGACACATAGATGGTGGCGTATCTCGGCGGCATGGCGCAATGGAGACTCGGAGTCCGATGTGTGGTGATGGAATCGCGCAGGAGAACAACACTGTCCGGTGTCGCGATGGCGTCGATGGCAGAGGGGCCTGGCAAGGTCGATGCATTGATTCTGCTATGAGGATGAAAGATGGAGGAGACAACCCTTACAACGTGCGCATGTGGTGCTCACTGGCAGTACGTTGGACCGGTGTGTGACCCAGTCCAGGTAGTTGCTTGGATGGGGCATTCGACTTCAAAAGTTTTAGGCTTTGATGCGACGTCAGTTTGATGTTAGGCTCGGACATTCGGCACCAATTTATCAAGGGGATATGAGTAGCGACAGACGTTGTCAAGATGGTGGCTTCAGTTTTATTGATGTACTGTATTACTTGGCAACATATTGTGTGTATCCGATGGCTACATGAAGTACTATTTGCTTGCTATCATGAAGTACTATTTGCTTGCATGTCTTGCACGCTTGGACAATTGCGGCTATCATGAAGTACTATTTGCTTGCATGTCTTGCACAAGCGTGCAACCCTTGCCTTCACTTCTTTGTCCTTCTTTTCTCGACTATCCTCCTTGGTCTCCTTTCCGCTCTTTATTCTTTTGCATCTCCCCACCATATGAACATCAGTGGGTGGATGTATATGAACTTCAGTAGGAATGTTGCAACCAATAAAAGCCTCATATTCCTCTTGCCTAGTGCTTTTGGTAGCTGCAGGAACCATTTGGTCGAGAGGGGCCTCAATTTTCAACACACTTGATGTTAAGAAGTCCATGCCTACGTCTGAGTGCTTCACCTTTTGAATCATATCTTCCATCTTATTACGTATAGTTGAAATCTTCTCTCTCGTGGCCGCGTCCAAAGCATCAGTGGGCTTTTCTTCTAGTAAATTCCCTTGTTCATCAAAAACACTCTCCCTGCAAAGAATTTATTTTTCTTAATCATATTATTTTTGAACAATACAAAATAAATAGTTTTGCACTTTTTCTACCTTTTGCACCTTTTCTGCCATCTTTTCATAATGTAGTAGTTGGGAAGCTCATTTTGGTTTTCAATTCTTAATACTTGGATAATATGGCGACACGGAATTCCGTTTGACTCAAATAACTTGCACGAACAATTTGCTATCATGGTTGTTGTGTCATAGCAGACCTCCCTAACCTTACCGGATCGGTCACCATTTTCATCCCCTCACCTTGTGTAATACCCTGAACACAACAGTAGTCTCTAGCAGCAATAACTTGCTGCTGAAATTTCTCAAACACTTCATATGTGAAGACCTCGCTGCCTTGTTTCTCAATCCTCCATGGTGTCAATAGTTGTGGGGTGGTATGTATACTTCTATTGTCTGCCATCAATTCTTCCTCACGCTGGCATTCTAGAGCAGTGTCAAACCTAAGCCAAAACTCAACAAAAGCGAGCCTTCGGTGAATGAAACGGTTAAAAAAAGAATTTGCACTTTCTGACCTTGAAGTGGTTCTCAGAATGCCCGCTAGAGATATGTCCATAAAGTAGGATGGTATCCAAGTCTCTCGAATACTAAACCTCTTAGCAAACCACTCATTTTCTTCCAACCCGAAATCTGTAATGACGGAATTCCATCGTGACTCAAACTCAGTTGTAGTTTCTGAACCCCAAACACATGAGTTCAGCCTCTTCCAAAATTCTGGATCCTCTCTAATCAAAGGTCCAACTTTTTCAGGCACCTTTTCCATTATATGCCACATGCACCTATGCACAGTGGTTGGAAGTACTTCGTCAATACCAATCTTCATGCCACCGGCTTCATCTGTTATGATAAGCCTAGGTGCTACCCCTCCCATTGCTTTTAGAAAGGTCTGAAATAACCAAATATACGATTCATTCTTCTCATTTGCTAAGAAGCCAGCACCAAAGAATATACTTTGCAAGTGATGATTGACCCCTGTAAATGGTGCAAAGATCATGTTGTACTGATTAGTGGTGTACGTAGAATCAAACGATACCACATCTCCAAAGAGACTGTAGTTCTTCCTGCTAGTGGCATCTGCCCAGAATACATACTTCAACTTCCCCTCATCATTCACGTCAAAATCATAGAAAAATGCTGAGTTTACTTCCTGCTTTCTAGCTAGCTGGGCCACAAACATTTGGGCATCCGCATTTCTAATTTTATCCCGAAGGTCGCTGTAGTTATTCTGCAAGTCTCTCTTCGTGCACCCAACATTCGGAATTCCACCCTCACTAACTTGGAGTAACATGTATGCCTGAGAGGTGCCAATGCTTGCCTTGTGACATGTATATAGAGTATTCTTTGCCCTCTCACTAACTCTACGATTCGATCTGATCAAATGGCGCTTATCAGGCGATACAAGACCGTGAACGTGGTGCTCAACCCATGAATCTACCTTGTATGTATTCTCCCCACAAAGTCTCACAAAGATGTGTGCATCACAACCACATCGTGTGTTTGCCTGCTTACGCTTTTTCTTCGAGGGATTATCGATATCCTTACTATCTTTGGACTTGAATCCTTCCCTGTTACACATAAAACGCTTAGTTCGGACCACCTTATTCTCAATCTTCTTCTGTTGTCCGATACGAACTCCAAAACCCGCATTATGTGCATATGCCTTGTAGAACTTCTCCACTGCCTCAAGTCCTTCAAATGTCATGCCTACTTTAGGCTTCAAATTCTCATCACATTCAGGTGTAAAAGACGAACACTGCAACATCAAGAAAAAATTGTCATTGTGCCACATTCACATATTGATCAGTAAATTGAGTGAGATCAGCTGTGAGGTACAAATTAATCAAACTTACAGCTAGGGGTATGGCTGCATTCTTTTTCGGTGTGCCAAACTCTTCTTCGTTCATATGCATTTGCATGTAATTGGTTGGCTCCATGTGACTGCAAACACACCAATAGGATCAAGTTTTCACACATGGCAATGACACACATGCTTTATAATATACGCAAAGACTGGAATTTTGTTGTTGTGTTACCTGGAACTTGTGGTGTCGTACTGCTGCTGGTTGCTGCTGATCACGTGGTCGTTCATTCAAGAAACTAGTTGCTCTAGCATGTAAGATCTGCTTAGACCGTGGACCTGCAGAGGAAGGATACAGAGATCAAAACAATTACATACATTTATGCAAGGGCCGACGGCTGCCGACGAACGCCGAGATCATGTCAGCTGGGAAGATTAGTACTTGCTTGGGGCGGCGCCCGCCTGTGGACGACGTCGTGCCAAACTGAGAGCACAGGGGCGTGGCCGTTCGTCCTAGGGTTCCACGCCGCCGCGGGAGAGATAAATACCGATTGAGAGTAGTCTATCATGGCACATGATACAGTCCTGCGTCCAGGGTTGTTTTTGCAAAGTAAAACTGTTGGTGTGGGCTACAGGCGGGCGTGTTAATGCAAAATAACTGGAAATTAATCCAAAGCAAACGATTCAGATCGGGGGGCTGAGAATAGAGGGATGCAGGGATACACATATGTAGCAGATTCACAAGATATGTTGCCGTATTACTTTATATATATATTTTAAAATAATTAATGAAATTGAAAGGATCGATATGGTTGACTAGAGGGGGGGGGGGTGAATAGGCAACTAACAATTTTTAGCTTTTCTTAACCAATTAAAATTAGGCGACAAAATAAGTTGTCTATATAAACTACTATGAAGACAACTAAAGACAATAAGCCCAACAACTACACAAGCATGCTATAGGAATTAAGCAAGTAAAGCAAGCAAGAGTAAAGGTAAGAAATAACCACAAGTAGAACCGAAGGAGACGAGGATGTGTTTCCGAAGTTCCTTCCCTTTGAGGGGAAGTACGTCTCCGTTGGAGCGGTGTGGAGGCACAATGCTCCCCAAGAAGCCACTAGGGCCACCGTAATCTCCTCACGCCCTCACACGATGCAAGGTGCCGTGATTCCACTAGTGGTGCCCTTGAAGGCGGCAACCGAACCTTTACAAACAAGGTTGGGGCAATCTCCACAACTCGGAGGCTCCCAACAAACCACGAAGCTTCACCACAATGGAATATGGCTTCGAGGTGACCTCAACCGTCTAGGGTGCTCAAACACCCAAGAGTAACAAGATCCGCAAGGGATTAGTGGGGAGAATCAAATATCTCTTGGTGGAAGTGTAGATCGATGCCTCCTCAAGCAATCCCGAGCAAATC
>LR738714.1:747211074-747222146 GCA_902687465.1 Secale cereale
GAGATTTGCACAGAGAAGAAATGATAGAGACAACAAAATAAGCCCTAGAGTATAGGTGAGCTCCCCCTGTATGTATGCCTACATATGATTGTGCTTTGGACTGCACTGCACACATACAGGGTATGGTGTTCCCCTATAGTCTACACATGCGATGCTCTATAATACATTTAACTGCATAGGATAAGCATAAGAATATGATAATAAGTTTAACGATACGAGGACATATGTCTTACACCATATGGATTGTCTCACAGAAACACGCACAATAAAACCAAGTTCAACGAAAAGAAACACACACACAAGACGACACAAGACGGCAAATGCAAATCACTCTCCCCCTTTGTCAGCGAGACACCACAAAGGGAAAGAGAGGAAACGAAGATGGGTGGCAGCCCGGGAGAAGCTCAGTCGTCATACTCGTCATCAAAGCCCTGCTGCTCCTCGTCCTGATAGTCCTCATCAGATCCCTGCTGCTCTAGCTGATACTCATCATCAGAATCTGTCCACTGGTATCCCTGACGAGCCATCCAGGTAGCCTCTGGAGTGATGTTGTCCTCCGATCCATCTGAGACCGCTTCACCATACACGGACAGAATCTTCTTGTCCCTCTGACGAGTCTTCTTGTCAGTCACATGGGCACGGTATTGCCCCTGAGCCTGCATGCAGAAGAGAGCCTTCATCTTCTGCTGGAGCTTCTTGGCCCATGACGGCTTCTCTCCGGTAGAGGAAGACGAGGGGGCAAATCTGCCTGAACGGACATCGGCAGGCTCCTCCATAGGCTCATCCTCAGTGCCCATCTGAGCAGCAGCAGCCTGAGCGCGAGTAGTGGTGTTGGCCCAGCGAGTCTTGACGCGAAGCTTGATAGGATCGTGGCGGTAGCAGTCGGCCTCCAACTCCTCCTCTGGATACAATTTCTCCCAAGTCTTGGAGATGAGCAGATATAAGAAAGGACCATAGATAGGTACCTTGCGAGTGTAGATAGCAAACCGAAGCTCATTCCACATGATGTGAGAGATGTCCAGAGGAGCAGCCTGAGCGGAGCGAGCCTCTTGACACATCAGAAGCATATCCACCAGATAGGCGTGAACCTTGTCCTTGTCGCCAACACGAGGAAACAGCGTGTTGCGAAAAATCCGATACATAATGTCCAGGAAAGTATTCAGCACATAGGTTGTTTTGCCACTAGCAAGGGTCTTGGCTTCATAAAAAGGAAGAAGTTTGTCCTTGTTGGCTGCTTCAGGGTTGGCGTGAGGCCGAAAACCAATAGGGGTGTGGAGACCCTCATCAGGAACCTGAAGAAGATCCATGAACTCCTTCCAAGTGGCTGTCATCTTGTGACCATGAGTCATCCAAGTCATGGGACGATCTTCCTTGGCCTGAAAGTTGACCGAGGCATAGAACTGTGCAACGAGCTCAGGATCAAAATCGTTCTGGAACGTCATGATATGTTCCAGACCCAGCTGCTCGATCAAGTCAAGGGCTTCAGCAAAATATGCCCTGTTGGTATCCTTCCTCATGTGCTCCACATCGATCCAGTGAGCATCCACATACAAATTGGCCTTGGTCTTGAGCACCTCATGATAGATGCGATACTGTTGCTTGGTCCAGAAGACATAATCACCAGGGAAGTGCTCACGAGGTTCCCCATATGGGTTGATCTTCCGTCTAGCCATGAACTCACCAGCAGGCATTTCCTCCATAGACATGGATGATTCCTTGCGCTTGTTGGCTGAGACCTTGTACCGGCGCTGAGGATTGGGGTTGGAGCCTTCTGGCACATCGCTCGGGGTACGCATGCGCTTGGAACCGGTGTCGCGAACGGGGTTGGTACGACGACCCGCAAAGCCGGAGCCACCACCTGCATCCATGGCAAGAGGACGAGGTGGGGAACGATCCCACCGGTCGGAAAGAGAAACGAGTGGACGAGGAAGGAGATCCGGCAAGGTCCTCCGGCGGCGTTCTTGAGAGAGAGAGAGACAGGGACGACGTGGGGGTTAGGAGTGAATGGGTATGGGGGAGATGGAACTCCCCCTGCCTGCTTATAACCCCCACGCGTTTTGATACGTGCGGTAGTACCGCGGTCATCGCGGTAGTACCGCTTGCGCGGTAGTACCGCTCGCCAAGCGGTAGTACCGCTTTACCAGCGGCAGTAAAAAATTACTGCCGTGCTGGTCGAGCGGTAGTACCGTAACCCCATCTGCGGTAGTACCGTAAGTTTGCACGGTAGTACCGCTCCTCCAAGAACAAACACGGCTGATAAGAGGCTTTAGACAAAGGAAAAGGAGAAACACAAATGCACGCACACGCAAAGTGAACCAACACACTCTTCAGAGGAGGGCGGTGGCCGAGGCCACCTATGTTTGAGTATATGGATATGGCACCGCGAAGAATTATCCTTGGGCCCATGATCCAAAACTCGACTTGAAACATTTAAACCACAAATGTATGGCAAATGATAAAGACTTGGTTAGTTTATGCATAATGGGGGGAGGAACAGTTCATTGAGAGAACAATACTCCCCCTATGTCCATGCCTACATCTAGACAAGATAGCTATATTGAGTGTGAGGGGTGTGTGTGCACAGACTCAAACCACATTGCTCAAATCGATGATATTTAGCTCATGCCTTAACTCGCGAAATCTAGCTTCATCCAATGGCTTCGTGAAGATATCTGCAAGGTTATCATGAGTGTTGACGTAGTGGAGCTCGATCTCTCCTTGCCTTATGTGATCCCGGATGAAATGATACCGAATCTCAATATGCTTCGTCTTGAAGTGAAGCACCGGGTTGAAAGAAATCTTGATGGCACTCTCATTGTCACACCAAAGAGGCACTTTGTCACAAATGACACCGTAATCCTTCAAAGTTTGCCTCATCCATAAGAGTTGAGCACAGCAACTGCCAGCGGCCACATATTCTGCTTCAGTGGACGAGAGAGATACACAACTTTGCTTTTTGGAAGACCAACTAACAAGAGAGCAACCAAGAAATTGGCACCCTCCTGAGGTGGACTTCCTATCCACTTTGTCTCCCGCCCAGTCAGAATCAGAAAAACCAACAAGGTTGAAGTTCGCTCCTCTTGGGTACCATAAGCCAAAGTTTGGGGTATGAGCCAAATATCGAAAGATTCGCTTGACAGCCACAAAGTGACTTTCCTTAGGTGAGGCTTGAAACCGTGCACAAATTCCCACACTCAACATAATATCCGGTCTAGATGCACAAAGGTAAAGCAAGGATCCGATCATAGAGCGATATACCTTTTGATCCACCGCTTTACCATTGGGATCAATGTCAAGATGGCATTTGGTTGGCATCGGAGTAGTAGCCGGCTTGACATCACTAAGGTTGAACCTCTTGAGCATGTCTTGAGTATACTTGGATTGTTTGATGAAGATGCCTTCTCTTCGTTGTTTGATCTCAAATCCAAGAAAGTACTTCAACTCTCCCATCATGGACATCTCAAAGTGAGTGGTCATGAGTGCGGCGAACTCATCATTGAAAGCTTTGTTAGGAGAACCAAAGATAATATCATCAACATATAGTTGGCATACAAACAACTCCCCTTTGACCTTCTTAGTAAAAAGTGTGGGGTCGATTTTCCCAATTTCAAACCCACGATCTTGTAACAACTCGGTAAGGTGCTCATACCACGCTCGTGGGGCTTGTTTAAGGCCATAGAGTGCCTTATCAAGTTGATAAACATGATTGGGGAACTTAGGATCCTCGAACCCCGGGGGTTGTTTAACATATACCAACTCGTTAATGGGACCATTAAGAAATGCACTTTTCACATCCATTTGTTGCAATTTAAAGTTATGATGGGAAGCATAGGCAATCAACAAACGAATAGATTCAAGACGGGCAACAGGGGCAAAGGTTTCACCGTAGTCGATACCCTCGACTTGGGAGTAGCCTTGAGCCACCAGACGTGCCTTGTTGCGGATGACAATGCCATGGGCATCTTGCTTGTTCTTAAAGATCCACTTGGTTCCAATGACATTATGGTTCTCCGTTGGTCTTGGCACCAGACGCCACACTTTGTTGCGCTCGAAGTTATTGAGTTCTTCATGCATGGCATTGAGCCAGTCGGGGTCTTCGAGAGCCTCATAAACCTTCTTAGGTTCAACAAAGGAGACAAAAGCTTGATGAGCACAATAGTTTGCTAATTGTCTACGAGTGCTTACCCCCCTTTTGATGCTTCCTAGGATATTCTCCATGTGATGTTCTCTGGAAGCAAGCCTGGAGGCAACTTTTGCAGCACGACGCTCCAATTGCTCTTCAAGAGATAACTGAGGAGCACTGAGTTGGTCATCTTGAGCGACGTCAGGAGCTAGATCTTGATCTTGAGCTTCCTCTTGATCTTGATCTTGCTCGGAGGAGAGAACTTGGCCTTGTGCATCATTTGGTGGATCCCCACCATCTCGTGATTGATCTCGCACTTGGCCTTGTTCGTCTGGTTGAGGGCCTTCATTTTGTTCTTCGGAAGCGTGTGGGTCTTGGGTTGGTGATGGTTCCACTTGAGTGGAACGTTGTCCTTCTCCTTCGGCCACAAGGGGTTCCTCAACGGGTAGGATGTATCCAATACCCATTCTTCTTATGGCTTGAGGAGGAATTTCATCACCTGTATCACAAGTACCACTTTGCTCCACTTGGGAGCCGTTATTCTCATCAAACTCTACGTTACTCGTCTCCTCAATGAGTCCGGTGGACTTATTGAGGACACGGTAAGCATGAGAGTTTGTAGCATAACCAACAAATATGCCCTCATGAGCTCTAGATTCAAATTTAGACAACCGAACACCTTTCTTAAGAATGAAACACTTACACCCGAACACCCGGAAGTACTTGAGATTGGGCTTGTTACCGGTAAGAATCTCATATGGAGTTTTGTTCAAGCCTTTGCGAAGATAGAGACGATTTGATGCATGGCAAGCGGTGTTGATGGCTTCGGCCCAAAAGTTGTATGGAGAGTTGAATTCAGCCATCATAGTTCTTGCAGCATCTATTAAAGTTCGGTTCTTTCTCTCCGCAACACCATTTTGCTGAGGGGTATATGGGGCGGCATATTGATGTTTGATCCCCTCATCACCAAGAAACTCATCCAAGGTGTAGTTCTTGAACTCGGTGCCATTGTCACTTCTAATCATCAAAATCTTTGCTTCATGTTGTCGTTGAGCTTCATTTGCAAAGTTGATGACGGTTTGTTGGGTCTCACTCTTCTTTTTGAAGAAGTATACCCAGGTATATCTTGAGTAGTCATCCACAATCACCAAGCAATATTTTCTACCCCCAAGACTATCAAAAGTGGGAGGCCCAAAGAGATCCATGTGGAGGAGCTCTAGAGGTCTCTTTGAATAAATGATAGTCGTGGGAGGGTGAGCCTTCTCATGTAATTTTCCTTCAATGCACGCCCTGCAAGCACGATCTTTGGCAAAGCTAACATTTGTTAGTCCTCGGACATGGTCCCCCTTGAGAAGACTTTGCAAAGATCTCATATTGACGTGGGCCAAACGGCGATGCCAAAGCCATCCCACATCAACCTTAGCCATTAGGCATGTCGCAACCTTAGTGGGTTGCTCCGAGAAGTTAACCACATAAAGGCCGTTCTCGACATGCCCAACGTAGGCTACTTTAAGAGTCTTGCTCCACAAGAGGGCCACAGAATCAATATCAAAGAATGTAGCAAAGCCCATGAGTGCAAGTTGGCGGACAGAAAGTAAATTGTATGCAAGGGACTCAACAAGCATGACTTTCTCGATCGTGAGATCATGAGAGACAACCACCTTGCCAAGTCCCAATACCTTAGAAGATGAAGCATCACCCCATTCGACGTTGGTGGCCATAGATGAACCGAGATGCACGTCCACCACCAAGTCTTTGCTTCCGGTCATATGATTTGTGGCTCCGCTATCGAGCAACCATGATCCCCCACCGGAAGCAAACCCCTTGTTGGTGGCCTTGGCCATAAGACACTTGGCGGTGATGTTTTCGTTTGGTGAGTTGAATAGAGATGAGTGCGGAGTGGTAGCAATTGCAATTGTGGCCATAGTGGTCACCTCATCCTCTTCATCATTGTCATCATCCTCCACATATTCTTCTTGAGCCACCAACACTTTCGGAGGAGTCTTTTTGATGAAGTTGTTCTTGTTGGGATAGGACTTTGACTTGTCCTTCCGAATAAGCTTGCCTCCAAAGTCTTCTCTCTTCTCATATGGGCAATCCGCAACGAAGTGGCTTACATTTCCACAGTTGAAGCATGTCCTTACTCGTTGCTTCCCTTTGTTCCCACTGGAGTTGTTCCTGTTGAAGTTGGACCTTGAATTCTTCTTGCCCCAGAATTGCCTAGAAGCAAGAGCCATGTGCTCGTGATAGGCATATTTGGTGTCCTCGGGGCAGCACTCATCATCATCCTCAACTTCCTCCTCTTCCACACAAGCCTTGGCCTTCAGGGCAAGATTAGGCTTCTTGGATCGTTGAGCTCTTAGGACCGCATTGTCGGCGGTAACGTCAAGGATCCTCATGGCAACAAATTCATCCAACACTTCGTTTGAGGATAAAGTGTGGAAGTCCGGTCTCTGACGAATCACAGAGGACATGGCCTTGTGATAGGGCATCATGGCCTTGAGGAACTTGCGCTTGATCCAGTTGTCATCCGTGTCCTTACTGCCATGGTCTCGAAGAGATACTGCAAGAATAGTTAATCTTCGATAGAGTTCACGAGGATCTTCGTCCTCAATCATTGCAAACTCATCAGCTTCATCTTGCACTACTTCATAGTTGGAGCGTTGAATGCTTGTGCTTCCCTTGTACATTGTGCCAACATGTTCCCATGCTTCCTTGGCCACAGTGAATGGACGAAGATGAGCAATGTCTTCAGGAGGGATTGAGTCTTGAAGAATGCAAAGTGCAGACTCATTGAACTGATGATCGGCAGTTTCTCTTGGAGTCATGTTGTCAGGATCATACGGATAAAAACCTTGCTCAATGATTCTCCAGAGGTTAGTGGAACAATGATTAATATGACGTTTGAAACGAAACACCCAAGTAGCAAAATCAGTATTTTTAACAAACTTTGGTGGGGGCCCGACGGAATTTAAATGCGGTGTGGGGACGGGTCCTCCATAGTGAGTAGGCGGAGGAGATTGGGCAAATTTCCCACTACCATGCTTAGTGACCGGGGCTTGCTCACTACTAGCTTCTCCCTTGTCGGGATTAGCCTCTGACACGTTGGTAGCGGGACGACCCACTTCCAACGGTGAGGTGGATAATTTAAGCCCCTCAAACATTTCTTTAAACATGCCCTTGACCTCGCTCGCTAGTGATTCTTTCAATGTGGTCAAGGCCACATTGAACTCCTCACGAGTGATGGAGGCTCCCCCATCTACCGTAGGCAAGGACGGATTTCCATCGGAATGGTCCTCCGTCTCGACTACGTTGTCAACCATACTCTTTGGACGGTAAAGTCCTTAAAAAGAGACGAGGCTCTGATACCAATTGAAAGGATCGATATGGTTGACTAGAGGGGGGGTGAATAGGCAACTAACAATTTTAGCTTTTCTTAACCAATTAAAATTAGGCGACAAAATAAGTTGTCTAGATAAACTACTAAGAAGACAACTAATGACAATAAGCCCAACAACTACACAAGCATGCTATAGGAATTAAGCAAGTAAAGCATGCAAGAGTAAAGGTAAGAAATAACCACAAGTAGAACCGAAGGAGACGAGGATGTGTTTCCGAAGTTCCTTCCCTTTGAGGGGAAGTACGTCTCCGTTGGAGCGGTGTGGAGGCACAATGCTCCCCAAGAAGCCACTAGGGCCACCGTAATCTCCTCACGCCCTCACACGATGCAAGGTGCCGTGATTCCACTAGTGGTGCCCTTGAAGGCGGCGACCGAACCTTTACAAACAAGGTTGGGGCAATCTCCACAACTCGGAGGCTCCCAACAAACCACGAAGCTTCACCACAATGGAATATGGCTTCGAGGTGACCTCAACCGTCTAGGGTGCTCAAACACCCAAGAGTAACAAGATCCGCAAGGGATTAGTGGGGAGAATCAAATATCTCTTGGTGGAAGTGTAGATCGATGCCTCCTCAAGCAATCCCGAGCAAATCAACAAGTTTGATTGGCTAGGGAGAGAGATCGGGCGGAAATGGAGCTTTTGGAGCAACAATGGAGTAGTGGGGGAAGAGGTAAGTCTCCTTGGAGAAGAAGACCCCCTATATATAGTGGGGGGACAAATCCAACCGTTATGTGGGGTTTCAGCCCGCAGAGAGCGGTAGTACCGCAACTTACGAGCGGTACTACCGCAGGCTGTGCGGTACTACCGCTTGGGAAGCGGTACTACCGCTAAGGCAAAATAAGAAGACCTGATATAGCCACGGATGAAATAAAATACATCCGTGGCTACATCCGCAGGGAAAAACGGAAGTAGCAAAATGCGACACGGTACTACCGCTTATGCTGAGCGGTACTACCGCTTAAGCTAAACGGTACTACCGTGCGGTATACGGAAGTAAAAATTTACTTCCGCTCCACTTCTTATACTTAGACTCCAGTGCCAGGCCCAGATACACGGTACTACCGCATGGGGACGCGGTACTACCGCGGGAGCGGTACTACCGTGTCGGCAAGCGGTACTACCGTGTACCTGTGCGGTACTACCGCTTGGCAAGGCGGTACTACCGCATGCTTGGCAGAAGATCAGTACAGAAGCCACAGAATTGCCACAACGAAAGAAAGGCCGGTTGGACCTCCAGAGAAGCAAGGAAAGGAAGTGGAGGAGAATGATGTGTACGTGTTGATTCTACCCAAACCTTTCCGACGCGGACCCCCTCTTAATAGTACGGCTTTCCTATCACTCAATGCCACCTACAGGGAGCAAAAAGAAAACACCGTCCTTCATGGGATCCGAGGGGCAAACAATCGTCTTGTGCCATAAGAGAGATATACCTGTAGAGCTTACAGCACACGATTAGTCCGCAAGAGTATTGTCATCAATCACCAAAACCATTAGAGAGAAGAGTGCCCTTACAGAAATGGCTGAATGCATGGTCTAGATGCGATGCCAGAGGTACAGCCTCCTTTTTTTAAAGAAGTTAATGACTAATCAACTGTAAGAGGGGGAAGGCTTAAGGTTTGGGTTGGTGGAGCTAGCTACTAGTATAGGTAGTTAGGCGATGTACGTAGTACGTGGGAGGTGCGACGGTGAGCAGTGCTTAATACTTCCTTTTCAGGACAAACACCGTTGCTTGTCACGCGAAATGTCGGTCCAAATCACATCGTACGTACTATATCGACCCATGCAAAACTGTCACGCATGCATGCAAGCATTTTATACATGAGTCTCAGCTAGCATGTCACTTCCAGCTCTCGGTTGTCTCTTTCTCCACTACTGCCCAAGCAACGGGATACATTTGGTTGTTGGCATCCCTTGCAATTGCAGCCAACAACTCTCCTTGGCATGCTCCTTTGAAAAAGCATCCATCAAGCCCAATCACTTTCCTACAGCCAGCTTTGAACCCTTGCTTCATTGCATTGAAACATACATAAAACTGTTGAAAAACATTATTTTGCATGTCTGTTGGATCCAAGCATACAGCAACTGTACTGCCAGGGTTGCTCCTAAGCAGCTCTAACTGATAGTCGAACACTTTAGTGTACTCACTCCTCATACCACACAACAACTTGTCCATTACGATTTTTTTTGCTGCCTTGCATTTTGAAGTTGAGACATCAGCAAACATGTCTTGCAGTACAGTAGCTTTGATGCTATCAATTTTCCACATTGGATTGGCCAATATGAAATGCTCATACCTGTCTGCAATGACCTTTGCAGTGACCAATCTGTTTTCTCTGTTCTGTGCACACTGATGGTCATCATCAAAGGTGATAATCTGAAACCTTGAACATCTGCTGGTCTTTGCTGCATAGATAATCCATGGACAACCAGGCCATCCACATTTAACTCTCACCCTTGTCCCCTCAGACTTCATGAATCTCATGCTTCTCTTGGTTGCAAGACCATATCTTTTAATAGCCTTGACAAATTGATTTTTACTTCTGAAAACCATCCCCAAACTGAAATGTGGAATATCTGTTTCTGGGTCAAATCTTGGATATTTGCTCCTCCTTCTCTGAATGTTCCCATCACTATCTTCATCATAACTGTAGTCTTCATCAGATGACTCAAATTCCATGTCCTCCACCACCTCCTCCACATTTGCAATGAAATCAATTGTCACAGCCCCAGTTGCATCTGATTCAACCCATTTCCTTGAGTCTTTCATTTTTTTCCTAAATTTCCTTGCATGCTTTCTCATCTCAACAACCTCTGACTCCTCTCCACTGTCATCAGTATGTGGCACATATTCAGGATCTTCAGAATCCTCAGAATCTGACTGTTCTTTTTCTCCATGTGCATGCTCTGCTCCATGTGCATGCTCTGCTCCATGTGCTGCTGGTTGTACTGCATTTGCTCCATGTGCATGCTCTGCTCCATGTGCTGCTGCTTGCTCACACTGGGAAGGGTTTAGCACTTGAGAACTCTGAGATGGTTGAGAAAAACTAGCAGCAGCATTTGTTATCTTCATTGGGCTTCTAATTACTGCAGTAACAACACCACTGCCATCAGGAACAAGAACCTGATCAAGTAATTGTTCTTGTGCTGCTGCATTGTAATTCTGATCACCTTGTGCAGTCATGACAAGAGGAAATTCATCTTCACTTTCATTGCCAATCTCATACTGCATTTCATCTTCAAAATCAGACCCACTGTCCTGCTCTTCTTCTGAATCTTGCTCCCCATTATATTCCACAAAGATATCAGCAACACCACCATCAGTTATGTGCCCTGAAATCTGCATGCAGCCCTCATCATCATGCAAAAAAACCAGGCCATTTAACATCTCTTTACCAGGTAGAAGGAAGTAAAACTTCATGCTTTCCTTGACAACCATGTGGTCTCTCAGATATCCTTTCACCTCCTGTAAGGACAACTTGTCCCTCTCAATTTCTGAATAGGCCACATCACCACCAACATAGTCCAGATTAGGGCCAATTCGAACAAAC
>LR738714.1:747223356-747260552 GCA_902687465.1 Secale cereale
GTGAGAGAGAAGATATGCCGCTTCATTGCTTGCCCTATAAACATGAGCGGAGTAGTACATAGGTAGCCAGCTAGCCATCACATTATAATTACTAATCACTACTGTACTACGCTCTCAGACGCTAGAGCAAGAGAGAGCGCCATGTTAATGGAAACTACGCAAGCATGCTTATTCGGACGTGGCTTTGCTGTCGCTTAATGTGCAGATCGATGTTTAGTCTTTCTTGCACATCAACAACGTGCATCAATGGAAAATAGTTTGCATATCAATGGAAAATAGTTTGCATCCAAGTTAAGCGAAGCAAAATTGGAAGGACACAATCTTTAATGGTTTGACAACGAAATGGAAGTCTTTTCAAAACAATGATGGTGCCATAACATATGGAGGTTAGACATTTCGTAACTGAACTCCATCTAAGTTTATTTTTTTCCTTTCTTCTTTTTGGACATTAGTGCTTGCCAAACTGCACGCCAAGTGGAGAAAGGTACGCATGTTCAAGCGCCATAGACTTCCTTTTTTGTCAGAGTCCTTTTGAGAACTAGCCGGCGGTGATACTAGAGGTGGTTTGTGAACAGTCCTTTTTGCATTTGTCAGATAGATATTAGTGTGATTGTCCCATCTTTTCAACTTTATAATTATTCCCTCCATAAAGAAATATAAGAGTGTTTATATCACTACTTTGTTAATGTAAAATGTTTTTATATTTCTTTACATAGGAAGTACTAATTTCAACCTCAAAAAGAACATCAAATTGAACTCTAAATAATTTCTAGATCAAAGCCATCATCAGAATAGTTGTGGAGAGAAATTCTTCACTTTTTCTTCGCGTGTGTCCCTTGCTTATTGCGCCGTACCATGGATAATCTTCATCGTTTAACAGGGTGCTTTTCATAATCTTCAGACATTTCTATCTTGCCCTCCACTGCCACGATGTCTCTTTTCCTTGGATGTTTGAATGACATCAACATTATTAATCGGTGATCACTGATGAATAAGATTGCAAATGGTGAACTGCCACCGGTTCAGTTTATAGCAAATGGCCATACATACAACTATGGCTACTATCATTCGGATGGCATCTACCCAAAGTGATAAACATTTGTAAAGCCGTTGAAAAAACCGGAAGGTAAGAAAAATCTTGATTTCCATAATGCTCAGGCGGTGACTAGAAAAAATGTGGAGAGAGCTTTTGGGATTTTGCAAGGCCAATTTTCCATGTGAGAATCATGCACGCTTGTGTGATCATGCACAACCTGATCATTGAGAATGAGCGTGGACAAGATTTAGACTACTCTCAGTATGAGCTCTTGGGATATCCCGTGCGAGAGGGGCAGAGGGCTGCTAGGGTGGCTCGTTTGGTTGCCTCCTATCATGCCATTATACGTGCCGAAACGTATAATGATCTTCAGAAGGATCTCATCAAGGGGTGGTGGGCACATGCCATGGCCGAGAAAGAGCATCATGAGTTGTATGTTTCATATTGCATTGTTGAACTATTTGTTCTATTGCAAGTTAAACTATTTGTTTGAGTTGTAATAATAAAATTGAACTATTTATTGTTGATTTTTTTTTTTTTTTGTGTTTGGTCTTCCCGGTTGTGTTTGTAGTGCATATGTTGTTTGTGCGAGAGCGCGCGTGCAGTTTTTTTGCACCGGCTGCTGGAGCGGCTCGTGCGCGCTAAACTTTCCAGCTTTCGCTCGAGCAAGCGCTCCTCGCCGCGCAAGAACTGGCGATCAGCGTGCTGCAAACACTTTTTTAGCGCGCCGCGCGTTGCGCGGCTGTTGGAGATGCTCTAAGTGGCTCACGAACTAGCGCTTAAAGGTCAGGATGGTCCGCTGTTTGTGTGGTTGGACTCCCCACCCTCCTTAATTGTTACTCCTTCATTCCCATTTACTCTCGTTGAACTAAAACCACGACGAGTAAACCGGAACAGAGGGAGTAGACTTTTAGCATATGATGTAAGTGTGATCTGAAATAATAAAGCTCGACAGAAAGATATTTTCTTCAAAAAAAACTTTTAGTGATGCACGGGAATCGAAGCTAGATAGTTTTGATATTTGAAGGATCATAGTTCTCAGATTTTGAAAGTTGAAATAGCAAACTTCAACTTTTTTGAAAGAGAAGGATGGTAGTAAATGACATTTCTCCTTAAGAAGACTAAACATATCACACTTCACACAACTTTGTGTGGATTGAGACAGATTAAAGCTGGCCGAGTCACTGAAAACCCATGGACGCATTTATTTATTACATTTACACGCATTGCAAATATTACAACAAACTTAGGATGTCGTACGAAAAATCATCGATACCTGCATAGAGCTCAACAATGAACAAATAACAAGACGCTTTTCACCTAAACGATAGCCAAGAGGGGACATATAGGACCGTGTGGTGATAATTTACGTACGCACGCTAATACCTGCATAGATTTACGTACGCACCCTTTTTTTAATGCGTGTGCTACGCTTGGCGCACGTACGTGCTCGTGACCTACTTTGGCTGGAACTTGGACCTGATGCTCTCCACCACACCGCCGTCGATCTGCAGCGCCCGGGCCAGCACGTCCGTCGGCACCCCCGGTGCCGCCCCGAACATGGCCTCGCCGAGCCTCTGCGTGCCAGGGAGCTGGCTGTCGAACGCCGAGATCGCCACCGCAGGCGCCTCGCCGACGCTGCGCTCGTAGTGCATCATGCCGCGCGGGAATACGAAGACCCCGCCCTTGGGTACGCCCCGGGTGATGTGCCTGCCGGCGGTGGTGACGAAGCCCACCTCCAGGGTCCCCTCGGCGACGAAGAGGATCTCGGTGGCGCGCGGGTGCGAGTGCGGCGGGTTCGTGCCGCCCCACGGCGCGTAGTCGACGCGGGACATGGACACGCCGAGGGTGTTGAGCCCCGGGAGCCTCTCCACGTCCGCCGCGGTCACCACGGAGCCCATCGGGTTGCCGCCGCCGTAGACGTCGGCCGCGCTTGCCAGCCCGGCGAAGAAGAAGTCGTCCGCCGTCACGTTCTCTTCACGCTTGCATGGGTATCCGTTCACCCTCAGCGCTGTACGCACACATGACACATATCACACACGCGCGCGTGCATTCCGATCAATGGTCGATCATTCATGCATGCAGAGCGAAATGAGAGTCGGCCAGTCACTCACGGCCCTGGAGGGAGTTGTAGTCGGCGACGCAGAGGTCCTGGAGCATGTCGGGGTCGCCGGCGAGGGTCGACGGCGCCGCACCAAGAGCTAGGATGGCGGTGCAGGCGACGAGGAGGACGGCGCAGAGCTTGGCCATGCTTAGTAGTTAGCCTGCCTGGTCCTTGGACTTGGCTCGATCGCTAGCTGGCTGGCAGTTATATAGCTCCTGAGCTCGCTAATTACTGTAGATGAGAGCAACTTTCGGCTTGGTGAAGAGGGGGTGCTTGGGAGGTGGTATTTATAGATGTGATGACAGTAGATTAAGTCCTAATGAAGACGCGTGAACGACGGGTCTATGTCTGTCTGTCATGTCTCAAGTGATCAGTACAGTTATATGAGGGGAGACTCGGGCGGCGCAACCCTCGCCCGACGCCGGCCCTCTCCCCCACCTCTCCACTCCCTCGTCGCCACCGGAGGGGGTCACTGGCTCGCCGCAGGGCCGCCGGTGAAGGTGGCGGCGAGGATCTGGCTGCTTTTCCGGGGGGGTCTTTGGATCCGTGGCGGCGGCCTCGGCTGGTGGATCGACGTTGGGCCTGCGGCGTCCGGTGCTCATTGGTGCTGGTCGTTCTTCCTCGACCGGCGGGGCGGCGAGGTAGCGGCGGGTGGTGGGTGTGATGCGAGCGGCTCGATGGAGCCTGATCTAGATCTAGAGGCTTCCATCTGCTTCAACCAGGACTACCTTTGATGGTCCTCCCTTGGGCGACCTTCGGTCTTTGGAGTTGGACCAGTTTGGAGGCTGGAGGTGTGAGGTGGCTCCGGAGAAAATCGAGGCCGGCACTGCTGGCCACGACGGCGGCGATGCCTTCTTGTAGGGCGTCGTCCAGGTTGCATCCTTCCCCTCTTCCTTCCACCCTAGATCATATGCCGGGTGAAATCCCAATACTTGCCGGATCAAGCGATAGCGGCGCTTCGGGCGTCATCACCCTCTTGAGGGTGTCGTTCGTGGTGAGCTTGGGGTGGATGTGATGCTTTGGTAGCTTGGCGGTGGGTGGTGGCGTGGTCGGAGTTCGTCTAGTGGCGGTGTGTTGGCGCTCTGTCGCCTATGTGCTCCGCCATGGAGTCCTTCCACGATGCTTGGTCTTCAGCAACCCTGCTGGACTCGGTGGAGCGGTCCTTCATCCTACACATAGATGGTGGCGTATCTCGGCGGCGATGCAATGGAGATTCGGCGTTCGATGTGTGGCTATGGACTCGCGCAGGAGAACAACGCTGTCTGGTGTCGTGGTGGTGTCGATGGCAGAGATGCCTAGCAAGGTCGATGCATTGGTTCTGCTCTGAGGATGAAAGATGGAGGAGACAACCCTTACAGCGTGCGCATGTGGTGCTCACTGGCAGTGCGTCGGACCGGTGTGTGACCCAGTCCAGGTAGTTGCTTGGATGGGGCATTCGAATTTAAATTTTAGGCTTTGGTGCGACATCTGTCTGGTATTATGTTCGGGCATTTGGCACCAATTTATCAAGGGGATAGGAATAGCGACAGACGTTGTTAAGATGATGGCTTCTGTCTTATTGATGTATTACTTTTTTTTAAATAATTAATGAAATGGCTGAATGCATGGTCTAGATGCGATGCCAGAGGTACAACCTCCTTTTTTTAAAGAAGTTAATGACTAATCAACTGTAAGAGGGGGAAGGCTTAAGGTTTGGGTTGGTGGAGCTAGCTACTAGTATAGGTAGTTAGGCGATGTACGTAGTACGTGGGAGGTGCGATGGTGAGCAGTGCTTAATACTTCCTTTTCAGGACAAACACCGTTGCTTGTCACGCGAAATGTCGGTCCAAATCACATCGTACGTACTATATCGACCCATGCAAAACTGTCACGCATGCATGCATGCATTTTATACGTACATGAGTGTCAGCTAGCATGGCACAAGTCTTAGTCTTTAGTTGTTCAACTTGAGCATGCATTTCCCTCTCTCTTTATTATTACACGATGACGTGTACGCTACATTTGTGTGCACATGTATTTTGTGTACAGAGGCATTTCGCGTAAACACAAGGCTAGGTGAGACGGACGCGAAGCCAGACGGTGGTGGTTGACGAGTAGGTACTACTGAATGCAACTGTGCAAGGAGGCACAGCATCTACAGCCCGACTTGGGAAATCCGGCCCGTTAAGCGACCGGGAACGTTCATGGGCATCGATCGGTCATCCCTTATACCAGTAACGGATCTAGCCCAATGTACCAGGGTGAGCCTATAGTAGAACTGTCCATAAAGATTACCTTTTCATAATATTTTTGGCGGATAGACACCATGATTAGCAGCTTTAATTTGTGATTACAATTTTGGTCGTACAAGGGATTTTTTGATTTTATCAGCCAAACATAAAGTTCATAGGAAACCAAAAAGGAAGACTAAATTTAACCGTATACCTCATACTTGTGATATCACATATTTTTTTCTATTCAGTTGCAACCTAGAACCCGCTACCTATTTTTTCTCTCCGTCCATGCAGTCATAAGATACATTTATTGCAATGATCTATTCATGCCAAAATGCCACCTTATCAATTCATGCATGCCTTTCTTTATGGGAAACAAGTCATGAATATGAGTCATAAGCTTGGAGCAAATCTATGCAGTTGATGCTTCGCATTTTTTACTAATTAACAAGGCCTTTCATTAAAGTTCAATCCACAAACATTCTTTCTTTATAAATCACTTGGTCACATACTTCATTTAAAAAAAATGGAAACTGAGAACACTTGCGGTTGCATTTGCACTAGCTTTACTTATTTTTAGAGTCGCTATCTAGTTGTGACAAAGTTCATGTCATTTCAAACAGAATGCATCATTTCGCTGCGGAACTTCAATTTTATTTTCTATTTTTCCAACAATTGAAAGACAGATTCACTTATTAGTATGATATGTTAACTCAGGTGTCTATTCATTATGGGTGTGCGGACTTTGATTTTTCTCAATTTCAGTCGACTACTATTCACGACATGACAAGACGGAAGGTGAGCCCGCAGATGAAGAGGAGGCGGATGTGCGTTGGGTGGTGGTCGGTCTATGAGTAAGAAGGGAGAAGGGAAGAATGGACACGCGGACAAAAGGAGGCGGTCCCTATTGTCGGAATAGAAAGAGAATTGGGGGGGGGGGGTGTTCGCCACGATCTGTCTGGCAGGCTGAAAACATATAAGATCTTCCAAGACTACTCTCAACCCACCTATTAACTAGCGTTGAATGAGCAGTGCGCCCTGTGCTTTTAACCCAATTCGAACCGTATGCATCGCATTGGGCCGTTCGATCTCCGCTAGTAGATAGCCTGTATTTGTTATAGGGTACTCAAAAGCTTAGACTACTGGGCAAAACTAAATAGACTGCCAAAATTGTCCAGCTCCAGTTCAAACAAATTTAGAGTTTTTTTTCGCTTATCAACTCGATGAACTAAAGATATAACGGTTCGTTCTCTTGATGGTGCTCATAGAGATATAGGGATAGGATGTGTGATCATGCGTTCATGGGGTGTGTGTACGTCTATGGTTTATGAGCATTGGATTTGCATTCGTATTGTGTTTCTAAAACAAACTATGAAGTCAAGCATACTCTACGATTTTACATGCTACCTATGTTTTATAAGAAATGGCCCCCACATCGCTAATCTTGGCGACACGGGTGGCTACCCGATCTTCACCAACTTCGGCCCGTCGTCTACTCCTTCCCCTTGCTGCCGCCGGAGTCCATGGCCAGGCGAAGCTTGAGCGGTGGTGGCCGCGGCGGGGCCTTTCTTCCTCGTGGCGGCCTGATGGTGATTGGAAACTCCCCATGCAGACTGCTGGCAATTGGCAATCAGATCTTCGGACCATGTGTTTGGGATCATCTCCATGTCCATTGCATGATCCTGGTGGGTGGCATCATCTCCATGTCCCCGTGCATGCTCTAGAAGATGTGTTCCATCCGTTCCTGGACTCGTACAGGGAGATGCAATGAACCATTTGATCTGCTGTCTTCTCCGCTGGATATGCTGCTTGGCCGCCACGTCACCAAGCTACCTCATGGCAATGATGCCTGCTGGTGATAGGCTGCTCCGGTTGGCGGCGGCTTGCGAGCGCAGTGGTAACAATATCGACCGTTTGAAGAAATGCGGATATGAAGTGGGATCGGCACAGCCATTTGAAGGGTATGTTTTGCCAGATCTGGCTTCTCCATCTCCAGCAACTGTGATGGCAATGGTGACCGCACCGATTTGTATCGGCCATCGAATATCTTCATGAGAGTTTCTCTCTTTAGATCCAGTGTTTGTTTTTTTATGATGTTTTGCAATACAGACAACGACTTGACGTAGAGGGTATGGTTGTGCAGCGGTGGCGGTTTTCTAGCCCAACGCATGTTGCTATTGGCATCGCGAAAAAACGAGCTCCAGGGTGAAAACCAAGTCTAACCCAAGTTGGTTATAGCTTGCAAGGCCATGTTTTGCGTCGTTACCTTGTTGAAGGCACTGCTCGGATATGCTCTGACTGGTTCTTCAGGTGAAAACTTAGAATCTAGCCTTTGGTGGTTGGATCTGGTGACGGCGCCACTTGAGCATCACTCCCTTCTTGAAGGCGTATCCGTTGAAGAACCTAGTTATCCTTGTGATGTCATGACATGGTTGATGCAGATATGGTCATAGCTGTAGTTTGTCGATCACAAATTTGATTGTCTCTGGGTTTTTCTTTTACCTTGCTTAGGCATAGCTTTGGTCTTGCATTATTTTGGTATTTGCCAGCATTGTGTGTGTGCGCGCGCGCTCATTGGTGTGTTGGCGGTGTGCATCTTACCTATGCAGAGGCCTGGATGTGCGCTCATTGTGTTTGTATCCTCTTGATGCTTCATTGTGTGTCGATAAAATCCATCATTTCTCAAAAAAAAAACTGTTTTATAAAGCTACACATTATGGTCAAACTCTCAGCACGATCATTTCAGAAATAACAATTAATAAGTCTGGGGCAGTACATATATGTAAATCAAAACCATGCATAAACATATATCACCAGCACGCCATGAAGAAAAGGCCACAGTAAACAGCGAAATGACAAAAATTGGGATACACATCATAAAGTATGCAAAAGGTGTCGAGTGAATTCAAGTGCTGGACATGGACATTAATTGGTTAAATTACGCACGGCTCAACCATGCAGTCGTCGACATCGAGCGCCCTGGCCAGCACGTCGGTTGGAACCGGCGGCGAGGCAGTGTACAATGCCTCAGCCAACTTCTGCGTGCCCGGAAGCTGGCTGTTGAAGGCCGATATGGCAGCGGCGGGAGAGCCATTGTTGTTCCTCTGAAAGTGGACGAGGCCGCGCGGGAAGACGAACATTTCCCCCTTGCAGATGGTGCGAGCGAAAAACTTGCCGGAGCTGGTGACGAACCCGACGTCTAGGGGGCCCTCGAGGACGAAGAGGAGCTCACTGGCCCGTGGGTGGGTGTGCGGCGGGTTCACGCCCCACGGTCGATGCGAGACATGGACACGCCCATGGTGTTGAGCCCCGGGACCTTGTCTACGTTCGCCTCCGTCACCGTGGAGCCCGCCGGGTTGCCGCCCGTGTTGCCAGGGACGGACAGCACGTCGGAGAAGAAGTCGTTCGCCATCGTGCTCTCCGGCCTCTTGCACGGGTACCCGTTCAGCCGCAGTGCTGCACACAAGCACGCACGTATGCACATTTTGAGCCGTTCATTATCCATAGAAGCAAGTATTGGACAGATAGTGTACATGGACGATCACACTTACGGCCGTCGAGGGATTTGTAGTCGGCGACGCACAAGTCCTGGAGCATGTCGGGGTCGCCGGCGATCAAGGGCGCGGCGAGGGCCAGGAGCGTTACGTACGCGGCAAGGAGGACAGCCGGGAGCTGCTTACTCGCCATTGTCAAGTACTGCCTGAATACCTGGTCTTCACTCTTAACTCTTTAGCTTAGCTGTGTGGGTGTAGTGAGAGTGGAGATGAGTACCGATGAGAATGGAAGCATGCAGCGCGCATCCACATATAGTGCCGGGCAGCGTAACGGAGACGCGAACGATGGACGTATGGCGAAATTAGTTGGTCGACGTACGGTTTTAACGTGGCTTCGATCCATGGCAAACTTTTGCATCAAAATTAAGCAAAGCATGCATCAAAATTAAGCAAAGCATGTATAATTAAATGCAACCATCGTGTCAGTGTAATATGAACGTACGAACGATAACATGCATGTGGAGGTTGGACGTACCGTCCGGACATGACAAGTTTCTAAGTTGGGAGAAAGGCACATGCATGTTACAGATCAATAGTACAAGGACTGTTGAATACATAAGCAAATTACTACGAGAGTTAATCCGAATAAACCGAAATTAAATCATGACAACAATAACATAAATTGTACTAATCATGCAGACTAGCATAATAGATGAACCGATCAAATCAAGGACACATATTAGAAATATGAATTCTACCACGATCTCGAACAAAAAGGACAGAGTCACATACAAAAAGGACAGAGTCACATACAGTGTAGCGAGAGCAGCACCGCCGGCGTTGATGTTGTCGCCCATGTCGTTGAGGATGAGGTTGTCGAGGTCGGGGAAGAAGTCATCGTTGGCGAAGTCATCGCTGCCAGCAGTCGCGCGAGTGCGCTCCCCAAAAACCCGATCGCCCCTCTCCCGTACAGGATCACGAGAGGCGGGGTTCAAGAGGCCTGCCGACCCTTCTCCCGGTGCACGCCGTAAGAAGGGATGGAGAAGACTTGCGTGGAGACGCAATATTCTGAAACGGTGGTGCGAAACCATGATGCGGCAGCTGAGGGAGTCCTGGATTAATGGGTCCTCGGGTGGCCGGATTACTCGTTATGGGCCGGACTGGTGGGCCGTGAAGATCATTGCTGAAGATTATCCCTCGTATCCGGATAGGACTCATATAGGTGTAGAATGGCAAGTTTAAAGTTCGGGTGTAATGTTTCCTTCCTTTGCAAGATGATCATGTACAACCATAGGTCCCTCCTGTGCATATATAAACCAGAGGGTTTAATCCGTAGGGACAGAATCACAATATCATAGGCTAGACTTCTAGGGTTTGACATTATGATCTCGAGATAGATCAACTCTTGTAACCCCATATTCATCAAGATCAATCAAGCAGGAAGTAGGGTATTACCTCGATAGAGAGGGCCCAAACCTGGGTAACATCGTGTCCCCAGTCCCCTGTTACCATCGATTCTCAGACACACAATTCGAGACCCCCTACCCGAGATCCGCCGGTTTTGACACCGATATAAGTGCTTTAATTGAGAGTTCCACTGTGTCGTCGACAGGAGGATTGATGGATCGCTTCGTCACCAGCAACGACGCCACCCGGGGAGATTTTCCTCCCCGAACAGCTTTTCGTGTTCGGCGGCTTCGTGCTACGCGCCAACTCGGATGGCCACCTCAAGCAGGTTGACAGCTATGCCCCTAGTCATCATATTAGGTTTGGAAGCTTGAATTTTGTTGTTGACATCCGAGGAGACTTGATCTTCGACGGATTCACACCCACGGCTTTAGCTCCCTGCCTACACGATGAAGACGTCTCAGATCTATCATCAGATCCCATCCAGGGGTCAACACCCGCGACGGCTCTGTCCCTAGATCAAGAGCATACCGCTTTGTCCAAATACGGGAGGGTAAACCCTGCCATGGAATGTCTAACCGTGGACTTAGCGGCGGTCGAGCCGCTCACACACCCAGAATTGAGCGGGATCCTTCCTACCACTGGAAATCCAGACTTGTCTCAAATTACGAGCTCCGGACTTATGGGATCCGCACTCTTCTGGCTCAAAGGAGCGGTCATCGCCGAGCCTGGTACCGCGGACCCCCAAACCCCTATCCAACTCTCGCTCTTAAAGGAGGCACTGGACTTGTTGCAATCTCTCACTATAACGGAGGATTATCAGCCGAACTATGCCCAGTCAAAATTGGGGGCTGAGGTTAGGAAATTTTGCTTCCCACCTACCACCCACTTGGTAGCCACGGTCGAAGACTGATACGTCCAAAACGTATCTATAATTTCTGCTTGCTCCATGTCTTTTTTGTGTGATATTGCTATGATATTTATGCACTTCCATACACTTTTGATCATATTTGGACTAACCTACTAATGGTTGCAAAAGTGCACAATGTTCTTGTCTTACATTTTATTGTGTAGGAATTACTTGGAAATTGACAAAAAACGCAAAAGAAGTCGTATTGGAGTAGGACTCTGACTTTCCTGAAATCTGTCTGAGAACGTTTTTTAAAGATGGTCACGTTCCGGCCCGAAGACGACGTCAAACGGAAAAAGTCTAGTTGCGAAAGTTGTGGGGAATTTCGAGGCGATGCTTCTGGATATAAAATTCGTCCAAATAGGAGTCCGGACGGCCGAGTAAAGCCCGTTTTACTGAGGCCCAAAATCTGATGACGGGAATCCGAGAGTCTATATAAAGAGATGAAACCTAGGTCACTAAGGGCCACGAATTTTCCTCCTCCCGAGCCGCCGTCTTGGAGGGGAGGACCAGCACCATTGCAGCACCATCCACAAGGAAGAAGGGGGGCCAAGGAGCCGCTGCCTCCTAGGGCCGCCGCCGCCCCGAGGGCCGCCGCCGCCCCCTAGGGCCGCCGCCGCCGCTTCCGTGGCTGCCGCCGACCGTCTCCTCCTCGCGGGGCTGCACCTCTCCATCAACACCATCATCAACCTCCTCCTCACCATGTCCATGTGTGAGTAGTCTTCTCCGGGGCCGAGGGCTCGTACGTGTAGCTATGTGGTTATCTCTCTCTCCCATGATGTGGTCTTCGTTGTGATCATAGGCTATGTTAATCTAGGGGATCCCATGATATTTCCCCTTCCTCTATGTATTGGATTGATGTACTCACTTGTCTTTATCTAGTATAATCCCCGAGACCAAGGTGACAGCGGTCTATTGGACATGGATTAGAAAAATATTTTCATGAGTGATTTCCTCTCTTGTGTGTTGATTGAAGATTAAGAGTCTCTTGGTGCTTGTCTTTGACTATCCTTTAGATATGTTGTGGTGATTGTGGGACTCTCTTTGGATGGCCGCGGTGACATTCGGAAATCCTTAGATTGAGAACTACGAATTTTGAGGTGTGCTTTTGTAGCCCTACATAATTGATACAGGGTGGAACCCTAATCAGCGGATCTTTCACGTTTGGAGGTTGGCACACGATGAACACGGGGAATCACAAGGGAGAGATGGGGGAAACACAAGAGGAAAACACTCAATCAACACGGAAGCAATCACACAAGTGCTAGATTCGCGATACAAGGTCGAGGTACATGATCCAAAGTCAACAACGGTGATACAGATAGTCTTCTCCCGGAGGAGGTCTTGATATCCCTGGGGATCTTCTCCGTTGAAGGAGGTCCTGAATCCGTAGTGGATCTTCTCCGTAGAGGCGCACCGTCTCGTGGGAGAAATCCACACAAGTATCAAATGAGCTAAACCACAGCTAAGTCTAAAGGGAGGAGGTCAACAGTATTTATATTACACACGCGGTCGCCGTCGTAGCGGACGTCCGGGGGTTACCGGACGTCCGGTGGTTCCGGAGGGACCGGACGTCCGGTAATCCTCGGATTTCCGCTATTTAGCTTCTGTTGCCGAAGTCACGGACGTCTGGTGGCTTCCGGTCGTCCGGTCGTCTGGGAGGGGCCGGACGTCCGGTGTTTTCCGGTCGTCCGGTGCCTGGGAGTCGCCGGTCGTCCGGTGCAGGCCGGACGTCCGGTGCCTGTAGCATCTTCAGCATTCCTTCTTCTTGTCTCGAACACTTGTCGGTCCTGTCCTCTTGAGCATCATGTAGAGCTGTCCCGCGGCCTTCGTCCAAGTACCTGAGTATGCATAGAGTCTCTGATGAAGGTAGAGGCCGTACCCCAAGTGAATCCGAAAGATGTAAAGAGAGGAGCGAGGTCACCTCGGTCTCAAAAGCTCTTGCACGTGCTCTAGTCATGGGTCCTTTGGGCACTTGGTGAGGCGATGAAGGGTCCATGGTGATGGCCCTAGGATACACCGTATCATCTCCCCTCCCTTGGGAAAGATCCGACCTCGGATCGAAATCTTCATCACCATGGAAAGGAGAGAGGTCCTTGATGTTGAAAGTATCGCTCACGGAGTACTTGTCTCGTGGGATGTCGATCTTGTAGGCGGTGTCGTTGTAGCGTGCTAGCACCTTGAAGGGTCCGTCGGCGCGAGGTAGAAGCTTGGACTTGCGCTCGTGTGGGAAGCGGTCCTTGCGAAGGTGGAGCCAAACAAGATCTCCCGGTTGGAACACCATCGGTGTCTTGTTGACGTTGAACTTGGTGGCGCGACGGTGGACTTGTCGCTCGATCATCGCCCTTGTGTCTTCGTGCACCTTCTTGAGATAAGTTGCCCTTGCACTTGCGTCCATGTTCGTGCGCTCTTGTAGAGGAAGAGGTAGGATGTCCAAAGGCGACAACGGGTTGAAGCCGTAGACGATCTCGAAGGGGGACTTGCCGGTTGTGGAGTGTCTTGCGCGGTTGTAGGCGAACTCGGCGATTGGCAAGCAATGCTCCCATTCCCGGATGTTCCTCTTGATCAACACACGAAGAAGAGTGGAGAGCATGCGGTTCGTCACCTCCGTCTGACCGTCCGTTTGTGGATGGTACGCCGAAGAAAAGAGAAGCTTGATTCCGAGCTTGGCACATAGTGTTTTCCAAAAGTAACTCAAGAACTTGACGTCCCGGTCGGAGACGATCGTTTTGGGCACGCCGTGTAGACGAAGTATCTCCCTACAAAAGAGAGTGGCAACATGTGAAGCATCGTCTATCTTGTTACAAGGAATGAAATGAGCCATTTTGGAGAACCTATCTACCACGACAAGCACGGAATCTTTGCCATTTTGAGTCCTCGGCAAGCCAAGTATGAAATCCATGCTTATGTCTTCCCATGGGTGATATGGAATAGGAAGAGGCATATAAAGGCCATAAGATTGAGCTTTGGACTTAGCTTTGCGGCATGTAGAACAGCGGTTGGTGAAGCGTGAGACGTCACGAAGCATCTTGGGCCAAAAATAGTTCTTAGAGAGTGTAGCAAACGTTTTGTCTCGTCCAAAGTGTCCCATGAGTCCTCCTCCATGCGATTCCTGCAAAAGGAGCAAACGAAGCGAAGACTCGGGAATGCAAAGTTTGTTAGCTCTCATAAGATATCCATCTTTGATGTAGTAATGCTCCCAAGAAGTGTGAGTCAAGCATTTAGCATAGGCATTTGCAAAGAAAGGATCATGCTCATATAAATCTTTAATATGCTCAAAGCCAGTCACATTCAACTCAAGTTGTGTAACAAGCATGCATTTGCGGGAAAGCGCGTCCGCCACAACATTTTCTTTGCCCTTGATGTATTTGATGACATAGGGAAAAGACTCAATGAACTCACTCCATTTAGCATGACGCTTGTTCAACTTAGTTTGACCTTTGAGATACTTGAGTGTCTCATGGTCCGTATGAAGAATGAATTCATGAGGTCTAAGATAGTGTTCCCAAACACGTAGAACTCTCACCAAGGCATAAAGCTCTTTATCATAGATAGGATAGTTAAGTTGCGCTCCCGATAGCTTCTCGCTAAAGTACGCAATTGGGCGCTTTTCTTGCATTAGCACGCCACCTATGCCGATACCACTAGCATCACAATGAATCTCAAACGGTTTGTCAAAGTTTGGTAGTGCTAGAAGCGGTGCGTGCGTGAGCAAGCTCTTAAGCTCATTGAACGCGGTGTCTTGCGAAGGACCCCAAATGAAGGGTGCGTTCTTCTTGCTCAAAGCGTGTAGAGGCATAGCAATGGTGCTAAAGTCCTTCACAAAACGTCGATAGAAACCGGCTAGACCAAGGAAACTACGCACTTGCATAAGATTCTTTGGTTGAGGCCAAGTTTTAATTGCTTCAATTTTAGTTTCATCAACGTGAACACCTTGAGAAGATACGACAAATCCTAGAAAGACAACCTTGTCAACGCCAAAAGTGCATTTTTCCATATTAGCATACAATTGTTGTTTGCGAAGTGCTTGCAAAACTAGTTGAACATGGTCAACATGTTCTTCAAGCGACTTGCTAAACACAAGAATGTCATCAAAGTAAACCACAACAAAGACACCTATGTAGGGTCTAAGAACCAAGTGCATAAGACGCACAAAAGTGCCGGGTGCTTCCGATAAGCCCATTGGCATGACAAGCCACTCATATAACCCAAACTTGGTTTTGAAAGCAGTTTTCCACTCATCACCCTCTTGAATACGAATTTGGTAGTAACCACTTTTAAGATCAATTTTTGAAAAGATGGTGGCACCACAAAGTTCATCAAGCATGTCATCTAAGCGAGGAATAGGGTGACGATATCTAACGGTGATAGCATTTATCGGGCGGCAATCGGAACACATGCGAAAAGTTCCGTCTTTCTTAGGCACGAGAATAACGGGAACGGCACAAGGGCTTAGACTTTCACGTACATGACCCTTGTCGATGAGATTTTGCACTTGCCGTTGTATCTCCTTCGTTTCCTCGGGGTTGACGCGGTACGGAGCTTTGTTTGGAAGTGGAGCACCGGGTACGAGGTCGATGCGGTGTTCTATCCCGCGAAGTGGAGGTAGACCCGGTGGTAGCTCATCCGGAAAGACGTCCGAGAATTCCTGCAACAATTTAGACAACACCAAAGGTGGAGGTGGTGAAGTGTTAGTAGGTTTGGCTTCCCCTTTGCATAGAAGCACAAGGTGGAATACGCTCGATGGGTTCTCACACACTTCTCTCATCTCACGTTTGGTAGCAAATAGCACTAGTTGCTTCTTGTCGCTCATCGTGGAGTCGCTCATATTTGGCTTGTGGCTCTCGCTCTCTTTTTGGTGGCTCGCTCTCTCACCATTCTCTCCACGATGGGTGGTTGGTAAAATCTTGTCGGCGGCTACTTGACTTGGAGTCATTGGACGTAGCACGAATTCCTTGCCCTTCATCTTGAAGTGATAGTGATTCGTCCGTCCATTGTGTGTGACTCCACGATCATATTGCCATGGTCGTCCAAGAATAAGGTGGCACACGGACATGGGTATCACATCACTTCCTTCATTTGAGTCCAAGTGGTGATAGGAGGTTCGCCTTTGGCTTCTCTTCTCTCTATGATTTGCTCCCACCAAATGAGAACATAGTCTTGGAACTCAAGTGATGCCATAGCGATCTTCTTCTCTTCATCGAAGTTGTGAAGGCGAAAGATCTTGTCAACTTTCAATGCCCATGAGAGGTAGTCTTCGGGATCAATGCTTCCGGAAAACTTTGGCATGGTGAACTTGAGCTTGCCATAGCGATGCTCATCATTGTTTCCTTGCCTATTGGGAGGATGATCTCGATTTTGGCGGTTTGCCGTATTGTGTTGCTCTTGAGGATGTAGACGTTCTTGTTGGAGTTGATGTTCTTGTTGGTATTGTTGCTCATGTCGCGCTTGAGGAGGAGCTTCTTCTTGCATTCTTGCTTGATGGCGCCGTTCTTGCATCTCATCTCGAAGAAAATCCTCTTCTAGACGGGTGTGTCGATTGCGGGCGGCCACATTGCGGTGTGCATCTTGTAAAGCACGTTGCGCCTCCATAGCTTGAGCGTCACGACGTTGTTGTGCTTGGCGGTTAGCCTCGGCATCTTGTTCTTCTTGATATTGACGAGCTCGCTCTTGTTGTTGTTGGCGTAGTCGTTGCCGTTCTTGTGCTTGCTCAAGTGTAGCTTGGTTGTGACGACGACGATTTTCTTGTTCGTCGAATAGCTCTTGGGAACTCTTGTCATGTAGAGGTTGCCGATGTTCATGTCGAGCTTGACGTGCGGCTTGACGAAGAGTGTTTGACGTAGGTGTACTTGAGTCTTGCGTTGAGTCGGTATGTCGACTTGAGCGGCTTCGTCGATGAGATGATGTTGAGGAAGAACGTCGGTTGATGATCAATGTCCGTAGCTCATTGTATTGAGTAGACATGTTGGTGTTGATGAGGTCGATTCGCTCCTTGGTGCTTTGTTGGAATTGTCGCGCGTCCTCGGCAACTTGACCAATGTACTCTCGCATAGCTTCACTCTCTTGATGTAGAGCTCGTTGGACACCGAATAGATGTAGTTTGGTGACGTAGTTGTTCGCTTCTTGAGGATCATCGAAGATCGGGTTGGTAGATGAACTTGGCCTATCCATCATCACAAGCAAGTATGTGAGTGGGAGAAAGGAGAAGACAATATCAATGTACCTTAACCGAGGTTGAAAATGGATCAATGATCACTCAACAATGTAACCCGGAAATAGCACTATTGGTATCACTTCGTGTCGATTCTCACACCTACACAAGTAAAGCTTTTAGAGGAGCTCGGTTAGGATGTGGCACAAATTCAATGCAATTGTCAAAGTGACTCAAAGATGTTGAAAATGGTTCACAAATTTGCTCATGCAACAAGTAGATCACTAGCAAAGGTAGCACACGGAACACACGCACGGATAGATAAATGTGGTCGTGCAACCAAGGGTGAGCGAAAATGTGGTAAACCACGGAAAATGCTCGTGTTGCACAACACTAGAGAGACGCTAGCCGATTGCTTAATAGGCGGATACGCACTTGTGCACGACCTATAAGAGACAAAAAGTAACGACTATCTATCACAAGTATGCTATGAGTGTATGATGTGCCGATGCTTGAGCACAAGATGATGTTGCTATGTTGTATGATCTCTTTGGATGCAAGGCGTATGATGCTATTGTTTCTTTGCTTGGATTGGCTCTTTTGCTTAGAAGCTTTTGAGCTCTTTCTTTGGGCACATATGCATTCTTCTCGAATCGAGGTAGCTATTGTGTATGCGGAGCACTCTTGTGGCACAAGGAGATATGCAATATACCAAGATGATGTGGTATGCAATATATATGAGTATCACTAATGTGCACAAGTGTCGTGGCCCGGCAATACTCAAATGGCTAGTCTCAATGGGAAAGCTACGCAAAGATGGTTCATAGGGTGACAATGCAATTGCGAGGTAGAAGTGTCGTCGATGTTACCGTCCTTGCCGAAGTTGAGCGGTGGTGTTGCCGAAGTCTTGCCGTCCCAAGGTAGCCTAAACATCCAAGGAAACGGTGAAACCACAACTCAAGTATCCAAGGCAAAGGGAGACACACTTTTCAAACTCAGAGCTGGAAAATGATGGTGGTTGCGGAATGTAGGTGGTAGTTGCGGAAGGTGGGTTGTAGCGGAAAGTGGGACTGAACAGAATCAACAGTGTCAGGAAATGTCGGACGTCCGGAAGTTACCGGTCGTCCGGTCGGTCTGGAAGGGTCGGACGTCCGGTGGAGTCCGGAAATCCGGTAAAAGCGTTCTGTGGTCGGGGTGCCGGTCGTCCGGTGTTTAGCGGACGTCCGGTGTCTCGAGGGGTTCCGGACGTCCGGTAAACGTCGGTCGTCCGGTAGGTTTAGGACTGGGTTGATGGGATCCGTGGTGAAAACGGTGAAACGTGGACGGATTTGCGGTGGAAAAACGGGGAGATGGTGGGGAAATGCTAGATCGACACATGGCACAGCAAATCCATGGAACAAAGTCAACAAAATCTTGCCAAATCAACAGATCACAAAAAAATTTTTGGGGTTCTTTTTGTGGGGAAATTTTCGAAATAGGGTAGAACACGACAAAAACAGGCTAGAAAACGGGGTGTGGGGCTCCAAAATCGTGAGAAACCTTTGCTCTAGATACCATAATGATACAGGGTGGAACCCTAATCAGCGGATCTTTCACGTTTGGAGGTTGGCACACGATGAACACGGGGAATCACAAGGGAGAGATGGGGGAAACACAAGAGGAAAACACTCAATCAACACGGAAGCAATCACACAAGTGCTAGATTCGCGATACAAGGTCGAGGTACATGATCCAAAGTCAACAACGGTGATACAGATAGTCTTCTCCCGGAGGAGGTCTTGATATCCCTGGGGATCTTCTCCGTTGAAGGAGGTCCTGAATCCGTAGTGGATCTTCTCCGTAGAGGCGCACCGTCTCGTGGGAGAAATCCACACAAGTATCAAATGAGCTAAACCACAGCTAAGTCTAAAGGGAGGAGGTCAACAGTATTTATATTACACACGCGGTCGCCGTCGTAGCGGACGTCCGGGGGTTACCGGACGTCCGGTGGTTCCGGAGGAACCGGACGTCCGGTAATCCTCGGATTTCCGCTATTTAGCTTCTGTTGCCGAAGTCACGGACGTCCGGTGGCTTCCGGTCGTCCGGTCGTCTGGGAGGGGCCGGACGTCCGGTGTTTTCCGGTCGTCCGGTGCCTGGGAGTCGCCGGTCGTCCGGTGCAGGCCGGACGTCCGGTGCCTGTAGCATCTTCAGCATTCCTTCTTCTTGTCTCGAACACTTGTCGGTCCTGTCCTCTTGAGCATCATGTAGAGCTGTCCCGCGGCCTTCGTCCAAGTACCTGAGTATGCATAGAGTCTCTGATGAAGGTAGAGGCCGTACCCCAAGTGAATCCGAAAGATGTAAAGAGAGGAGCGAGGTCACCTCGGTCTCAAAAGCTCTTGCACGTGCTCTAGTCATGGGTCCTTTGGGCACTTGGTGAGGCGATGAAGGGTCCATGGTGATGGCCCTAGGATACACCGTATCAATAATTCTCGTCCTCTCTTGACCACGAAGGAATGACCTCCGGGTGCGTCTCCATTGCATGTTTTATGGGAAATATCATGTGATTCGATTATGTTAATGTTGTTGGGAGTTGCCACTAGTGAAAGTATGAAACTTAGGCCTTGTTTCCACCATTGCAATACCATTTGTGCTCACGTTTGCCACTTGTTTGCTTGCTGCACTTTTTATTACAGATTTATATTACTTTGTTTTGCCATCCATATCACTTGCCATTTAACATCTCTTCGCCGAACTAGTGCACCTATACATCTAACAAGTGTATTAGGTGTGTTGGGGACACAAGAGACTTCTTGTATCTTAGTTGCAGGGTTGCTTGAGAGAGACCATCTTCAACCTCTACTTCCCTAAATTCGATAAACCTTAGGTCATCCACTTGAGGGAAACTGCTGCTGTCCTACAAACCTCTGCGCTTGGAGGCCCAACATAGTCTACAAGAGTAGAAGCGTGTGTAGACATCAAGCTATTTCTGGCGCCGTTGCCGGGGAAGTGAGTGCTTGAAGGTATATCTTTAGATTTTGCAATTAAATCTTTTTGTTTCTTGTTTTTATTTCACTAGTTATGTTTATGGAAAACCATGCTATTGGATCGTTATTTGCGGGAAGACGCCCCACACCTGTGGTGGTTGCTCCTCCCCCTACTGAAATTGTGCCCTATAAAATACCAGCTGGTATTATCGATTATGTTTTGGCTAATCGTTATGCAGGAGACAGACATCCCGGTGAACACTTGCTATATCCGTCACAATTATGTTCATTATTTAAGCTTGCAGGTGTATCAAGGGAGTTTGTCATGAGGAAATTGTTCGCCGTATCACTTATAGATAAAGCTTCAGATTGGTATAAGCTTCTCGATAACTCGCACTTGCTTGATTGGCAAGAGCTTATGTCTCTCTTTTATGCTAAGTTTTATCCTCTTCATGAAATTCATCGAGACAGGAACTATATCTATTACTTTAGGTCTCGTGACGGAGAGAGCGTAGCTCAAGCTTGGGGGAGACTGAAAACGTTAATGCTAAAAAGTCCTAACCATGGGCTCCCCAAAGATGCTTATGTGGAGAGTAAGAATACCTTTTTGCATGTGGATCATGGTAACAATGCTTTATGTGATGCTTATATTGTTGAGTTTATTCGTGATCCCACTGAAAATTATTATGAGAAGGGAACATATGCTTATAGATATTTTAATAATATCAAGTTCCCTCTCTTTATGGGGAATATTTTGAAGTTATGCTTGTTCTGCCTTCCTATGCTAGTTGCTTTATGCTTCAATAATTTATTTTCTTACAAGATTTCCATGCATAGGAAGTATGTTAGACTTAAATATATTTTATATATGCTTCTTGATGCTCTCTTTTGTTCTTCAACTCTTATTCCTACGAGAGCATCATTAAAGTCTTAAGCCTATCTTTATGGCTATAAAGATTTAGCTCTAGGGAGATAACCCTTGTTATCTTTGCTTTCAGTTTGTTCTTTCAGTTTTTAGTGGTCTTGATGTTTGTTACTACTGTAGCAACATCATTGTATCTTTATTTTTCAGCTTTGTGCCAAGTGTAGCCTCTGATTGCAAGAAAGTTCAAAAGTTGTGACGTGCTGTCCAGGAAACAGATTCTGTCCTTGGACAGAAAAATCCGTATAAAATCACCAGATCAACTTTTTGGTCTGAATTTTTTCGACAGCGTGCTCTATACAATTGGCTTTCGGGCGTCTGTTCTGAGTTTTTTGATTTGAGTTGCAGAAGTGCCCGGAAAAAATCATTTACTACCTGCTGGTCTTTTTTTCACAGATTCTGTCCTGTTTTGCCTTTCCTTCGTTTTGCAAACCTTGAGCTTGCTTTTTCTTTGCAAAAACCTTTTGGAAATCTTGAGAAACAGTAGACCTTCAATAATATCCTTATTTCCAGCAAGGAAAAATTATTTTATTAAGGGTACTAACCTCGCTAATCAGATTATGATGAGTTATGTATGAAGGGAGGTTTCAAGTGTGCGAGGGAAGATGATAAAAGATTCAGGAGTGTCAAACGCTCAAGCTTGGGGATGCCCCCATGCACCCCCAAGACATATTCAAGAAGACTCAAGCGTCTAAGCTTGGGGATGCCCCCGTGCATCCCCTTCTCCATCAACAATTATCAGTTCGTCTTTCGTTCCACTATATTTTTATCATTTCATGTGTTATGTGCTATGCTTGGAGCGTCTTGCTTTAGTTTCCTTTTTAGTTTTCTTTAGCTTTGCTTGCTGTTCATAACGAGTTGGAACTCAACTTTCTTTGTGTGGGAGAGAAACACGCTTCACTTCAACCTAGAGCAGAACATAGAATTTTCATGTCTATCTTTGTTGTGTGTGTTCTTTGTCTTTCAATAGCTACTATCATGTTCAGCTCTTAGTTTTCATGCTTTATCTTTTTAAAGAGCTTTTGTTTAGTTGGTCGCTGGAACTCTCTTTAGTTATCATGCTTATCTTGTTAAGAGAGTTGGCTTCTGTTGCACTGGTTGATATGTCTATGATAAAAACGCTATGTGCATAATGGTGCCTAGTAGTTCATGTTTTCTTGTGGTTAGTCTCAAATAGCTGGGGGATTCTTAATGTGTTATTGGAGTACCAACATGATTTGTTTGCCTATGATGTGGTATGGTCTAGTGATATCTTCCTCCAAGAATTTATTTCGATTGACTTGGCATATGCTCACGCATATTTAAGACTGTAAAGAAAGTCTATCAAGCCTTGATGATCTTTAATTTCTGAGTAGCGATATAACTTCCATGCCCGATTCAATGTTGCTTTGTCGCTCTGCATGATTATGACCGTCATTGCTCTCTTAGTTGGTCGCTCCCAGTCTTTTGCTAACCTTCGCCTGTACTAAGCGGACTGACTGCTTGTGCATCCAAAATCCTTTAAACCAGTTATGCCATATGAGTCCACCATACCTTCCTATACATGGTATTTACCTGCCATTCCTAACGAAGACTTTCATGTACCATCTCGAAATTATTCAAAAAAAGCATTTCTCTTTTGTGCCTCTGTTTTAGCTCATGAGGAAGTAGTAGTTAATTCATGATCTTTTTAAGTTGGACAAGCTTCACCCCGGAATTGCATGTCTAATGTGCAAACCCATAATACGAGAAGGAACTGGCATAGAGTGCGCCCGGCTCATTAAAAAATTATACAACAAACAAACCTCCTTCACGCTTTGTTCATGAGAAATCAGAAAACTTTGGCAGTGATATACAAAGGAGATTAAGAGGATGTGATCGTCCTCATTCGGGAGCCGTTCCTCCAAACTTGTCCAGCTCGAGAAGTAATTGAGTTATCTGCTAGCATTCGTTGATGAAATATGCATAATCTAAAAAAAATTAATTATTACCTCTGTTTTTAAAACCAAGAGCTCTGGTACATGTTTTGTCTTTGTTTCCGACCACGGGTTTTCAACCTTGCCAACAAAAGCCACGGTTCGAGAGTCTCCACCTTCTTTAAAGCACCAACTATTTAGAGCACGATTGTCATTCTAAGTGTAATGTGCACTGTCCCAAAGTACCATTGTCTTTTGCATGATTATGATATCGTTTATTCTGAAATCATTGTATCTAGTCGTCACTTAAACCTTGGAGGTGCCCCTTCATTTATTTTTTGCTTCACTAAAGGGGGCAAGCGAGATATCACTTTGTCATATTTGCACACCATGCTCACCGATGGGCCTCGAACCCCTCGTTGGTTACCCCAAGTGGAAGGTGTAAGATGCAGTGTTGTGAAAGTGTTTTCCCTTAGCAAAGATGCCAAGGATCGAATCCCCAGAGACTCCTAGGTTCAACAAGTAGGTGTCAACTACTACGGCGCCAGATAGTAGCAATCAACGTGGACCTGCACACAGATACAAATAACTTTGCTCCCAACGAGTACAGAGAGGTTGTCAATCCCTCCGGCCTTGTAGTTCACAAAGGATTAAAAGCAATGATAGTAGTGATTGATAATGTTTTGCAATAGTAAATAATAACGAAAAGTAAATAACGGATGTGATCAATGATGGTAATATGGACCGGAGTCTCATGATGTTCACTAGTGATGACTCTCTCCCAAAAGACGATAAAACAGCGATGTGAGGTAAACGAATTACAGCTGGGCAATTGACAGGACCACGAACGCAAACCAATGCTGACTACATTGCAAGAAAGGTTGAGGTTCAAAGCATGGGCGGTACGCCAAAGTAAGTAGACCGAAATCCATCAATATTTACTACTAATCATCCACCTTGAGATATCTATCCAGAACATCTCGCTGGTATTAAGTTGCGAGTCCCACCCATAGTGTAAACTCAATGCAACAGACAACTGCATTAAAAGAACTTTGCATAAAGTAAACAATCCTTGCACCCGCGGGCACAAGCACCGTTGTTTTCCCCCTTGTGGCAACAACACATCCCCTAGACTCATGTTTCTGTCACTCAAGCTAGTCATCGAGGGGCATGAACCCACAATCGAGCATAACGTTCCCTCTTGAAGTCACTACCTACTACTTGGCCAAAGCAATAAATAACAACGGAGAACATGCAAGAATTACTTATGAACATAAATATAAAAGAGGTGAATCAAATATATTACTCAAGATCAATCTGAACATAATCTCATAATCCATCGGATCCCAGCAAACTCAACATAGCAACAGCATAAGGATTACATAGGTGCCTCGATCATGTAGGGCAGCTCACGAGGACTAATTACTGAAGCACAAGAACGGGAGGAGAACATCACATAGCTACTGGTCATGGACTCATGGTCCAAGGGAGACTACTCACGAGTCATCCGGGAGGCGTCCATGGTGGTGGAGAAGCTCCCGGTGGTGATCCTCCCCTCCGCCAGGGTGCCGAGAAGAGTTATCCTGGTGCTCCCGATCTTGAAAGCGGCGGCGGCGGCGGAACAGAGATGGGATCGCGAAAAGAGTTCCTGTTGCCCCCCCCGGCTGTCCTTCGGACGCACGGTTGTTTCCGAAACGCTGATTTTTTATATAATTTTTCTGGATTTTTCCTGGCAGTTCTCGTAACGTGAAAACCTGAAATACAAAAACAGCCGAAAACATAAACTGGCACCGGGGTGCACTGGATTAGTAGGTTAGTCCAAATATGATCAAAAGTGTATGGAAGTGTATAAATATCATAGCAATATTACCCAAAAGTGGCATGGAGCAAGCAGAAATTATAGATACGTTTTGGACGTATCAACATCCCCAAGCTTAATTCCTGCTCGTCCTCGAGTAGGTAAATGATAACAAGAATAATTTCTGTGGTGACATGCTATTAACCATATATGACTTTTTATAGTCATATGACAAAAGCTTACTGAGACAATGATTCTATAGTAATTAAGTTGCCTCATGAGAAAGTCACAAATGACTGAAAGTTTTACAATATGATATTGAAACATCAAAAAGATTTGCAATGAACATGGTGTGCAAATATGATAAAGTGATATCTAGCTTGCCCCCTTTAGTGAAGCAAAACATAAATGCAGGGGCACCTTCAAGGTTTCAGTGATGACTAGATACAATGATTTCAGAATAAACGATATCACAATCATGCAAAAGACAATGCTACTTTGGAACAATGCACATTACACTCGGAATGACAATCATGCTCTCAGTAGTTGGTGCTTTAAAAGAAGGTGTAGACTCAACATAAAAGTAAAAGAATGGTTATGTGCTAGAGCTTTTTATTTTGAAAACATAGAAGCAATTTTGTCAACCGTAGTAGTACTTCATATGTGTCATGCATAAGACATCCTATAAGTTGCAAGCCTCATGCATCGAATACCAATAGTGCTCGCACCTTGTCCTAATTATCTCGGATTTCCATGGGTTATCATTGCATTACATATGTTTCAACCAAGTGTCACAAAGGGGTACCTCTATGCCACCTGTATAAAGGTCCAAGGAGATAAATCGCATTTGATTTCTCGTTTTTGATAGATCTCAACTTGAGGACATCCATACCGGGACAACATAGAAAATAGATAATGGACTCCTCTTCAATGCATAAGCATATTCTCATAAGAGATTGAGGATTAATGTCCAAGCTAAAACTTCCACCATGATACATGGCTTTTGTTGGCGGCCCAATGTTCTTCTCTAACAATATGCATACTCATTCAACCCACGGCAAATCACCCTTACTTCAGACAAGACGAACATGCATAGCAACTCACATGATATTCAACAAAAGTGTGACAGTTGATGGCGTCCCCAGAAACATGGTTACCGCTCAGCAAGCAACTTATAAGAAATAAGATACATAAGCAACATATTCTTTACCACAATAGTTTTTAAGCTACTTTCCCATGAGCTATGTGTTGCAAATTTAGTTCGCTTAGTACAGGTGGAGGTTAGCAAAAGACTGGGAGCGACCAACTAAGAGAGCAATGACAGTCATAATCATGCAGAGCGACAAAGCAATATTGAATCAGGCATGGAAGTTATATCGCTACTCAGAAATAAAAGATCATCAAGGCTTGACAGACTTTCTTTACAGTCTTAAATATGCGTGAGCATACGCCAAGTAAATCAAAATAAATTCTCAAAGAAAGATATTACTAAACCATACCACATCATTGGCAAACAAATCATGTTGGTACTCCAATAACACATTGGGAACCCCCCAGCTATTTGAGACTAACCATAAGAAAACCTGAACTACTAAGCGCCATCATGCACGTATCATTTTTATCATAGACATATTAACCAATGCAACGGAAGCAAACTCTCTTAATAAGATAAGCATGATAATTAAAGACTGATACGTCCAAAACGTATCTATAATTTCTGCTTGCTCCATGTCTTTTTTGTGTGATATTGCTATGATATTTATGCACTTCCATACACTTTTGATCATATTTGGACTAACCTACTAATGATTGCAAAAGTGCACAATGTTCTTGTCTTACAATTTATTGTGTAGGAATTACTTGGAAATTGTCAAAAACGCAAAAGGAGTCGTAATGGAGTAGGACTCTGACTTTCCTGAAATCTGTCTGAGAACGTTTTTTAAAGATGGTCACGTTACGGCCCGAAGACGACGTCAAACGGAAAAAGTCTAGTTACGAAAGTTGTGGGGAATTTCGAGGCGATGCTTCTGGATATAAAATTCGTCCAAATCGGAGTCCGGACGGCCGAGTAAAGCCCGTTTTACTGAGGCCCAAAATCTGATGACGGGAATCCGAGAGTCTATATAAAGAGATGAAACCTAGGTCACCAAGTGCCACGAATTTTCCTCCTCCCGAGCCGCCGTCTTGGAGGGGAGGACCAGCACTATTGCAGCACCATCCACAAGGAAGAAGGGGGGCCAAGGAGCCGCCGCCCCGAGGGCCGCCGCCGCCCCCTAGGGCCGCCGCCGCCGCCTCCGTGGCTGCCGCCGGCCGTCTCCTCCTCGTGGGGCTGCACCTCTCCATCAACACCATCATCAACCTCCTCCTCACCATGTCCATGCGTGAGTAGTCTTCTCCGGGGCCGAGGGCTCGTACGTGTAGCTATGTGGTTATCTCTCTCTCCCATGATGTGATCTTCGTTGTGATCATAGGGCTATGTTAATCTAGGGGATCCCATGATATTTCCCCTTCCTCTATGTATTGGATTGATGTACTCACTTGTCTTTATCTAGTATAATCCCCGAGGCCAAGGTGACAGCGGTCTATTGGACATGGATTAGAAAAATATTTTCATGAGTGATTTCCTCTCTTGTGTGTTGATTGAAGATTGAGAGTCTCTTGGTGCTTGTCTTTGACTATCCTTTAGATATGTTGTGGTGATTGTGGGACTCTATTTGGATGGCCGCGGTGACATTGGGAAATCCTTAGATTGAGAACTACGAACTTTGAGGTGTGCTTTTGTAGCCCTACATAATTCTCGTCCTCTCTTGACCACGAAGGAATGACCTCCGGGTGCGTCTCCATTGCATGTTTTATGGGAAATATCATGTGATTCGATTATGTTAATGTTGTTGGGAGTTGCCACTAGTGAAAGTATGAAACTTAGGCCTTGTTTCCACCATTGCAATACCATTTTTGCTCACGTTTACCACTTGTTTGCTTGTTGTACTTTTTATTACAGATTTATATTACTTTGTTTTGCCATCCATATCACTTGCCATTTAACATCTCTTCGCCGAACTAGTGCACCTATACATCTAACAAGTGTATTAGGTGTGTTGGGGACACAAGAGACTTCTTGTATCTTAGTTGCAGGGTTGCTTGAGAGAGACCATCTTCAACCTCTACTTCCCTGAGTTCGATAAACCTTAGGTCATCCACTTGAGGAAAATTGCTGCTGTCCTACAAACCTCTGCGCTTGGAGGCCCAACATAGTCTACAAGAGTAGAAGCGTGTGTAGACATCAAAGACTTAACAGACATACTAGACTATGCTTCCGAGGAATTCGATGGGATGGACCACGACGTCGAAGCCGATCTAGGTCAAAACCTGCCTGTAACTGGGCGATGGACGGCCACTTCTACCTATGACGTGTACATGGTGGACACACCCAATGAGAAAGAAGACGACGGCGATAAAGATCAAGAGCAGGATAAGCCCGTCGATGAACCTCCTAAACGCCGGCGCCAAAAACGCCGCTCACGATCGCGTCGAGGAAAGGAAAGTAATACCGGCATCGAAGACAATGAAGATCCGGAGGAAGCCGAAGACCCCGTAGAGCCAGTAGTGGAGCAGGACGGGCGAGAGGATGGACAATGCAGTCCCAAACAACTCACCAATCACAATGATTCCGAAGGCAGTAACTATCTACCTGGCTACGAAGAGGATGTCAGCCTGGAAGACGATGCATTCATAGTCCCAGAAGAACCAATCGAACAAAAACGCTTTCAGCAACAACTCATTGCCACAACAAGGAGCTTGAAAAAAAGCAACAGAGGCTTAAAGCCGAGCAGGATATGCTCAATGATAGAAGGAATGAAGTGCTAGACACTGAAGAGATACAGTCGTGAGCGCCAAACAAAGAGCTATCCCAAATGCAAACTGCTGCCCCAATTCGACGACGAGGCTCTTGCGCCAATTCTGTCCTGGCACGATCAGGCCAATCAACCGGACCGACCACTGATAACCCACAAGTATAGGGGATCGTAAAAGTTTTCGAGGGTAGAGTATTCAACCCAAATTTATTGATTCAACACAAGAGGAGCCACAGAATACTCTCAAGTATTAGCAGTTGAGTTGTCAATTCAACCACACCTGGAAGACTTAATATCTGCAGCAAAGTATTTAGTAGCAAGGTAGTATGGAAGTAACAGTAATAGTGGCAAAAGTAACGATAGCAGTTTTGTAGTGACTGTAACAGTAGCAGAGGAAAAGTAACTAAGCGAGGATCAATATGTGAAAAGCTCGTAGGCATTGGATCAGTGATGGATAATTATGTCGGATGCGATTCCTCATGTAATAGTTATAACATAAGGTGACACAGAGCGAGCTCCAGTTCCTCAATGTAATGTAGGCATGTATTCCGAATATAGTCATGCGTGCTTATGAAAGAACTTGCATGACATCTTTTGTCCTACCCTCCCGTGGCAGCGGGGTCCTATTGTAAACTAAGGGATATTAAGGCCTCCTTTTAGTAGAGTACCGGACCAAAGCATTAATACTTAGTGAATACATGAACTCCTCAAACTACGGTCATCATCGAGAGTGGTCCCGATTGTTGTCACTTCGGGGTTGCCGGATCATAACACATAGTAGGTGATTATTGACTTGCAAGATAGGATCAAGAACTCATATATATTCATGAAAACATAATAGGTTCAGATCTGAAGTCATGTCACTCGGGCCCTAGTGACAAGCATTAAGCATGACAAAGTCATAACAACATCAATCTTAGAACATAATGGATACTAGGGATCAAACCCTAACAAAACTAACTCGATTACATGGTAAATCTCATCAAACCCATCACCGTACAGCAAGCCTACGATGGGATTTCTCACGCACGGCGGTGAGCATCATGGAATTGGTGATGGAGGAAGGTTGATGATGACGACAGCGACGATCTCCACTCTTTGGAGCCCCGAACGGACTCCAAATCAGCCCTCCCGAGAGAGATTAGGGCTTGGCGGCGGCTCCGTATCGTAAAACGCGATGAATCCTTCTCCCTGAATTTTTTCTCCCCGACAGTGAATATATGGAGTTGGAGTTGGGGTCGGTGGAGCCTCAGGGGGCACACGAGACAGGGGGGCGCGCCCCCTGGGCACGCCCCCCAGCCTCGTGGACAGGGTGTGGGGCCCCTGGTCTTGATTCTTTTGCCAATATTTTTTATATTCCAAAAATATTCTCCGTTGATTTTCAGGTCATTCTGAGAACTTTTATTTCTGCACAAAAATAACATCATGGCAATTCTGCTGAAAACAGCGTCAGTCCGGGTTAGTTCCATTCAAATCATGCAAGTTAGAGTCCAAAACAAGGGCAAAAGTGTTTGGAAAAGTAGATACGTTGGAGACGTATCAACTCTCGCAAGCTTAAACCTTTGCTTGTCCTTAAGCAATTCAGTTGACAAACTGAAAGTGATAAATAATTTTTTTGACAAGCTCTGTTTGCTCTTGTTGTTGCAAATATGTAAAGCCAGCATTCAAGTTTTCTGCAAATATTATGAACTAACCACATTCGCAATTACTTTTAGGTCTCATGTTTACTCATATCAATGACATAATCAACTAGCGAGTAATAATAATAAACCTCGGATGACAACACTTTCTCAAAACAATCATAATATGATATAACAAGATGGTATCTCGCTAGCCTTTTCTGAGACCGCAAAACATAAATGCAGACCAGCTCTGAAGATCAAGGATTGACTATACATTGTAATTCTTGGTAAAAGAGATCCATTCATAGTCATACTCAATGTAAATTAATAGCAATACCTGCAAATGACAGCGGTGCTCTCCAACTGGTGCTTTTTTAATAAGAGGATGATGACTCAACATAAAAGTAAATAGATATGCCCTTCACAGAGGGAAGCATGGATTTGTAGAGCTGCCAAAGCTCGAGTTTTGAAATATAAATGAATTATATTTTGAGCGGTATACTCTCATTGTCAACATAACAACCAAGAGTTCTCGATATTTTCCAGGCTACACACATTATAGGCGGTTCCCAAACAGAATGGTAAAGTTTATACTCCCCCACCACCAACAAGCATACTCCACGGCTGACCCGAAACAACGGGTACCGTCCATACCAATAACAGCCCTGGGGGAGTTTTGTTTAATTATTTTGATTTGATTTGAGCATGGGACTGGGCATCCCGGTTACCGGCCATTTTCTCGTGAATGGTGAGCGGAGTCCACTCATCGTGAGAATAACCCACCTAGCATGGAAGATGTAGACAATCCTAGTTGATACATGAGATGTTCGAGCATACAAAACAGAATTTCATTTGAAAGTTTAGAGTATGGCACATACAAATTTACTTGAAACGGCAGGTAGATACCGCATATAGGAAGGTATGGTGGACTCATATGGAATAACTTTGGGGTTTATGGAAATGGATGCACAAGCAGTATTCCCGCTTAGTACAAGTGAAAGCTAGAAAGAGACTGGGAAGCGACCAGCTAGAGAGCGACAACAGTTATGAACATGCATTAAAATTAATCAACAATGAATGCAAGCATGAGTAGGATATAAATCACCATGAACATAAATATCGTGGAGGCTATGTTGATTTTGTTTCAACTACGTGTGTGAACATGTGCCAAGTCAAACCACTTGAATCCTTCAAAGGAGGATACCACCCTATCATACCACATCACATCCATTTTAATAGCATGTTGGCACGCAAGGAAAACCATTATAAACTCCTAGCTAATTAAGCATGGCATGAGCAACTATAATCTCTAATTGTCATTGCAAGCATGTTTCATTCATAATAGGTTGAATCGGGAATAATGAACTATCATATTTTTAAAAAACAAGATAGGTCGAGTTCATACCAGCTTCTCGCATCTCAATCAGTTCATCATATATCGTCATTATTGCCTTTCACTCGTACGACCGAACGGCGTGGATAATAATAATAGTGCATGTGCATTGGACTAAGCTGGAATCTGCAAGCATTTAATACAAGGGAGAAGACAATGTAATATGACTCTTGGTTAAATCAACAATAATGCATATGAGAGCCACTAAACATTTTCATCACGGTCTTCTTCTCTTGACCCCAAAGAAGGAAAAAAAATAGAACTATTTACACGGGAAAGCTCCCAACAAGCAAAAGAAGATCGAGCAATTTTTTGGGGGTTTCTTTTAATTACTACTACTACAAGCATGGAAGGTAAACTAGTTAAAAAAACTACAACTATTTTTTTTCTTGAGGTTTTTCAAACACACAAGAAGAAGACTTAGAAAAGAAATTAAACTACCCTTGCAAAAATGATAAAAATTCTACCCAAAAAACCATGAAAAATAATTCCACAATCCAAACTATTACCTAGTCTGTAACAGTATCAAGCAATTCTCTCGTACGGTCAGCACAAGAATTACCTTAGTCCCAAGAGGGAACTAAAGCACAAATCGCAAGACAGAATCTCGGGCGATTGGCTTATGAAACCTTCGGTCAATTGAGCAATATCAAAATTTATTAAATAAAGATACCCGAGTGTTGAAATATGAGATGGGCCTAGAGCCCATATGACAATTTCATATTTGATCTCTAAGGGTCCATGTAGGTGGCATGACAAAGTGGTGGGAAGCTTAGTCCCACCCCGGAAGTGGTAGGAAAGTTGGAATGATTTATAAGGGATTCTCTTCCTCATGCAATTGAAGCTTGAGAAGAGATGAGGCCCTCGCGCACTCCTCCTCCTCCTCCGTCCGGGTTCAGCCCACGTCTCTGCACGCGCGGCCGCACATATATATGTGGGGCGCTGCCAACCCTAGCCGCCGCCAAAAACAGAACGCATCTACCTCCACGCCCGCCGTCGTTCCCCGTCCGCCGCGTGACTCCATCCCGTCCGCCGCGTACACGGTCAACGGGAGAGCAGGTCTCCGAAACCCCGCCTCTCTGGATCTGCTCGCCTTCGTCTACTTCCTCTACGTCCGCGTCGCCCTCGTCATCACCATGTCTACCGACGCCGAACGTGCCGCCGCCGAGAAAATCGAAGCAGACAAGAAGGCAGCCGAGGACGCTGCTGTCGTCACCGCCGCCGCGGCCTCTGCATTGCCTACTGGAGGGTATAACTCGTTTATCCCGCTCCTACTGTTTTCTGTTTTAGGCATGCTAGCGTTATACGTAGATCTGTCTACAATTAGCGTAGTATGTACTTGCATGATTGAATATCAGTATGCGATTACTTGTGTCAATGCGTAGTTACTTCTTGAATTAAATTAATCAAAAACTTGCCTATTTATTCAGCACTGAGTACATAACAGCCCACAGGAATGTTGTTATACAATATCAGGTTAGAACTAAGCACAAGAAGGATTTTAGCCTTCACTTTAATGCCCGCTCGATAGTTAAATTGCATTTTATTTCTGCTTCACAAATTTTTGAAACAAAATGTCATGGACAAAAAGAAAAGAATAGCCACTTACATATACATTTAGACAAAGGTCCAAAGGCCAGAGAGCTTAATATTAATTGGTGATATACAAGCTACAAACAACAACTCCAAAAGCTTCCAGCTAACCGGTACTTACAATATAGTGTACATGTTCAAGACGCATCAAGATGTTTCTATTTGGACGCATATGGTCATAATTTTGCATACAATCTTACGTCAATATATTAACTATCATAATTTATACTTGAAGTTTTTGACACATTTCAAAGCCTTTTTTCAGATATTGAGTAGACACATGAAAAGTATGCCTTGGAACTAAACGCAAACGCGGAACTGCACCGAAATAACACCAGCTATACTTGATGTGCTATGATGATTATACGAAAAGTTTGACCCACTGAGATTTTTTTTCAAAGGTGTACATGAGACAAAAACCCACCCGAACAATATTTCAAATAGACGAAAGATTAAGGCTGAACCTTGCGAGTCCGACTCGTGTCAACACAGTGAAACTTTGAAATAAAGTCTTGGGAGATCTGCAAAGGGTGGGAGATATACTTTATCTTGATCATTGCCTAAAAATATCATCAAAATTCAAGCAACGAGGCACATTCATGCACAAATAATGGACACACACAAATTAATCAGCAGTAGGTTCATGAAGAAAAAGCAACAATTAACAGTAAAACCGACGAGGCCCTTCAAGCAAGTGAATTGAAACTGCATTTTTACGTGGTCCTTCGTCCTTATTAGCGTGCAGCATGCAGCATGAATGCATGCAGCATGCTGGCTACTTTGGCGGGAACTTGGACTTGATGGCCTCCACGAGGCCGCCGTCGATCTGGAGCGCCCTGGCCAGCACGTCGGTAGGCACCGGTGGTGAGGCAGAGAACAATGCTAGGGCGAGGGACTGCGTGCCCGGAAGCTGGCTGTTGAAGGCGGAGATGGCGGCAGCCGGCGCGCCCCCGTTGTTCTTCTGGTAGTGGACGAGCCCGCGGGGGAAAACGAAGAGCTCGCCCTTGCAGACGGTGCGGGCGAAGAGCTTGCCGGCGGTGGTGACGAAGCCAACATCGAGGGAGCCCTCGAGCATGTAGATGATCTCGGTGGCGCGCGGGTGGGTGTGCGGCGGGTTCACGCCCCACGGCGCGTAGTCCACGCGGGACATGGAGACGCCCAGCGTGTTGAGCCCCGGGAGCTTCTCCACGTTTGCCGCCGTCACTGCGGAGCCCACCGGGTTGCCGGTGTTGCCCGGGAGTGCCAGCGCCGAGGAGAAGAAGTCGTCCGCCGTCACGTTCTCCGGCCTCTTACACGGGAACCCGTTCAGCCGCAATGCTGCAAGTATACACGCATGCATGCATTACTCTCTGTTTGGGCATGACCTATTCATGTGCGCACACAAGAGTACAACTTACGGCCGTCGAGGGATTTGTAGTCGGCAACGCAGAAGTCCTGCAGCATGTCGGGGTCGCCGGCGAGCAATGGCGTGGCGAGGGCCAGTAGGGCGGCGAAGGCGGCGAGGAGGACGGCGGGGATCTGCTTGAGCGCCATGGTCAAGTGCTACTTAATTGACTGCTGGTTGGTTGGTGCAGCGCTAGGTAGTTAGCCGTGTGGTGGTGAAGTAGAGGCAGACTGGATGATGATGCAAAGCATGGGGTGCATGTATTTATAGTGCAGTGTAGCGTAAGGGGGACGTGATCCATCGGTGGTTGATCGATGGACATGTGACGAAGTTAATTGCACGGTTTTGAAAGGACGATGCATGCGCGCTATACCATTTTAGCTTCAGATTAGGGTCGGGGGGCGATCTCAATTCTCAAATTGTCAATCACTATACCATTTGTGCCATATAATTGTACTCATGCGATCAGAGTGGGTTCTAAGATGGAGGAGAAGTTACGTATCGCACTTAGCCACTTACTGTTTATGTGCGTTCATCAACGAATATACTCCCTCCGCCCGAAAATACTTGTCATCATAATGGACAAAAAAGATGTATCTAGAACTAAAATACATCTAGATAAATCTCCTTCTATTCATTTTGATGAAAGTTTTTCGGGACGGAGGGAGTAGTTTATAGGTTTCTCAAAGTAGGAATATTTCAGATCTTGGGAAAAATTTCGACATTTCAATTTCAAAGGAATTTTAACAAATTTTAATTCAATTTTAATCTACCCAGTCTGCTATTTCAAGGCAAAATTTGGTAATCAAGTGAAATTACCGGTGCATCTGAAATTTTGTTCATTTTGTAGCTTATTTTCAAATATTGTAATTATAAAAAGGAGTTTTTGTGGAAGACAGGGCAATGCCAAATGCCCAAAAAAATAACTTGAATTAATATGAATGGAACGATAGACGTTTGGTTTTATTCACTTCTATAAAATAATTACTGTACTGGATGCACCAAAAAATCACTCTAAAGTTAGAACAAAGAGAAAAGACCAGACATTAATTGTACTCCAGCAGTAGTTGACAAACTGTGTCATTGCATGAAATTCTTGTATTCCCGACGGCGTATTTACATGAGCATGCATGCGTCAATGGTCGGCTAAGAGCAAGTACAATAAGGTGATGTAGGCGGGCTGTAAGACATTAAATATTATATTTTTGCTTACTTGGAAGAGAGAGAAGAGGAGAGAGAAGAGAAGCGGGCTGCTAGTTAACAGCCGGCTGTAGCACGTGCTCCTAGGTACTTTGTGAGAGAGTGGGGTGGGCCATGTATCAACAAAGTAGTACATATTTATATCTAACTATTGTACTTGTTGGCTATAAGCTTGGCTATATGTGACATGGCAACATCATATAGCCAACAGCTGGCTATATTATTAACCATGCTCTAAATCATGACACATTTCCCCATTTGTCCTCTAGAAGATCGAGCAAAGTGCTTCCCACCTAGGTTCAAGTCTTAGACTTGTGATAGGTGGTCATATATTTTTCAATTTATTTCTAGATTTAACGATTTTAATTTTTCACTGGTGAGCGACGAGACTTATTTAGTCTCGAGACATGGCGGTTCAGTCTATCAGAGAAGCTCAAAGAGATAGGATGTCACTGACGTGCGATCAGAGGGATGAATGTATGAATATATTTATGAGTGTTTGCATCTGTACTGTTATGTTATTTTTTTTTTGCCAACAACACTGGGTTCATTTTCCGGCGAATAGCTAGCTAGCTTGCTTGCACGTCAAATTTATCAAACGGATGCGTGTATGGAGGAATTGGGGTATTGATCGATCTTTTCACCACGAGATCGGAACTAGCTACTGGTTGCACTTTAATTTGACCGGGACATATCGATCTTACAAGGTATAGTAACTGCTGCATGTATGTCAGGGCCCTCCTCTAGCCCATACGGTATGTGGGATTGCCTCTGGACATCACTTGGGCCTGACCCGGCTTGCAATCCTAAAGCGCTGCAGCTACTTATACCTGGGAGGAAGGAACGGGCAGAGCATCCGCGTAGGATCAGGCTTGGCGGTGGCGGCTTCTTCTGGCTCTCTTTCTTCTACCTCTGGCTCATCTCGATCCTATCTTGATGTACATCAAAACCACCACAAACCTGTACTGCCTAAGTGATTGAGTGTATCTGAGTAGTCGGTTGCTAACAATGTAGCTTGCACGTCTAGGTATACATTAAGTTTGAGTGATCATTTCATTGCGATTTTCCAGCTACTGCAATCAGGACAGGCTCAACTTCATTAGCAAAGAAGGATTAAACTGACGCCGTAGTAGTCAAGGCGTGGAAGGATTATATTAACGTAAGTAGGGGCGGAGCCAGGATTTGAGCATGGAGGAGGTTCAAAGGCGAAGATAGGATTTTGACATCTCGGCCAAGCCAAATTACGTACAGGTTCGC
>LR738714.1:747260858-747275844 GCA_902687465.1 Secale cereale
GGGTGGCTGGCCCCTGCTCGTCCCCCTGTCTCAGCTACTTACGTAAGAATTGGATATTCCATACGTACGGTCGTAAGGACATGGGTATACACATGCACACCCACCTTTTTTAGGAAGAAAACCTCATTACTCTGATTTGATCTCTGCAATACACGACCTTTAAAGTACATGGCAGAAGACTAAATGCTCTCCTTCCTACCGTCATTTCAGGCCCACTCGAGCGAGTTGGCGGATTACGGTTCCCCTGTCGCAGCTTTCTCGACCCCCTTCCGATTCCCTCGGAACCTGTCTCTTTCCCCTTCCCTAAAACTTTAGGCCTTCAATACCGACCCTCTACTTTGGGCTGGAAGTGTTCCTTCCTACGAGATCCACCCAGACCGACCCAAAATTGAGGGGTAGGGTAGGGGAGTCCGGACGTTCGCCACATCGGCCTAACAGCCGGGCCCGACCCACAATTTTTACCAGCCACCACCCCTCATTTTCTGTCACTCAAGTCTGCTTCCACAAACACCACAAAGATCATAGCCACCACCTACCACTTAGTCACCGGCCTCCTCCCGACGCGATGGGAAATAAGATGACCGAGGAGGAGCGCGACCGATGCTGGATGATGTTGCTGCTCCACGGCTATCACTTGACCATGCCGCCGCCCTGCCGCGCGCAACGACGGATCTTGCAGGATCTAAGGCTCCAATCCATGGTGGAGCAGACACATGGCCGCTGCTTGCTCGTTCGGCCGCAGCGCCTCACCGTCACATGTCGCCCATGCCCTTGTCCTCCACAACACTATATGTTATAAACGAGATCCCTTCAATGGAGTCAACGTCGGCATCGACGGTGCCCTTGGAGGCCATACCTACGAGGTGACCGTCCGGTTTGTGCGCTAGGCTTTAATTTAGACTAGTTTAATATCGGTTACTCGTCAAATCTTGTCTAGTTTTCATGTAATACATCAAATTCAGTTAAATTTCTTCTAGTTCTGTTTTAATTTCATGTTTGAAATCTTTAAATTGGAGGATTTTTTGGGGGAGTTCTTAAATCTCGTATTTGTCCGTGGAGAGACGTCCGAGCGCCGGCCCTCCAATGGTTAGTAGCGAGAGCGACGGCCATGGCAGGAAGCATTCTTCTTTTTATACTTTTTCTGCTTGTTGGGTTGCGTTTGCTAGTTGTGCTGATGAACACCATGTATTCGGTTTCGGCCGTCCGATGTTTCAACCTCCGTTGCTCTGTACCATGTAGGTTTGCTTAATATACGCATGCATGTATTAGTTGCCAACTTCCTCAAGTCGGCGTATGTTACATGTTGACGCGGATAGAGACGAATTGAACAGCCCTGCGTGCATCAGTACTCTAATTGGCAGCTGCCGGATCTCTTGTATCCACATGGATCGTACGTACAAGGTGTACTGACTGCGTGTAGCAGGTATGTCTTGCTGAGAGGAACGGAATGCATGTATGAGGCAGCCAATATTAATAAACCAAACTCTTAATATTGACCGATAAAACTCTGCAGAGGTGGGACTGTCTATATAGTAGTACAACATATGCATGGAACAAAACTGCATCATTTTATATTCTAGGCCGTTGGACGACACCACCTCTTCATCTTCAACCTCGTTATCTTCTTCCTTCGGAATGCCCCCAACCTACCGCACCTTAACAGCCGGCCGCCTCCAGCCCTGCAGTCGACGGGGGCTGCCGCATGCCACCCCATCCTCCCCTCGATCTCCCCCCATTGTCGTTGCTTACCATCGCCACACCATCTCTCTAAGTCCCGCCGATCTGTAGCAACACCAAAGAGCAACGACCCCGGCGTCCCCTCGAAATGCACTTGTTAACATGTTCCCTTGTTTTCTATTAAAAAATTATCAAATTAATCTACCATTTTACATGTGTAACCATGTAAAAATGGTCTATTTCAACATGCATTATTGTATTGCTCATCATGTTAAATATATATTATGACGTATAATCATAAAATAAATATATATTACGGCGTATAATCAAGACAAGGCTGGTTTCAAAAAGTTTGCTCTCCCAAGCCGGAGACCCAGAGGGGGCACCAAGCTTTGGTCAATGCAGGACGCCAATGGACGCGGGAGGAAGAAGATTTGGGCACCTGTAAAGCTTTGCTTGTAAAATTATATTTCTGTATGGGTGTATGTAAGTTCCTATGATTCATATCATATATGGCCTTAGTCCTTTTCGCAAAAAGAAAATGCAAATAATATATCACTGTGATGATTGGATATATCATGCATGTACTATGTGACGATCTAAACATCGACAACAGTGTTAATTAAGACACACCCTGCAAAAGTCTTTAAAACACGATCTCAAATCCGTTGCTCTTTTTGTGTGGTCATATGTGTGCATCCATATAGTATTTCTGATGTCACCAACCGCTAATTTTTTTAAATAATACATTTTATTTAGTAAATTTCATAACTAGTACGTGGCTAGGCGTATTTTCAAAAATATGACCCAATCGGCCAGCAGCAGGCCGACAGGACCTTATTGGCCTGCTGCTGGCCGATTAGAACCTTATCGGCCTGCTGCTGGCCGATTAGGACCTTATCGGCCTGCTGCTAGCCGATAGGCCTGTCGGCCACAAGCTCTCCAGCAGTCGGCCTTGCTGCTGGCCGACAGGACCTTATTGGCCTGCTGCTGGCCGATAGGACCTTATTGGCCTGCTGCTGGCCGACAAGACCCTGCATGCATAAGGTCCTATCGGCCAGCAGCAGGCCAATAAGGTCCTGTCGGCCAGCAGCAGGCCAATAGGGTCCTGTCGGCTGGAGAGCTTGTGGCCGACAGGCCTATCGGCTAGCAGCAGGCCGATAAGGTCCTAATCGGCCAGCAGCAGGCCGATAAGGTCCTAATCGGCCAGCAGCAGGCCGACTAGGCCTAGTCGGCCTGCTGCTGGCCGATTGGGTCATATTTTTAAAAATACGCCTAGCCACGTACTAGTTATGAAATTTACTAAATAAAATGTATTATTTAAAAAAAATTAGCTCACCAACCTTCATTAAAGCTAAAGTGCAAGGTTTTATTAATCCCAGCTGGATGGTGGCATAGCTGAATATGGCTAGTCCCAGCCACCATTTACGGCCGCACATAAATAAACCGTTCCGTGCCTCGGCCGGTACATCCCCGGCCAGTAGTACGTACGATTCACTCGTGATGCGTATTGATTAGAATTAGTTGACGTACGTAGATGTGCATGCAAGCGCGCTGTAGAGAAGCTAACACATGCATGCATGAACAGGAGGAACGTACGTATCGTGCATGAGATATCGAGATCGAGATTAGATATGCCTTCTGGCAGAGAGAGAGCGAGAGAGAGGATATGCCGCTTCATTCCTTGCCCTATAAGACTAGCCACGATGGGTAGTAACATAGAATAGTAACATGCCCATGTTACTACCTCTATAGTGGGGAGTAACAAATGTGTGGTACTACCTTCGTCCGGGTTTATTAGGCCCCTTTGTATTTTGGGCCCAAGTTTGACCATGTATTTAACTAAAAATATGTAAAGTATATGCTACCCAAAGTATATTGTTGGATTTGTATTTAAAAAAGGTTTTTTATGCTATAGTTTTCATGACATATAATTTATATTTTATTAGTTAAATTCATGGTCAAACTTCGGCTCAAAATGAAAGGGGGCCTAATAAACCCGGACGGAGGGAGTAACATGAAAGACGTCATTTATTAGGCTATAGACTCATCTTACCTTGATATGTGTGATGTTACACATACTAGTAGTAACTAGCTATGTTACCACATGCCTCTCTTTCTTCATTTATTGCTTGCCACATCATCTATTTTATCTAGATATATGTGATGTTACTACCTATGTTACTCCCACTGTGGATAGTCTAAACATGAGCAGAGTAGTACATAGGTAGCCAGCTAGCCATCACGTATAATCACTAATCACTACTGTACTATGCTCTCAGACGCTTGAGCAAGAGAGAGCGCCATGTTAATGGAAACAGTTTTGCTAGAACTCATCTAGTTGAGTTTTAGTTATGTCTCATTCATTTTTATAGCCATTTGATGTGACTATAAGATGTATGAGTGCTGACGTGGTCTGTTGTACTACTTTGTATCTGTTTCGTTTTTTAGGTGAATGAGGTCAAATTATATCTCATCTAGATGAGTCCTAGGCACTCCCTAACGGAAACTACGCAAGCATGCTTATTCGGACGTGGCTTTGGTGTCGCTTAATGTGATGTTTAGTCTTTCTTGCACGTCAACGTGCATCAATGGAAAATAGTTTGCATCCAAGTTAAGCAAAGCAAAATTGGAAGGACACAATCTTTAATGGTTTGACAACGAAATGGAAGTCTTTTCACAACAATGATCGTGCGATAACATATGGAGGTTAGACATTTCGCAACTGAGCTCCATCTAAGTTTTTTTTCCTTTCTTCTTTTTGGACATTAGTGCTTGCCAAACTGCACGCCAAGTGGAGAAAGGTACGCATGTTCAAGCCCCACAGACTTCCTTTTTTGTCAGAGTCCTTTTGAGAACTAGCCGACGGTGATACTAGAGGTGGTTTGTGAACAGTCCTTTTTGCATTTGTCAGATAGATATTAGTGTGATCGTCACATCTTTTCAACTTTATAATTATCCCCTCCATAAAGAAATATAAGAATGTTTAGATCACTACTTTATTAATGTAAAATGTTTTTATATTTCTTTACACAGGAAGTGCTATTTTCAACCTCTTTTCCCCAGCATCTCTAAAGGGGTAGTTGTTAGCCTGGTAACCTGGTTTAACTTCGTTAGTGTATTTTTTGCCTCACCTCCCGCCATCCTCTCCACGCTGGTTGTCCTATCTATCGGTTTATTTTTCTCTCCACTCTTTTCTTATAAATCAACACTTTCCAACCTATACAAAAGATTACGAATCTAACTTTCCTAACTTACCTAAATCAACCGATCATTCTCATTAGTGTAATTTTTTTAGAAAAAAATTAACAGATTTTCATGAAACGAATAACGATTTTAAGGAAATTAACATGTAAATCATGATAAACAATTCTCATTACTAAATCTGAGAGGCAATTTTCTATGCATGGTGGTAGCTACGCACGCATGGTGGTAACTCCACACTCTTTATTATAAGTTCATTTTTTTTATATGTGAGGTGTCGGGTTTCTTATAGCATTGTCACAAGTGCATTTTTGTTATATAGAAATGACTTTTTCTCACTTCTCTTTGTCCTTTTTATTATCTTTTGGACACAGGTGCCTTTTTTTGTGTAGAAAGGGGCTTTACTCACTTCTCTCATTCATTTTGCTTGCCTTTTTGGCATAATTGCATGTTTGCTTGCCTAGCTAGTTCAAAGTCACGATATTTTCATTATAGAGTTATTTTGTATGCTTCAAAATAATTTATCAAAATAATTAGAGATAAAATTGGGGCCGTGCGTAGCTACCACCATGGGTAGCAAATTATTTCTGATTGTTAAAGTGTAGTTTGTAGGTTGCTCGTACCCACAACCTTCACCGTACGAATGAATGCCCCAACCCTCCCCCCCACCCCAATTTTATTAATCCATAAGGAAAGCCAGCGGCCTATGGAAAACTGAACGCTAAGGGCATGTACAATGGTGCTATCTTAGAAGTGCCACGTAGGATAGATGATGAGGTGGAGGAGAGAGAAGTCATAAGAAAAGGCTTGTCTTCTCTTATTTAAGATAAGACAAGAGATGATCTCTTAGCATAATATGTCTCACCATATTTTTAGGAATTATTAATTATTGAAAATAAGGCTAAGAGATAACCCATTATAGACGTTCTTTTTTGTCATCTCTAAATTACATGCAAGATTTAAGATAAAACTATCTTATCAACCATTGTACATGCCCTAATGAACAACAGACACAGCACGAAGAATACACAGAGAATAAAGGACTGTTTCGGCCCAAAATACACGGAGAACAAAGGACGACTTCGGCACGAAAAATGCTCAGAACATGCATGCAGTCTTTCTGATTTCGGCCCAAAAAATGAATTTCAGTCGAAATTCAGCCATTTCACCTAGGCCTGCTAAATATGTTTGCCGGCCCAAATATTTTGGCCCTATTTGAATTTTTGGCCCAACCCAGCTTTTGCCCGAAACCTCCATTGGCCTTCCAGTGACGTAGAAGGAAGGAACAGAGCCCCGAACCCTAAAATAAGCAAATTCTCCACAAGCCTCCTCTATAAGTGGTAGCGCCTACCTGGCGCCTGATGTGATCATGTACCACCTCCCCCTAGAGCATGCCGCCCTCGGCTTGGCCACGACGCGATTAGCGATATACCCATGCATGTGCGGTAGCCGGCAAATTGAGGAGCTCCAGGCGGCCAATGGCACTTCCGTGCACGGCTATTGAGGCGGATCGGCTTCGTGATTGAGTGCCCGCTGGCTGCTCTCATGCATGACGCGTTCGGTTGATGCCATACGTGAATGTATAAGGAATCAAAGGACTCTTTGTTGTACAGTTTGCGTCATGATTTCAAATTTTGGTACAATTTCGGTCCTATTGTTCATATTTTGTCAATTTTTCTAGTAAAATTCAAAAATTCGATTGTTCTTTTCCTCTAAAATTTTACAAAAGAAAAATTACAAAATGCTGAATTCCATTTCGTTCAAAGGAGGTAGAAATTGAAAACTGAAATCCAAATCTTTGTCCCCATGGAAATAATAATTATCAAAGTTCCTCATGGCCACCTTCGAGTCTCCGACACGGTCTCCTAGATCTTCTCTCTTTTTGGATCTCAATACCAAGTTTTCTTTGGTCTTCGAGGAGATCTATTCCATGTAATCTTTTTGCGGTGTGTTTGTCGAGATCCGATGAATTGTGGGTTTATGATCATGATTTTCTATGAGAAATATTTGGTTCTTTTCTGAATTCTTTTATGTATGATTATAATATCCTTGCAAGTCTCTTCGAATTATCGGTTTGGTTTGGCCTACTAGATCTATAGTTCTTGCAATGGGAGAAGTGCTTGGCTTTGGGTTCAATCTTGCGGTGTCCTTTCCCAGTGACAACAGGGGCAGCAAGGCACGTATTGTATTGTTGCCATCGAGGATAAAAAGATGGGGTTTATATCATATTGCTTGAGTTTATCCCTCTACATCATGTCATCTTGCTTAAAACATTACTCTGTTCTTATGAACTTAATACTCTAGATGCATGCTGGATAGCGGTCGATGTGTGGAGTAACAGTAGTAGATGCAGAATTGTTTCGGTCTACTTGTCACGGACGTGATGCCTATATAATGTGATCATGCCTAGATATTCTCATAATTATTCGCTTTTCTATCAATTGCTCGACAGTAATTTGTTCACCCACCATAGAATTCTGCTATCATGGGAGAAGCCACTAGTGAAACCTATGGCCCCCGGGTCTATTCTCAACATATCAATCTACAATCTACTTTACTTTGTTGTTTTTACTTTCTGTTCTTATATCCAAAAAATATCAAAAATATCAAACTATCATATCTATCAGATCTCACTTTCGTAAGTGACCGTAAAGGGATTGACAACCCCTTATCGCGTTGGATGCAAAGTTCTTATTTGTTTGTGCAGGTGCGAGGGACTCGCGCGTGGTCTTCTACTGGATTGATACCTTGTTTCTCAAAAACTCAGGGAAATACGTGCTACTGTGCTACATCACCTTTCATCTTCGAGGGAATAAAACGCAAGCCCGAGAAGTAGCAGGCCACAAACTCATAATAGAGATACCAAGATAAAACTTTATAACTGTTTTACAAGCCAATTTTGCTTTTCGTCAACTGGAATAATTAATACGTCGTTTCCATGCAAGAAAAGAAAGGGAAGGAAATAGTTGAGTGTCATTATGACTACATACATGCAAATATTAAATAAGTTACTAGTACAAGGAAACATCATTAATTTTTGTCTTGATTACTGCTGATGGCCTCTACGTACGTTCGTTCATGCTACACAGATATTGACAATCAAGGACCCTGTAAAACTATGATTTAATTGTTCTGGGTGCACTTTTGATCTAATTATACTTGTTTTTATTCGTTTGTTTCCTTCATTATTGTATCGATGGGTGTTGAATTTGTGAATGTGATGGGCCTTGTCAGTTTACCGAAAAAGGCTTTTGCCCCCTATTATATATAAAGCAGTAATCCTCAACAACCTGGTACAAACATCGGCCAACACTACACATGCACACACCCAGGGCAGGATACATAACTGAGCACAACAACAACGACCCTAGTGCTGCAAGAGCAACCAGGGTCCTCAATAGTGAACACGCCACCGCAAAGAGATGAAGCCACATACGACGAACCTTGGGCTTCAAGGCGGCACCTTCGGGAAGGATACGACACCGGAGCTCTGTCACCGCCCGACCCGAGGACCAGAGTTTTCGTTGGAGCAACATGACGGGCAATGAAAGCCGCGACGACGCCTTCAAGAATGAAACGAGCTTCGCCGCTGCCGGTCCGTCCGAAGATAGAACATGTTTTCAACCCGGCCAACACTCACCGCCACCATACGCCACACCCGGGCGACCACGCCACCCACACTGCCATGGCCACCGGGCAACACCTAACCACAGGCTCTGCCCATGAACACTGCAGAATCGACACTAAGGCCGTGGTCCCTGTCAGGCCCAAGATGTGATTCTATACCGATCACGTGACACTTACGTGATTGGGGCACAACCGCATTTCGGGCGCTTAGCAAGGTGGATATCATTACATCGTACCATTACATACATACATGGGGGATACAACAATACATACAAGTCACATGAATACAACAACATCAATACAAGGCATCTGACTACGAATGCAAACATGAAAAGCACAACGACATCCATCTGCTATCCCAGGCTGCCGACCCGGAACCAAACCCAAGACTGAAGAAGAAGAAGAAGAAAGAACTCGAACCAAAGAACATCGCTCTCACGTCAAGACATCAGAAACTTGCACCTGCAACTGTTGTTGTAGTATCTGTGAGCCACGAGGACTCAGCAATCCCATAACCATGGGTAACAAGACTAGCAAAGCTTAATGGGTAGGAAAAGGTAAAGTGGTGAGGTTGCAGCAGCGACTAAGCAATATGTATGGTGGCTAACTTACGAGTACAAGAATAAGATGAGCATCTACGCAAACGGTCGCAAACTGGTAGTGATCGCTAAAGATCCTGAACTACCTATGAGTCAAACATAACCCCACCGTGTTCTCTTCTCAAAGTGAAAAGAGACAGTCACAGTTACTCACACAGCTGTGTGTTTTACTCAATGAAAAAAATAGCGTGCTACAGCAAAATAGCGCTGGCCTAAAAATATGCTATTAGCGTGCTATAGCGTGCTATTAGAGAGGCATTATACACAAATTTATTTAGCGAGACAATTCTTAGGATGCTATAGCGTGCTATTAGCGGCGATATAGCGTGCTATTTTTTTCAGTGGTTTTACTTCGAATCCTCTGTCAAGTTTTCTACAACCGGACATTAACAAATTCCAATCTGCCACATAACCGCGGGCACGACTTTCAAAAGATCATAACCCTGCAGGGGTGTCCCAACTTAGCCCATCACAAGCTCTCACGATCAGCAGAAGTAATAATAGTATTACCCCTTATCTTAAGGACAATCCGATCAGGCTCGGTATCCCGGTGCACAAGACATTTCGACAATGGTAAAACAAGTCCAGCAAGACCTCCCGGCGTGCCGACACCCTGATAGTAGCCGCGCGTATCTCGTCTCAGGCCACGACCGGATGGGAAAGCCTACGTGATCCAGATACCTCGAGTTTCCCTGTGGCGGCCCCGCAGTCTGCCCGTTTGGGACCAACACCATCAACACTGGCCCCCCCTATATGTAGAAAGAATCCTCGGGTAGCGCTAACTCCCTATGCAATTAATTAATTAATTAAGTTTTTATTATGTTGCAAATTAAAACCAATGTTGGGCCTTGCTAGAGGAGTTTTATTCAAAGACGAACTGTCAATGGGTCCCCATATACCCAACCGTGTAAGAAACGCAAAATCAAAGAACATAACACCGGTTTATCGGCTCCTAAGGTGGCATGAGTGGAACAAAACACCGAGCAAAAGGTCAAGCCTTCCACCCATGCCCAATATATAGGTGTGTTAATATATATAAGACATATTGTGATATTCCAACAACATGTTCCACCATGGAACGAACTTCATCTTCACCTGCAACTAACAACGCTATAAGAGGGGCTGAGCAAGCAGGTAACATAGCCAAACAATGGTTTTGCTAGGAAGGTGTCAAAGGTTAGAGGTTTCATGGCAACAAGGAGAGGGGCTGACAATAATGATGGGTAGCGCGACATATAACGATAGCATCGAGACAACTAAGCATGGCAATGATAGTAAAGGTATCCAAGGGTATGGTCATCTTGCCTAACATCCCGCAAGGAAGAAGAACGGATCCGTGAAGTAGACGAAGAAGAAGCCTCGAAGACGAACCACAAGTAGACGAACGAATCCTCACGATCGCAACGGAACAAGCACTAATGAGAAGAAGCAAGCAATACGGTAAACACACAACACAAGAACATGACAATATGCTCAACCAAGTATGATGCAAGACAAGTATATATATATGATGCAATACATGGCAAGGGATGAAGCACACAAGAAAAACACCAAAAAAACAAGTTTAAATGAGGCCGGAATCAACATATCACAAATCCGGTAACTCCTCATATGCATAATTTGAAATTAGTCCAGATCTGAACAAACCTTAAGTTAAAGTTGTTAAACAGCAGGTTAACATGCACCAAGATGATCTACATGAAATTATAGTCAAGTTTCATATAAAGTTTGTTTAATTCGGAGATACGGTCTAGAAGATATGAGCAAATCAAGACAAACATGGCAACGGTGCAAGATGCACCCAAACATCAAGCAAACACACTCCAAACATGTAAACAACATGATATTATGCTTCTACATGCAAAATCAAACAAGTTTCATATAGGTCATACTCAAAACGGAGCAACGGTTCAACACATACACATGAAACAAGATATAACAACAAGCTGAAGTTAACAGCCACAAAACAACTTTGGAGCAAGATAAATATATGCTACAGCACTCAAACATGTTAACAAGAAGCATGGATGTGAAGTAGACATGGTACTTAACAGGTATGAACTTAGAACACACCCAAAAGCTTGCTGGAACACAATTAATCAAGCATGGCAAGTTGCAATAAAATTATCCAGACTTAGCCAAAATCTGGGAAGGCAAAAACATCATCACGATGCTGCCTTTGAAGGCACAAAACAACAAGCATATCAACTCTAATAAGAACATAAAGAGCATGGATATGTAGTAGACATAGTATACATCAAACAACTCCATTGGAGCAACTCCATAGGAGGCATGGATCAATAGCAACAGGCTCCACCAAATTGAACATGCTGATAAAATCCTGACAGGTATAATTTATAGCAACTTGGGAGTAAGAAATAAATAAACTACAGCAAGTCATATGTGCAAGTAAGAGCATGAATGGATAGACAATAACATGTATAACAAGGCATGATCATTGGCCACTCCAAAACAAGCATGGATTTGAGTAGGGCATCAAGCAAACATAGCATCAGGTTATAACAGATTCCAGACTTAGCAGTTTTTTCACTAAGTATAAAACAGCAACAACAACATGGCATGTTTACAAGCTTGCTTAAGTCACCTCAAGGCATATCATGGAAAATGGATTGCACCACAGCAAAGACCATCTGATTGAACTTCTAAAACATCTAGACATGTGGCATGAAGACAAACACATCAATAGCAAATAGCAAATGAAATCAGCATCTCATAACAAGTTTCAGCACTTAACATCCACATGCACTTTTGCAACGGAGATTAACATGGCAATATGACACCTAACATGAATGCTACAACAACCATCATGTAGAGCACTTCACAATGAACATTTTGACATATGATATGCTCCATTTGGATAAACATGCACCAAGTTATCATATCTGAAACATGGCAATAAAATAAAAAGTAACAGCAGTTTATAACAGGTAGCACTCTTGCAACAGAGATTAGAGCATCAAGATGAAGTCAAACAAGCATGCACTACGGGAAACAGTTAATTTGCCGTCAGGGGACGTCTTTGTCGTCTGCATTTCGTCGGGTTGACGGCAAAGAAAGAGTTTGCCGTCGTCAACAGACGGCAAAGAACAACTGACGGCAAAATAAACTTTGCCGTCTTCGTTTTGTATTACAGACGGCAAAGTGTCGATTTGCCGTCTGCGTTTTATATTACAGATGGCAAAGATGCTCTTTGCCGTATGTAATATAAAACGCAGACGGCAAATACTTTGCCGTCTGCCTTTTGTACTGCAAAGGGCAAAGAAACACTCTTTGCCGTCTGTAATACAAAAGGCAGACGGCAAAGCACAAAACACAGCACGCAGATCGATCTCGCGGATCGATGAGCTGGCACGATCCGCAGCGCCCATCCGGATCGATCTCAGGGCCACCCCACCCACGCGCAACCCGATGGCCCACCCACCCACTACACGTTGGCCTTATCCTCTCCACTCCCTCTCTCTCGCCTCGCACTCACCCACCCCACCCGCGCTCCCTCTCTCTCACCTCGCCCCGGCCAAGCCGCTCGCCCGCCGCGCACCAGTTCCACCAGCCTCGGCCCCCAGCGCATCGGCCCTTCCTCGCCCCGCCGCGCACCAGCTCCACCTCGGCCCCCCGCGCGCCGGCCCTCCCTCGCCCTGCCGCCCAGCGGCCCCCGGCTGGCCCCGCTCGCCCCAGCCGCTCGCCGGCCATCTCTCGCTCCGCCGCACACCGGCCCCCGGGGGGCCCCGCCTCGCCCCAGCCGCTCGCCGGCCATTCGTCGCCCCGCCGCACACTGGCCCCCGGCGGGCCTCGCCTCGCCCCAGCCGCTCGCCGGCCATTCGTCGCCCGGCCGCACATCGGCCCCCGGCGGGCCGCGCCTCGCCCCAGCCGCTCACCGGCCCTCCCTCGCCCCACAGCTCACCGGCCCCCGGCGGGCACCGCGTCGCCCCAGCCGCTCGCCGGCCCTCCCTCGCCTCGCAGCTCACCGGCCCTGCTTCGCCCACCCTCCCCGCGCAATGGAGGAGGATAAATGCAATTGACCCCCTCTCTCTGATTCATTGTACTTAACAGTTTGTAATTAGAAATTTTGTAATTAGTTGTATTATTGCTCGGGTGGAGTGGACGTGTTGAGAATTAGTACTCTTGTAATTAGATATTTTGTAATTACTTGTAATATTGCTCGAGTGGAGGTGGACATGTTGAGATGTGACCATCTTGTCTGTATCATATTTTGTTGTTTTGTAATTTGAGATGTAACCGCGTCTGACCGTGCATGTGCATGGTTGGTTTGTTTTTTTAATGGAAAAAAGAACTTTGCCGTCTCTGATATTTGATACTGACGGCAAAGACCGAATCTGGCTAACGGCAAAGTTGCTTTCTGTGCTGTCTGTTATGTCTGAGGCTGACGGCAAATTTGTGATTTGGCTGACGGCAAAATCTTTGCCGTCTGGCCGATGAAAGGCTGACGGCAAAGTATTCTTTGCCGATTTAGCTTTGCCGTCTGAGTTTGCCGTCAGCTTGCAGACGACAAACTCTTTGCCGTCTGTTTTTAGGTCTTTGCCGTCTGTGGGGCACATACGGCAAATTACCTGATTCCTGTAGTGATGGCACAATGGAACAAAGTGTAGAGCATATCACCACGATAATTTTGACATGTTATTCACTCAAATTGGACATACACACATCAAGTTACGGCCAAGCAAACATGCAACAAAAATATGACAAAAAAAGGACTTAGCAGTTTTTTTATGACTTGGGAAAAAACACAGTGAGCGATGGATAACTAAATGGTGCTCGGGCACTGGATAGGGGCTGCTCACATTGGGCCTGGCCCGAGACGTGGAGAGGAGGAGGCCCGGTGCTGCTGGGCCGAAACTGGCGGCGAGGCCCACGAGGAAGGACCGGGCCGGTGGGCGACCTGGGCCAGAGCGGGCCCACTGCGAGGCTGGGGCGACCTGGCCGGGGCGCTGGGCCCGGCGCGGTGAGAGCGGGAGGCGGCGATCGTGCTCCTCTCGTGCAGGCTCTACTGGCCATGGCAACCGACGGCGGCACCTCTTTCTCCGGCGAGGGCGGCAGGGCCCGGTGGCTAGGACCGATGGGAATGGAGAGATCCCGACGAGGGGATCCCGGATCTGGCATCAGAGGAGGCCGATGGCGAACGAGGAGGCGATGCGGTGGAGGTGGCCGGACTCCGGCGGTGGTTGGGGCTCCGGCGAGAACGGCGCGCGGACGGGCCTCGGGGCGGAGCGACGCGGAGGAGCGAGCGCTGGAGTCGACGCAGCGAGGAGGGGAGGTGCTCTGGCGGCCTGCCGGCGTCGGCCGGAGCAACGGCGAGGCGGCGACGCTAGGTGGCGGAGATCGAGCAGAGGGACGCGAGGCGCAGGGGGGAGCGGGCGAGCGGCGCCTGCGGGGCTCGGGCGACGGCGAGCCTCGGGGCCCAGATCCGGCCCGGGGCGGGCCCGGGACGGGCCTGGCGCGGTGGAGGCGCGGGCAAGACATGGCGTGTGGTGGGTGGCCGGGAAGCGGCGATTGCGGCGGCTGGCCAACCAGAGGCCGCCAAGTGGCGAGGATGAGGTGGATCTCGCCGGAATTTGGAGGAGGAGGGGATTGGCTGATATGTCCAAAACGTATCTATAATTTCTGCTTGTTCCATGCCTCTTTTGGGTGATATTGCTATGATATTTATACACTTCCATACACTTTTGATCATATTTGGACTAACCTATTAACTCAGTGCACCCCAGTGCCAGTTTCTGTTTTCGGCTGTTTTTGTATTTCAGGTTTTCACATTACGAGAACTGCCAGGAAAAATCCAGAAAAATTATATAAAAAACCAGCGTTCCAGAAACTACCGTGCGCCCGAAGGACAGCCGGGGGGG
>LR738714.1:747276035-747340090 GCA_902687465.1 Secale cereale
CCCCCCCTGGGCCGCGTCGGGGGGCGCATGGGCCCCCCGAGGCTCCCCCGATGCCCCCCTTTGGCATATATTTAAAGCATCTCGAGAAACACTCGAAACAGAAACTCTTTTTCGCGACCTCATCTCTGTTCCGCCGCCGCCGCCACTTCCAAGATCGGGAGCACCAGGAGAACTCTTCCCGGCACCCTGCCGGAGGGGAGGATCACCACCGGGAGCCTCTCCACCACCATGGACGCCTCCCGGACGAGTTGCGAGTAGTGTCCCTTGGACCATGAGTCCATGACCAGTAGCTATGTGATGTTCTCCTCCCGTTCTTGTGCTTCACTAATTAGTCCTCGTGAGCTGCCCTACATGATCGAGGCACATATGTAATCCTTATGCTGTTGCTATGATGAGTTTGCTGGGATCCGATGGATTATGAGATTATGTTCAGATTGTGCTTGAATAATATTTTTGATCTGCCTCTTTTATATTTATGTTCATAAGTAATTCTTGCATGTTCTCCGTTGTTATTATTGCTTTGGCCAAGTAATAGGTAGTGACTCCAAGAGGGAACGTTATGCTTGATTGTGGGTTCATGCCCCTCGATGACTAGTTTGAGTGAGAGAAACATGATTCTAGGGGATGTGCTGTTGCCACAAGGGGGAAAACAACGGTGCTTGTGCCCGCGGGTGCAAGGATTGTTTACTTTACGCAAAGTTCTTTTAATGCAGTTGTCTGTTGCATTGAGTTTACACTATGGGTGGGGCTCGCAACTTAATACCAGCGAGATGTTCTGGATAGATATCTCAAGGTGGATGATTAGTAGTAGATATTGATGGATTTCGGTCTACTTACTTTGGCGTACCGCCCATGCTTTGAACCTCAACCTTTCTTGCAATGTAGTCAGCATTGGTTTGCGTTCGTGGTCCTGTCAATTGCCCAGCTGTAATTTGTTTAGCTCACATAGCTGTTTTATCGTCTTTTGGGAGAGAGACATCACTAGTGAACATCATGAGACTCCGGTCCATATTACCATCATTGATCACATCCGCTATTTACTTTTCGCTATCATTTACTATTGCAAACATTATCTACCACTACTCTCATTTGCGTTTAATCCTTTGTGAACTACAAGGCCGGAGGGATTGACAACCTCTCTGTACTCGTTGGGAGCAAAGCTATTTGTATCTGTGAGCAGGTCCACGTTGATTGCTAATATCTTGCGCCGTTAGCAGTTGACACCTTCTTGTTGAACCTAGGAGTCTCTGGGGATTCGATCCTTGGTATCTTTGCCAAGGGAAAAACTTCCGCAACACTACATCTCACACCTTCTACTTGGGGTAACCAACGAGGGGCGAGAAGCCTAGCAAGAGTTTTTCTGGCGCCGTTGCCGGGGACTCCACTCTTCAAGATAGGGGAGTTGCACGCTATCTTTTACCTTTGCTTTTAGTCTTGTTAGTTTACCTTTCAGTTTTTGCTTTAGTACCTTTTTATCGAAAATCACAAAAATAGTTATCTCGTTCTTTAGTTGTCATTATGTCGGGTCCATTTGTCTTTGACGAGGCAGAAGTTCTCACCTTTAAACAAAGAGGTGGGGAAAGTTTGAAAGATGCTTGGTATAGAATTAATGATTCACAAAAAAGAGCCACCAAGAAGCAACCTACTACTATCCTGCTTAGAAATTTTTATGTTGGAATTACTTCTTGGAATAGGTTTATTCTAGATACTGCTATCAATGGGAATTTCCTAGAGGCCCCAGTTTGGGAGTCTCTTAGTATTATTGAAAATCTTGTTGGGAATCTCCGTGTTGTTAGCATTCGAGAGGACATCACCCTAGCTCACATTATGAAAAAACTTGAAAAGATAGAGCTAGAGATGCCAAGCATTAATAAGATGAATGAGTTGGATCATAAGGTCCAAGGGAATTTGAATAGGCTTGATAGCTCCATGCATAAAATTTTCAAAATTTTGGAGACCGTCAAATTCCATGACTTGGACTCTTCTAGGATAGACAAGATTGAGGATATCTTTGATATTTTAGGAACCACCTTCTCCTCAATCAGAACCAAAAAGGTAGAAACTCCGGCAAAGAGGGAGCCTAAGTTCGTTCACGTTCCAAAGGATCCCCATTCTAAAAGTAATCCATCTATTGCCAAAGGGGTTGAAACGGTAAAGACTTTGGAAGAAACACCTCTCTGTGATGAATTTATAAATGAATCTTCCCTTGACTTTTATCCTTTTGGTCTTCTACCTAGAAATATCTCTATGAGGCCCTTATTTGAGAGTCCTCTTAAGACTAGTTGTATTATTGAAGAGCTTTTTGATGATCTTGATGATGGTTCAATTGATACAACTTGATCTCTATGCATTATGCCTAGCTTAAAGGCATAAAAGAAAGCGCTTTTGGGAGGCAGCCCACATGAATAAAATTTTGTTTTGCTTTTGTTGTGTCTTGATGTTGTTTACTACAGTAGCATCATCATTGTATCTTTGCTTTTCATATTTGTGCCAAGTGTAGCCTCTGATTGCTAGAAAGTTCAAAAGTTGTGAGGTGCTGTCCAGGAAACAGATTCTGTCCTTGGATATAAAAATTCGTATAAAATCACCAGGTCATCTTTTTGGTCTGAATGTTTTCTACAGCGTTCTCTATATAATTGTCTTTCGTGCGTCTGTTCTGAGTTTTTTGATTAGAGTTGCAGAAGTGCTCCAAACAAATCAATTACTACATGCTGTTCTGTTTTTCACAGATTCTGTCCTGTTTTGCCTTTCCTTCATTTTGCAAACCAAGAGCTTGCTTTTTCTTTGCAAAAACCTTTTGGCAATCTTGAGAAACAGTAGACCTTCAAGAATATCTTTATTTCCAGCAAGGTACAATTATTTTATTATGGGTACTAACCTCGCTAATTAGATTATGATGAGTTATGTATGAAGGGAGTTTTCAAGTGTGCGAGGGAAGATGATAAAAAGATTCAGGAGTGTCAAGCGCTCAAGCTTGGGGATGCCCCCGTGCACCCCAAGAAATATTAAAGGAGACTCAAGCGTCTAAGCTTGGGGATACCCCCGTGCATCCCCTTCTCCATCAACATTATCAGTTCGTCTTTCGTTCCACTATATTTTAATCACTTCATGTGTTATGTGCTATGCTTGGAGCGTCTTGCTTTTAGTTTCATTTTTAGCTTTTCATAACGAGTCAGAACTCAGCGTTCTTTATGTGGGAGAGAAACACGCTCCACATCTACCTAGAACATAACATAGAATTTTCATGACTATCTTTGCTGTGTGTGTTCTTTGTCTTTTTAATAGCTACTATCATGTTCTGCTCTTAGTATTCATGCTTATCTTTTCAAAGAGCTTTTTAGTTGGTTGCTTGAACTCTCTTTAATTACCATGCTCACCTTATTAAGAGAGTTTGCTTCGGTTGCGTTGGTTGATATGTCTATGATAAAGATGCTACGTGCATGATGGCGCTTAGTAGTTCATGTTTTCTTATGGTTAGTCTCAAATAGCTGGGGGATTCCCAACGTGTTATTGGAGTACCAACATGATTTGTTTGCCAATGATGTGGTATGGTTTAGTAATATCTTCCCTCAAGAATTTTTTTGATTGACTTGGCGTATGCTCACGCATATTTAAGACTGTAAAGAAAGTCTGTCAAACCTTGATGATCTTTTATTTCTGAGTAGCGATATAACTTCAATGCCTGATTCAATGTTGCTTTGTCGCTCTGCATGATTATAACCGCCATTGCTCTCTTAGTTGGTCGCTCCCAGTCTTTTGCTAACCTCCACCTATACTAAGCGGACTGACTACTTGTGCATCCACATCCTGTTAAACCAGTTATGCCATATGAGTCCACCATACCTACCTATATGTGGTATTTCACCGCCACTCCAAGTAAATTTGCATGTGCTACCTTTAAAACCTTCAGTTTTTGTAATACATAGCTCATGGGAAAGTAGCTTAAAAACTATTGTGGTAAAGGATATGTCGCTTATGTATCTTAATTCTTATAAGTTGCTTGCTGAGCGATATCCATGTTTCTGGGGACGCCATCAACTGTTACACTTTTGTTGAATATCATGTGAGTTGCTATGCATGTTCGTCTTGTCTGAAGTAAGGGTGATTTGCCATGAGTTGAATGGTTTGAGTATGCATATTGTTAGAGAAGAACATTGGGCCGCCAGCCAAAGCCATGTATCATGGTGGAAGTTTTAGCTTGGACATTAATCCTCAATCTCTTATGAGAATATGCTTAAGCATTTAAGAGGAGTCCATTATCTATTTTCTATGCTGTCCCGGTATGGATGTCCTCAAGTTGAGATCTATAAAAAACGAGAAATCAAATGCGATCTATCTCCTTGGAACTTTGTACAGGTGACATAGAGGTACCCCTTTGTGACACTCGGTTGAAACATATGTAATGCAATGACAATCCATGGAAATCTGAGCTAATTAGGACAAGGTGCGAGCACTATTGGTATTCGATGCATGAGGCTTGCAACTTATAGGATGTCTTATGCATAACACATATGAAGTACTACTACCGTTGACAAAATTGCTTCTATGTTTTCAAAATAAAAGCTCTAGCACATGAGTAATCCCTGCTTCCTTCTGCGAAGGGTCATTCTTTTACTTTTATGTTGAGTCTCCACCTTCTTTTAAAAAGCACCAAATACTGAGAGCATGATTGTCATTCTTAGTGTAATGTGCATTGTCCCAAAGTAGCATTGTCTTTTGCATGATTGTGATATCGTTTATTCTGAAATCATTGTATCTAGTCATCACTTAAACCTTGGAGGTGCCCCTGCATTTATGTTTTGCATCACTAAGGGGGCAAGCTAGATATCACTTTATCATATTTGCACATCATGTTCATTGCAAATCTATTTGATGTTTCAATATCATATTGTAAAACTTTCAGTTCTTTGTGATTTTCTCATGAGGTCACTTAATTACTACAGATTCATTATCTCAGTGAGCTTTTGTCATATGACTATGAAAAAGTCCTATATGGTTAATAGCATGTCACCACAGAAGTTATTCTTGTTATCATTTACCTACTCGAGGACGAGCAGGAATTAAGCTTGGGGATGTTGATACGTCCAAAACGTATCTATAATTTCTGCTTGTTCCATGCCTCTTTTGGGTGATATTGCTATGATATTTATACACTTCCATACACTTTTGATCATATTTGGACTAACCTATTAACTCAGTGCACCCCAGTGCCAGTTTTTGTTTTCGGCTGTTTTTGTATTTCAGGTTTTCACATTACGAGAACTGCCAGGAAAAATCCAGAAAAATTATATAAAAAATCAGCGTTCCAGAATCTACCGTGTGCCCGAAGGACAGCCGGGGGGGAGGGGGCCACCAGGGCTCCAGGCGCCCTGGCGGCGCGCCCCCCCTGGGCCGCGCCGGGGGGGGGGGGCGCCTGGGCCCCCCGAAGCTCCCCCGATGCCCCCCTTTGGCATATATTTAAAGCGCCTCGAGAAACCCTCGAAACAGGAACTCTTTTTCGCGACCTCATCTCTGTTCCGCCGCCGCCGCCGCTTCCATGATCGGGAGCACCAGGAGAACTCTTCCCGGCACCCTGCCGGAGGGGAGGATCACCACCGGGAGCCTCTCCACCACCATGGACGCCTCCCGAATGAGTTGTGAGTATTCTCCCTTGGACCATGAGTCCATGACCAGTAGCTATGTGATGTTCTCTTCCCGTTCTTGTGCTTCACTAATTAGTCCTCGTGAGCTGCCCTACATGATCAAGGCACATATGTAATCCTTATGCTGTTGCTATGATGAGTTTGCTGGGATCCGATGGATTATGAGATTATGTTCAGATTGTGCTTGAGTAATATATTTGATCTACCTCTTTTATATTTATGTTCATAAGTAATTCTTGCATGTTCTCCGTTGTTATTTATTGCTTTGGCCAAGTAATAGGTAGTGACTCCAAGAGGGAACGTTATGCTCGATTGTGGGTTCATGCCCCTCGATGACTAGCTTGAGTGATAGAAACATGAGTCTAGGGGATGTGCTGTTGCCACAAGGGGGAAAACAACGGTGCTTGTGCCCGCGGGTGCAAGGATTGTTTACTTTACGCAAAGTTCTTTTAATGCAGTTGTCTGTTGCATTGAGTTTACACTATGGGTGGGGCTCGCAACTTAATACCAGCGAGATGTTCTGGATAGATATCTCAAGGTGGATGATTAGTAGTAGATATTGATGGATTTCGGTCTACTTACTTTGGCGTACCGCCCATGCTTTGAACCTCAACCTTTCTTGCAATGTAGTCAGCATTGGTTTGCGTTCGTGGTCCTGTCAATTGCCCAGCTGTAATTCGTTTACCTCACATAGCTGTTTTATCGTCTTTTGGGAGAGAGACATCACTAGTGAACATCATGAGACTCCGGTCCATATTACCATCATTGATCACATCCGCTATTTAATTTTCGCTATCATTTACTATTGCAAACATTATCTATCACTACTATCATTTGCGTTTAATCCTTTGTGAACTACAAGGCCGGAGGGATTGACAACCTCTCTGTACTCATTGGGAGCAAAGCTATTTGTATCTGTGTGCAGGTCCACGTTGATTGCTAATATCTGGCGCCGTTAGCAGTTGACACCTTCTTGTTGAACCTAGGAGTCTCTGGGGATTCGATCCTTGGTATCTTTGCCAAGGGAAAAACTTCCGCAACACTACATCTCACACCTTCCACTTGGGGTAACCAACGAGGGGCGAGAAGCCTAGCATTGGCTGCGTGATTTTCGAGTAGGGAGATGACTAGAGGTAGGTGGAGGCTAGGGTAGTCCAAAACTGGAAGGAGGGGGTGTATAAATAGGCATAGAGCTAGGTTTGGGGGTGGGGTTCAGTCCGTTTCGGACCGTTAGATCCCGATCGGGCGGTCTGCAACGGAGGGGATAGTGTAGGTGTGCTAGATGGGCTGTGTAGAAGGCCTTGGGCTGAGATGAGAGGAGAGGAGAGAGGCCCGCGGGGGTTTCCGGAGACCGAAGACGCCCGACGATTTATCCGGCTACTAGTGCGGCTATATATATCCGTTGGGCTATCAAACGAGCTCCGGATGCGATGAAATTTGGCAGGCGGTCTGTCTACACTATAATAAGACCACATGACAAGTTTCACCCCATTCCGAGAACGTTTTCCGGCCACTCATAAAATAAATATTCGGATGCGCCGCGGACGCGTGCAAGTGTGTCTGGGCTCAGAACGGACAACGGAAAGGACGAGGGGACTCGGACGGATGCAAGTTTTGAAAACATGCTGATGAAACACACACGATGACATGGCAAAAAGCAACATGCAAGCAGATGACATGGCAACGACGACGAATAACTGGCTGACACCTGGCGCAACGGTCTCGGGGTGTCACAGTCCCAACATCCAAGACCTGGACAGCACCTCACTCAAGACCCACCGCTACCCCAACCAAAGATATGTGCGGAAAGGACCCGCCTTTTGCACCCCTGGCTTGCCCTCAACGCCTCCATTGACTCGTCCTGCTGCCGGTCGCGAGACGAGGTCGGTCCAGCTGCCGGGCGCGAGTCGAGGTCGGTCCTGCTTCCGGGCGCGAGTCGAGGTCATTCATGCTGCCGAGCGCGAGACGAGCGATGGACCGTAGCCGGGGAGGGGCGAACTACCGACGACGATATCGACCATATGACGAGGAGAGGGAACGAAGGTCGAAATAGGCCGCTACAAACGAGCCCACTCCGGAAACCAGCTGCCGTCGTAGCCGACCCGCCGAACTGCCGTGATGCCGGCTCAGCGAATGAAAGCTGCCACACCTAGAGGGCCGAGCCACCTCGTCGTTGCCGCCCACAGCCGGAGCAGCCGCCACGCCTGGTTGCTGCCCCAACCCGCGTTGCCCGCGAGAAAAAAAAAGCCAGATCCAGCTGGCACACATCCACCACCACCAGCCCCAGCCCGCCTCCAGCCCCCGACCAAAACAAGAGGAGAGGAAGGGCGAGACCCACAACGTTGCGCCACAATATTTGAAGTTCTATGTTTGTCCTAAGTCAAATTTCTTTAGATTTGACAAGTCTCTAAAACTTTACAAAAATTGACTTAGGACAGATCTAAACTTAAAATGTTTGAGTTACGATAAACATAAAACACTAAATATATTAACAGGAAGTACGGCCAAACAGACACACACTCTAAACGCAAACCTTGAATTCTCGCAACAACAACAAAAAAACGCAAACCTTGAATTAATACCGCACGCGGGCAACCGTCTGGTTTCATGTCCGTCTCATGTAGCCTTTGAGTTAACGCGAGTATCGTCTGTACTGCAAATATGTGCGCTGCACGCGCACACAATATAGCGTACACGTCAGACCAAGAAGAAAGAGAAATGCATGGGAGCCGAGCATGACTAAAGATGTGTGCCATGCTGACACTTATATGTATAAAAGGCATGCATGCGTGACAGTTTTGCATGGATCGATAGTACGTACGATATGATTTGCACCGTCAAAAAATGTGACAAGCAACACTTTTTGTCCTGAAAAGGATGTATTAAGCACTGCTCACCGTCGCACCTCCCACGTACTACGTACATCGCCTAACTACCTATACTAGTAGCTAGCTCCACCAACTCAAACCTTAAGCCTTCCCCTTCTGACACTTGATCGGTTATTAACTGTACTGATCACTTCCCCTCAAAAATTAAAATAAAAACTGTACTGATCACTTGAGACATGATGGATAGACCCATCGTCCACGCGTCTTCATTAGGAGTTCAGAGCACCTCCAACAGTTGCCCTAAAAATTTGCCCGTAAAACCAATTTTACTGAATGACCATAACTTTTAGGGTAAGTTGTATGGGAGCAACTTTTGTCAGTTTCGAGTTGCGTGGTTACCGGGTCCTCGGCCATCGCCTCGAGCAGGTGCAATACCTTGTCATATACTCCCTCCGTCTGAAAATACTTGTCATCTAAATCTACAAAAAGGGATGTATCTAGAACTAAAATACATCTGGATACATCCTCTTTTATTCATTTTGATGACAAGTATTTCCGGACGAAGGGAATAGGTCCCAATACCACAACAGGAGATGCCAAGCTGGAGGTGAGGGGCAGCTCGTACTGCTGCACCATGGTGTCAAGGTGGCTTGGAGTGGGGGAGAGAGGGGATTGGGAGAGACCGGCGGGTGGGTTCAAGTAGGGGAGAAAAGGGAGGGGTTACTGCCTTCTATAGGTCACTGTAGGCGCCATCAAGGGGCACGCTTTCCGGCATGAAACTTTGTCGCGCTCAATCGCCTTCTGGCCTGTTCATGGTGTCCATCTGACGGGAGATGATGTCGCATGGTGTCCATCTGACGGGCCGACACGGAAATCCGATGGAGTTAGTGTGGTATTAAGGGCCACGTCGTTGCTCGCCCGTGGTGCATCGCAGCCGAACAACTTCAAAATTCGGTCGTCGTGAGAGGAGGAGGAAGTTGAAAGTTCCCTCCCCACTGACGGTTTGGATTTTGAGCGAGCTTCACACCGAAACTTCACATTCGCCAAATATAGAGGTTACAAGGTTATTTATGCAGTGTATTTCGTACATTATGGTGATACAGAGTCATATAACAACTTTTCGAGTGCCATTTTAGTCCAAAATTTATGTTTAATTGGTTATTACGACGATTGGTCCAATATTGCAACTCTGCTAGACCTCTGTATGTACTGCACACTTTGCGTTTAGGACAATAGGCCACTACACATATAATAAAAGAGAAAGAGACATGCATGCGAGTTTTTCTTAGGGTAAACCACTACTTTATTTAAGCAAAGTCCACGACTTCGTCCGTGATTACACTTAGAATATAGTCCGGAGGCGACGACCGCCAAAACATACACACTCCATCACCTACAGCTTGTCTAGCTAGAATGTGAGAAGTCTTATTTGCTGATCTTCTTCTCCAAGTAACCTTGCAATCCTGCCAGCAACACATTAGCGACTTGATGTCCTCCACAATGGTCAATGGTGCCCACCATCGAAAGGTTTCTCCTCGCGTCGTTGATCATGCACACGGCCTCTTTGCTGTCCATCTCAACATGAAGCCTCTGAAAGTGAAGATCCCGCCCAACCTGCAAAGCTTTTCGACATGCCATGAGCTCAGCCACTTCAGGTTTTGTCACTTGAGGAAAGAGATGAGCCAGGGCGCCGCGAAAGGCTCTAGCGTGGTCGTGGAAGACAACCCAGCCACCTCCAACTCCCACGCTCCTGCCCACCGCTCCATCCACGTTCGCCTTGGTCCACCCTTGCTCCGGCGGACACCACTTGTCCACAGGAGGCGCTGAGGAGGACCGAAGCTTCTTTGGCACCGCATGACTCCACTCGTCCATGAAACAGGAGACCGAGGCAGCAACCTCAGACGCAGCTTGGATCCTGACGCCATCCCTTGTAGCATTCCTTGCTAGCCAAAGACCATAAGCTCCCTGAAAAAACATCTCTTTGTGCTCCTGCTGTGCCTCACCAACCCAGGACCTAAGCCACCGGCCCAGAGCATGGTTTGATTCTATCTCCACAGGCGGGATCAAAGCAGGAATGCCCCTTTTCTTAGCTAGTTCTTGCCAAACAACCTTGGAGTGCGGGCAGTTCCAGAATCGGTGGACCAGTGTCTCTTCCCTCCCACAAGCTGCGCAGAAAACGCCGGGCTTGATGTGCCGGCGATGCAACTCTGACCCAGTGGCCGACCATTAGACAGGAGTCGCCAAGCATGAATTTTAACCTTGTTTGGGACATGGGTATTCCACAAAACCAGCCAGTTCTTGTGAGTGTGTACCGATGATGAACCTTCTGGTCGGCCAGCTTTCGCCCGCCGTACACTGATAGCAAGGTAAGCCGAGCGAACATTGAATTCCCCAGACTTTGTAAAATTACAGGCTAAAAGATCATGAGCCCCATGCCCACCCACCGGAATTTGCTTTATATCCTCGGCATCATCAGCAGAGAACATTGCATCAACAGTTGCATTATCCCAGCCATCACCACCTTCCGAGAGCAGCTCCGCTATCCTAGTGATTCCATTCATGTAGATTTGTCCTAGTGGCCGCATAGAACCCTTGCGAGGAATCCAATTGTCATGGTGGATTAGGATATCAGCCCCATCTCCAACACGCCAAATCAGCCCCTCTTTCAGCAAGTCACGTCCAAAGAGAATACTCCGAAAGGTGTATGATCCGTTCGAGGGGCACGTAGCCTGCATGATAGAGGAATCCTTGTAATACCGAGCCCGCAGAAGCCTGGCGACGAGCTAGTCAGGCTCTTGCAGAAGCCTCCACGCTTGCTTAGCTAACAAAGCTTGGTTAAAAGCCTCAAAATTCCTGAAGCCCATGCCACCATCTCGTTTAGGAAGGCACATCTTGTCCCATGCTACCCAATGAACCTTGTTTTCACCATGAGTTGACCCCCACCAGAAGTTAGAAGAGATCGTAGTCAGGTTCCGGCACATTTTCTTTGAGAGTTGAAAACAACTCATGGTGAAAGTTGGAGTGGCTTGTAGTCCAGACTTCGCAAGAACTTCTTTGGCCGCCTTCGATAGCCCTTGACCTTTCCATCCCAGGACCTTACCCCGAGCACTCTCCCTGATAGGCTTGAAAGTACCATCTTTTGATCTACCCATCACAGTTGGTAGGCCCAAATACTTTTCACTAAGTGCTTCAGATGTAATACCACTGATCCCCTTCGGCATGGCCTTATTATTCTCAGCACATCCTTTACCAAAGAAGAGAGATGACTATTGCAAGTTGACCCGTTGCCCAGAAGCTGCCTTATAGCACTGCAGGATATCTTTGAGTGTCACCAAGTTATTCTGGGATCCCTCCAAAAAAACAATACTATCGTCCACAAACAACAGGTGAGTTACATGCGGGCCAGTGCTCCCAAATGACACTCCTCGAAACCTCCTCTCCTGTTGAGCTTTCTTTGAGAGTACAGAAAAACCTTCAACACAGAAAAGAAAGAGATAGGGTTTGCGCCATGACATGCATGCGAGTTGAGTATTATACTATAACTAAAGAAGTGTGCCATGTGCTGACACTTATATACGATATGGTTTGCGCCGTCAGTTAACGTGACAAGCAACACTGTTTGTCCTGAAAAGGAAGTGTTAACCACTGCTCACCGTCGCACGTCCCACGTACTACGTACAGTACATCGCCTAAACAACTCCACCAACCCATACGATCGATCAAGCTCGTACTACGTACGTAGCCTCCTCTACTAGCGCACCCTTGATTGGTATAACTGTACTGATCACTTGAGACATGATGGATAGACCCATCGTCCACGCGTCTTCATTAGGAGTTAAGACTACGAGATTACCCTAACTTTTAGGACAAGCTTTATGGGAGCAAATTCTGTCAGTTTCTAGTTTTTGTTAACTTCTTTCGTTAAATCTGTATTTATTTTATTTTTTATTAGACAAAACTAGATAAATGACCTAGGGCCCACCAGTTAGTGACCTACTCGGCGAGGGGTGCTGCGAGACAGTGCGGTGGCCGCCGGCAAGAGGTGACCTGGTGAAACGGAGTGCCTCGACAGTAGTGTGGCGCTATGTGGCGGCCGGCGGCGGCACGAGCGACTGTGGCGGTGGCCTGGCATGGTGGTGAGCGGCAACGCGTTGGGAACTTTGAATCGGCTACTTGCCCATCAAAATTTCACAAGAAGGTCATCTTCCCAGAACCCTCCGGAAAAGATTGAGTCTATTTTACGGGATCATGCAACTTTACATGAATCGTGGGGGAGGGTTTATTTGCCCCAACTTACCATTATTTAAAAAAAATGTGACCAACCTAGGCTCGACTAGCCTGTTGGTATTTTCTTTATAAAAGAAAACTGTGACCATCAAATGCTCAAGCTGAGACCTGAACCCTGATGGGCTGACTATGAACTCCCGCGTCTTGCCAACTCTAACTTAGCATTATATAGAGATACGGAAGCTGTTGGGATGCTCTAACTTACTACCATCACATCTATAAATACGACCTCTCAAGCTCCCATGTTCACCAAGCCGAAAGGTTCTCATCTAATTAGCTAGCTCGCGAGCTATATAACTACCTGCCAGCTAGCGATCGAGCCAGGTCCAAGGACCAAGCAGGCTAACTACTAATCATGGCCAAGCTCTGCGCCGTCCTCCTCGTCGCCTGCACCGCCCTCCTGGCGCTTGGTGCCGCGCCGTCGACCCTCGCCGGTGAGCCCGACATGCTCCAGGACCTCTGCGTCCCCGACTACAACTCCCTCCAGGGCCGTGAGTGACTGACCAACACTCATTTCGCTCTGCATGCATGAAAGATCGACCATTGACCGGAATGCACGCGCGCGTGTATGATATGTGTCATGTGTGCGTACAGCGCTGAGGGTGAACGGGTACCCATGCAAGCGTGCAGAGAACGTGACGGCGGACGACTTCTTCTACTGCGGGCTGACGAGCGCCGCCGACGTCTACGGCAGGGGCAACCCAATGGGCTCCGTGGTGACCGCGGCGGACGTGGAGAGGCTCCCGGGGCTCAACACCCTCGGCGTGCCCATGTCCCGCGTGGACTACGCGCCATGGGGCAGCAGGAACCCGCCGCACTCGCACCCGCGCGCCACCGAGATCCTCTTCGTCGCCGAGGGGACCCTGGAGGTGGGCTTCGTCACGACGGCCGGCAGGCACATAACCCGAGGCGTGCCCAAGGGCGGGGTCTTCGTGTTCCCGCGCGGCATGATGCACTACGAGCGCAGCATCGGCGAGGCGCCCGCCGTGGCGATCTCGGCGTTTGATAGCCAGCTGCCCGGCACGCAGAGGCTTGGCGAGGCGATGTTCGGGGCGGCGCCGGCAGTTCCCACGGACGTGCTGGCCCGGGCTCTTCAGACCGACGGCGGCCTGGTGGAGAGCATCAGATCCAAGTTCCAGCCAAAGTAGGTCACGACCCACGAGCACGTACGTGCGCCAAGCGTGACACGCACATTAAAGGCGCGTAAAAAAAGCGAGCGTGAGGTTCATTTCGCCGCTTTGATTGCACGGTAACGTGCGTACGTAAATTATCACCACACGTCCTCTGTATGTCTTCGCATCATCTCGTCTGCCCTTTAGGTGAGAAAAGCGTCTTGTTATTTGTTCGTTGCTGAGCTGTATGCAGGTATCGATGGTTCTTGGTACGACGTCTTAAGGCTGGTCACAATGGGCAGGAGCATAAGGTAGTAACATACACACTTATCTAGACTATGTTACTATCTCCACAGTGGGTAGGAACATGTAGGTAGTGTCATGCAACGATGCATTTATTAGCTTATAGACTCATTGTTTCTTGAAGTGTGTGATGTTTCGGTAACTTAGCTAGTTACCACAAGCACCTCACTCTTCATTAAATATGTGCCACATAAGCAACGTTGTATTGAAATATGTGATGTTACTCCTAAGTTCCACCCCATTGCTGTAATATTTGCAGTGCGCATAAATGTAATAAATAAATATGTCCATGGGTTTCCGGTGACTCGGCCTGCTTTACTTTGTCCCAACCCACAGAAAGATGCGTGAATATATTTATTTTTTAGAGAAAAGGTATCGGCTGATTCCGAGAACAACTCGAACCTAACAAAGCTATCGACGGGCCGGGGCAAAAACATACAAAGAGAATAGGGAAAAGCGAAAAAAGAGATATAAGGAACAAAGTAAAACAATTCGAAGGCAACACCAACAGCGGCCCAGGGACAAACCGTGTCATTGCCAACGACCGCGGCTATGCCTACAGCAACTAACCTGCTAAGGCCATGGGAGGAGGGCACCCCGTGTAAGTATTGTGTTCACTGACTGCCACCAGGAGCCAAACATGGGCAACAAAGATTTGTCTCCGCTGCTGGAATGTGCCATCACCCTTTCACTCAGGCTGGATGGGTGTCGCACCGGCTACCGGCAGAGTGGTTCCCCTAGAACCCAAATCAAGGTGTCCAAGCTGCCTAAGGAGAAGCAACGAGAATAGACTCACAAAAGCACCAGGAGCCTGACCACTCAAGCACCATCGCCGGTGGCAGCGAGACAGAACGCCGGATGTGAGTTGTTTAATGAACTCGGGTGAGATCCCTGAAGAACCTACCAGGTATTGGAGAACCTGACGTCCAGCGCAACCATGTAGTGACGTACGTGCTCGTCCTTCTTCCTGACACGGCGACATACCACCTCCGCGGTGGACGCTAGTCTCTGCACCGTATGTGGCCCATGCGCCCGCCACCAAAGAAGCTCCGGGTCGACCACGGGACCCGGGTTCCACACCAAGCCCCTGAAGATAGCACCTCCCAGTGCCAGCCCGGCGGAGCCCAGTCCCGGACATGGGGCCTCTAAAGCAGGACGTCGTCGCCACCGATCCGACGACGAGGATGCGGCCTGGGCATATCATAGACATCGAGAACAAAGTCTATGCAAATTTTACATTTTTTAAATGCTTGATTTAACCTTTAGTCTCTAGCTAGCAAAATGATTCATAATTATAACGGACTCTCTTAACCTTTAAGGTGTTTAACGAAATGGCGCAATTCTGTATGTGCAGAAAATGGTCCATATTTTCCTGATCTCATCTACCCTTCTATATGTCACCTTGTCTAGTACTGTTAAAGTATTGAAAAAATCATGACTTCATAATTAGCGGGAAGTAACAGGCGCATGATGATAAGCTCTTCAAAATTATTTTGGAACAGAGCTCCAGATAGAATAATTCGTTTTTTGATACGAAGTTCAGCAATAGCCTTCCGAATATCGCTATTTGGAAGGCCTTTGCTGAAGTTCATACCAAAAAATGAATTATCATATCAGGAACTCCTTTCCAAAATAATTTTGAAGACCTTACCATCATACGCTTTTTACTTCCGACGAATTATGATGGCATGGATTTCATCGATACTTTGACAGACAACATGAAATATAAAAGGATATATAAATGAGATCAGAAAAAATTAGATCAACTTGTGCATATCCATAATGGGGGTATTCTTGATAAATCCCTTATTAAAGGACTAATAGAATCGATTTTATACATACATACGCTAATTAATTGCAAATACATATAACAAACTTTTGCAAATACAAAATTAGAATATCATGCACAACAAACCTTTTTTAAATGGTTGATTGTGATTTTTGTAATTCTTTTTCACTTTATTTTGCAAATACATAACAAACTTTTGCAAATACAACATTAAGATATTATCATTAAAAAATCCTCAACTTTTTTCCATACAATGTTTTCTATGCAAATTCTTATTATACTATACATATGATACAACATTTAAAGTATAAAAAATAAAAAAACAGAAAAAATATAGCTAGTGAAAAAGAAACAATTAATCTATGCAAATTCCACCATTCATCTACAATATTTTTTCATGAAACTCATTTTGGGCTATCTAGTAATTATTAATAAAGTATATTAAAAATAATAATGAGGTATGAAAGATTCATCTATGTGGTATATGAGGAGCAGGAGTACATACATATAAAGAATTTAAAAAAAAATGTAAATTGGCATAGCTGCAATTAAGCATATCACAAACATCGGGCATAGCTACAATTTACATACATACATGTATACATTCATCTACAATTAAGCATAATCACACAAAACATCTAGTGAAAAAAATAGCCGAATCAGGGGCGGCAAGCTCACTGCAGTGGGCCGGCGAGCTCGAGGTAGGTGATGGCGGTTGGCGATGGTGGGGTCGAGGCCAGCGTGGGCGGGGTCGGGGAGGAGGGCGCGGGCGGGCAGCCGGCGTGGGGCAGCCGGCGTGGAGCGAGCGACATCCTGGGCGGCGATTGCGGGGTCGAGGCCGGCATCCCGGGCGGCGATGGCGGGGTCGAGGCCGGCACGGGCAGCGTCGACGGGGGCTCGGCCGTGGAGGAGGCAAGGGCGCGCCGTGTCATGGGGAGGAGGCGGCGTGGGCGACGGTGACAGTGGTTCTGTCGATGGGAATGGAGAGGGAGGAGGGGAAAATTCGTAAGTGTGGCTTATATAAGAGGCACCTTTAGTCCCGGTTGGAGCCACCAACCGGGACTAAAGGTCACTTTTGGCCAGCCAAAGCGGCGGGAAAGCGCAACATTTAGTCACGGTTCGTGGTTCTAGCCGCGACTAAAGGGGGGGTCTTTAGTCGTGGTTGGAGCCACCAACCCCGACTAAAGGTCTCGTGCTCGCGCAGGCGCGGTGCAGGAAGTTTAGTCCCACCTCGCCCAGCGAAGGGCAGCCGCACTGGTTTATAAGCCCTGCCGCGGCTGCTCCTTCGAGCTCCTCTCTAATGCAGGCCTTCTAGGCCTACCTGAACTGCGTTGCCATTCTGGGCCTACTGGGCCTTACGGGCCATCATCCTGGCCCAACCAGAGGTTGGGTTTCAAGTCGTATGCATGCCATTGTGGCCTAGTAGTTGAGCTTTTTTAATTTATTTATATTTCATTTAGTTCTAAAAAAATCAGTAAATGCATGAAAATAGCAAATCAAGTCTGAAAGGGTATAATAACTCATCATCATCATCATCATCATCATCATCATCATCATCATCATATCATTAACAACTTATCATCATAACACATCATTACCATATAACAACTCCTCATGATCATCATAATACCTAGGACCTACTCCTCTCTCATAGGACCTACTACCCTCTCTTAGGTAAAATAGCATAAAACAAGATAGGCCATGACTCTCCATTGTGGAGAATGGAGATTATCCTGTCTCCAATTCTTGCGCTTCGCACAATGTTGCTTCCAAATACCTCCCTACGATTGACCATACATTTTTTTCCAATCTATGATTGTCATGTCTTCAACGGTTTTAGAAATCCGGTATGAACAACAGTGATGGCTATTAGAATGACCTGGCCGTATGCTCATAACATCAAGGCGACCATTCATAAATATCAGATTAGGCACAAAATTCTTCGGGATTTTCTGTTGAAAAACATAGTAAGAACTTCATAGTTAGCAATGTAGTTTAGTTTTAGAAGAATTTATGCAAAAGATGCACGTACGTCGTAATAGTAAAAAATCTTACCATGCGATCTCCATGGATGTTATCATAGTTCAACACATGCACTAGTGGCACTTATTGACCATAATGTGGGGGAGTTTGATAATAGATATTGTAATTCTCAAGATCATTAATAAATGAGGTAAGATGATGTTTATCCCGATAAGTTAATTCTGCGTCATCAGTGTAGTAGGTTCTGTCTACCATCTTCCGTACATTTTTTGAAGAATGTAAATAAGCTATTAATAGAAATAAGCTGTCAACTATTTTGAAATAAACAATATATAACTTACTTAATAAGTATGTTTGACAAACTCACATAACGATAGAATTGGAAGCGTATCAACAAGGACCCAAATGTCCATATTATCTTCGTCAGTGTCAGGATCACGAAGATCCAAGGTGACAAGCATACCCTCATGGAAATCATACGTCTCGCAAAGTGGTCCCAAGTCGGGCAACCAAAATGGCATACGCTCTCAGAATTGTATAGATTTACAGCAAAATTATATCCATGATGGGTCCTTAGATGAACTATCTTTGTCTCCATGTTTTTATGATCTTGGAAATCCATCCTCTCCAAGACATAGTGTCTTGCATGACATGGGATAAACTAGTTGAATTGTAAAAGACAAAAATTACATGTTGAAGAAGCATAAGTCGTGATTAATTACGAAAAAACACTTGTCGTCATTGCATAGTGTTTCAACATCGAAGGTTGATACGTCTCAAACGTATCTACTTTTCCAAACACTTTTGCTATTGTTTTGCCCTCATTTTTGCATGATTTGAACAAAACTAACCCGGACTGACGCTGTTTTCAGTAGAGCTGCCTGTATGGTTTTATTGTGGGCAGGAAAAATTGATTTTTAGGTGTCTCAGAAAATTCCAAGAAAAATCCCAGAAAATCCATGCACCCGAAGGGCCATTGTGCCAGAAGTGGGGCCAGAGGGCAGCCAGGGGGCCCCAGGCGCCCTGCTGGCGCGGCCCCACCCCTGGCCGCGCCAGGAGGCCGCCTGGGAGGGTCCTCCCCCCTCTGGTGCCCTACCTTGGCTCCTATTTATTCCCATGGCGAGGAAACCCCAGAACAGAAGTCGTTTTTCCAGTTTCCGTCGCGGAGCCGCTGCCACCCTCTGTTCTTCTTCGGGAGGGCTAATCTGGAGGCTGATTTGGCCTCCGGAGAGGGGAGATCGTCGCCATCGTCATCATCATCACCACTACATCCTCCCTCCATGACTTCTCCTTCCATGTGTGAGTAATTCCCTGCTGTAGGCAAAGGGGATGGTAGGGATTGGATGAGTTAGATCATGTAATAGTTTATCAGATTGTTGGGGGCATGTTGCCTATCATCTGCTTTGGTGTTTATCATCTTTGCTTCAACTTGTTGCTCTTAATGCTTGTCACTTTGGGCCCGAGTGCCATGTTTTCAGATCTGAACCCTATGTGTTTGCATGAATATATTTGTGTTATTGATCCTATCTATGAGTTGTTTGCACCTATTATGGTCCGGAACCGGCGATCCCAAAGGTGACAGCTTGGGACACCAAAGGGGATGGTCCATAATTTGAGGATTTCATGTATCCATTGAGTTTATTGCTTTGTTCCGGTGCTCTTTGACAGGAGCACCTTAATCTCCATAAGTTCCTTTTGGCCCCGTTCGTAGCGGGATGGTAGGACAAAAGATGTTGTGCAAGTTCTTATTGCAAGCATGTACAACTACCTGTGGGATACATGCCTAATGTTTGATATTTGCCTAGATGATCATTACTTTTCTATGTGCCTTGCCCCAAGTTAGATTCATGATGTATCTCATCCATGCAGCGCCCAACCATCCATCTCTCTAGCCTACAGTGTTTCAATCCTGCTGGTTATTAGTTGTTACTTTTGCTGTTTACTTTTGCTGTCACCACCATCACTATCATATCACCATTACCACTTATCTTTTGTTGCAAGTAAGTATATTTCAGGTGCGGTTGAATTGACAACTCAACTGTCAAAGCTTATAAATACTCTTTGGCTCCCCGTGTGTCGAATCTATAAATTGGGTTATTCTTACCCGCGAAGACTATCTCGATCCCTTACGATTGAGGGTTATCAAAGGTCTCCTGGAGCTTAATACTAAAGCGCCGACCTTCTACCAGGTGAGGCCTATCGCACAGACCCCGGCCCTCGTCGCACCAGACGCACTGCGGGAGCCTATCGTCGTCGGACGACATTTTCTATGTTCACAATTCAAAGATTAAACTCTTCTAAAATTAAATATATGTCCTACAAAACTAAATTAGATCATTATCATTCATCACGTGTTTACTATCGGTCTGTCGGGTCTTTTATTGAACACTCTTAGCTCAGGTGGTGTATACTTACACCAAAATGTCCAGCACACGGGAACGAAGGAGAAGCAACCCCCACGACCACTTATGGGATTTTTCTTCTCTCATATATAGTGGAGACTCTACCTCACTGATTTTTTGACCCAACAGACTTAAAGTCAACCCAAAATGTCGTTTAATTATCTTTCTAGTAAATGTGGGCCACTTGATATTTCCACATATTCTAGCACAAGTCATGCCAAAATTCATGAAAAATCCGGCATGACCTTTACTAGTTGTATATTAAGCACTTACGATAAATAGGTGTTCAATATTAACGAGTTACTAAATAAACTAGTTCTATTAAGCACTTACTATAAATAGGTGTTATATTCAAAAAATAGATTATGTTTAGCTCTTTTAGTTTTTTATAACTACTATATCCAAATCACACAAACATGATTTTTATATATAAAAGATAAGAAGAAGAGGCTCACCAAGGTGGTGCCGACGACGGGACCGTGCGGGCGATTGACGATGGTTAGGACGGGGACAAGATCACTTGGATGGATCGGGGCCTTCAAATCTTGACAAATTTTGAGCAAAATGAAGGATGAATTCGAGCTTTGGGGAAGAACAAAGAGGAGAAGGAAACGAGAAGAACAGATCGATCTAGACGACGAAGGGTTTATATTGAAAAACCTTTAGTCCCGATTCATAACATAAACCAGGATGAAATGTGAGTTTCTATTACCGGTTCGTGCCATGAACCGGGACTGAAGGGCCTGGTGGGGCCCCAGCCTGCCACCACCTCTTTAGTCCCAGTTCGTGGCACGAACAGGTACTAGAGGTTCAACATGAACCGAGACTAATGATGCCCGGCTGTCTAGCTGTTGGAACCGGCACTAATGCTCACATTAGTGCCGGTTCGTTTACAAACCGGGACTATTGGGCCTCACGTAAAGTCGTTTTTCTACTAGTGCTAGTACGTACGTACATCCATGTGACACATATCTATTTGTTTGAGCTTCTAACACACACACACACGGGGTAGAACTCATTACTGCAGCTATCTCCACACTTCTGGTTTCATAAAGGCTGAGAAGATCATTATATGATTTAGAGACAATATACTAAAAACACCAGGGGGCACTGGTGGTAGTGTGGGTGACTCTGATAATGTAGTAAGAAATGGACTTTTTAGTCTGACACACCCTTATAAAATTTCATGATTGGTCTTATTTGGAACATTAGAGGCTTAGGTCAAAAAGGGAAACTACAGTGCCTGTCTGACTTAGTGAGTAAATATAAGCCTGATTTTTTAGGTTTTCAAGAAATTAAAAGAGAAACACTGTCTGACTCCTTTCTTCACACCTCAACTGGGCCTACTGCTTATGAATGGCATATTCTCCCTACAATTGGCTCGGCTGGTGGTATCCTTGTGGGTACTAAAACTAATTGTGTTGAGGTTCTTGATGTAAGTCTTAAGAAATATTGCATTGTTGTCTCCTTGAAAAACAAACCTGATAATTTTTGCTCGCACTTGATTGTAGTATATGGTACAACTTATGTTGTAGATAAAGTTGATTTTATTGCTGAATTACATGAAAGCTTGGAGGGCCTATGCTATCCTGTTTTGGTTTGGGGGGGGGGATTTTAACCTGATTAGGGAAACTAAAGAAAAAACTTCTGGTAGCATTAACTATTCTTGGAATTTTCTGCTTAACGACTGGATAAACAAATGGGGTTTGATGGAGTACAAGTTGTCTAATAGGGTGTATACCTAGAGCAACAACCAAGCTAACCCCATTTTTGCCACTATTGACAAAGTTTTCTCTGCTACTGACTGGGATAGTTACTTCCCTCTCACCACCTTGTGTGCCTTGCCTAGAGTGGGGAGTGACCATGCTCCCATTTTACTGGACTCTGGTATGGGGGTATGTAATCCAGTCAGACCTTTTAAGTTTGAAAATGGTGGCTTGAGCAACCTGACTTTTGGGCTCTGGTTGGATAAAAATGGGCCACACCTTCCCTTATAATAATGCTATTAATACTTGGCATTTTAAAACTAAAATTTTGAGAAAGACTATTAAAGGATGGAGCATCAACATTGAAGCTGCCATGAAAAAAAGGAAGAAAGAACTACTTCTACAATTTGATATCCTGGATATCTTCTCGGAACAGAATAGGACTAGTGCGGAAGATATCCTCAGGATGCAACAAATTAGAGATGAGCTCCATGAAATTTGGAGGAAAGAAGAAACTGCCATGTGGCAGAGATCTAGAGACAGGAAAATTAAAGAAGGTGATAAGAATACAACATATTTTCATGCTGTTGCTAACCAACGTAGAAGGAAAAACCAGCTGTCCGTCTTGGAAGGTCCAGATGGGCCTATTTACTCTACTAAATACATGCTAGAGGTTGCAACTAACTTTTACAAAAACCTCTTTTGGTTTGAACCTAGACGTAGCATTCATCTTGATGACCATTTTTGGTCTGAAGAGGAGCTAGTGACAGAAGCTGAAAATACCATGCTTGAGAGGCCATTTTCGGAGGAGGAAATTAAAGAAGCCATTATTGGATCTTATGCTAATGGAGCCCCTGGCCCTGATGGTCTCTCTTTTCTGTTTTGCCAACAATTCTGGGATACTATTAAAAAGGACTTTATGGCAATTGTGAGAGACTTTGAAAATGGGGCCTTGGATACCCAGAGATTAAACTATTCTATAGTCACACTTATCCCTAAAGAGCCTGATGCCAAAAACATGAAAAAAATTAGACCCATTTGCCTGAGAAATTGCTCTGTGATTTTTTTTAGTAAGGCTATGACAAACAGGGTTTCCCCCGTGGGGCATAGGCTACTGTCTCCATGTCAATCCGCCTTTGTGAGAGGCAGGTTTATCCTAGAAAGCGTAGTTACTGCCCATGAGGCTATCTATGAAGTTCACAAATCCGGAGAGGTTGGGATCATTCTCAAATTAGATTATGAGAAAGCCTATGATTGTGTAAACTGGGATTTCCTAGTGGAGATGTTAACATCTAGGGGTTTTGGGGCTAAATAGATTAGGTGGAACCTATCCATTCTGCAACAATGCTCCTTTTGTGTTAAGATCAATGATGTATTAGTACCCTACTTTGTGTGTGTGGGGGGGGGGGGAAGCGGTTAAAATAAGGAGACCCTAGCTCACCCATGCTTTTCAATCTTGTGGCTGATGTGTTTTCTATGATGTTGGTTAAAGCTACCAGCAATAACATAATATCTGGGATTATTCCCCATATCATCACACGTGGACTAATATGTTTACAATATGCTGATGATACAACACTACTAGGCAAAACCCTAGTAGTAGCGCTTGTTTTATAGCTAGTAGTAGCGCTGGTACCAGCGCTACCACTAAGGCACCACAGCTAACTAGTAGCAGTAGCGCTGGAATGGGAGTGCTATTGCTATACCTAGTTAGCAGTAGCGCTTGTTCTAAAAAGCGTTGTTGCTATACCTAAGTAGCAGTAGCGCCTGTTCTAAAAAGCGATGCTGCTAACTTTTCCTGTATTTTTAAAAATACAGCTTATTTTTGTTGTGGTTTTATATACAGTACTTTCATCATATGATTTTACGACCATGATTAGTTATTATATATACAGTGGGTGAAATGAACGTGGAGTAGATTCAAGTGGAGGCAACATGTGGTGCATGAGGCAACATGTGGTGCATGTTGAAAATACTACTAATCCAAACTTGATCTAGTTTGGATTAGTAGTACTTTCGATGTGCACCACATGTTGCCTCCACTTGAATCTAATCCATGTTCATTTCAGCTACTGATATATGTTTTTTGGGGGGAACCGGCACAACCCTCAAGGGGTGGCCTATCACATATATACACAGCCGGTCTATTCTCATAAAATTATGAGAATAATATTCTCATAACACTTCCGAACTGCATTGTAATACTGCATTGGAAAGCTATGCGCACTGCTTCCTTCTTCTGTTCCGAACCACATAGAGGGGCAGTAGCAAACCTTCATGGAGCAGCGTTTCTGGCTAGTTTGATCGATTTCTATTGTTTTATTTGTGTGTGCGCTGATTTAATATGTGATTAAACACGCAATTCTGCGAGAAAACGACGGAAATCATTTGATTTGGCGGATCTGCCTCTGTTCTTCCGCACATGCAGGAGCTTCGCATCCTGCTGGCGGTTCATATTCGATTTTATAGCGTGATCCTAGTGTGTTACTAATTTCGCGTTCATGTTTGTGTTATTCCGCGACAGATTAATTTGCTAATAGGATTGAAATTTTAGTATAATTGGTCGAGTATCTCTCTGTTCTAGCGCAAAAATGGCAAGGTCTCTGCCCTTCCCCGTCCGGATCGAAATTGTTGTGTTTTTATGTAATTTTCTGTTGTTTTCGGCAATTATGTGCTGCCTTGCACCTATCCGTATGAATTGCAGCGGATTAAATTGTTAATTTTGAAGAATTTAACTTTTCTCCATGTTTTTTGTATTCGAGCGGGCGCCACTGGCTTTGGTTATTACTCAAGATGTTTTTTGAGATTTTGCGCATTATATAGTTGTTAGAACTGCATTATAGCCTGTGTTTTTTGTCTGCGAATCGTGGAGGGGTGAACTGCAGTAATATGCAATGCGGGGGGGGTGGGGGACTAGTTTAATAAGTTTTTTGCTTGGTCAAGCGCGGTGGACTGCAGTAATATGCAATGCGAAATGCACATTGTCATGTTACCGCACTGCTTTATTTGTCGTTTTACTTTTTTTTGGGGTTGTGTCTATACATATATATATTGGTGGGTCAATTGGCTCCCCTCCCACCTTATCCCTGGCGGCTCCCATCCCACCTTATCCCTGGCGACGAACATTGCCTGCTCTTTTTGCCACTCTTCCTCGATCTGTCTTCTTCACAACCAAACCCTACGCCTGGCAATGGATTGCGCGTGCGGCTGCCTGGCAAGGTTGGAGCCCATGCTGGAGACATGCGTTTTTTCTGAAGGGTTGGTTCTGAACCAGAGGCAGCGGCACAGCGCGCTCTGTTCCCTTCTCTATTCTTCAGGTATTGGATTTCGGGCTCCATTCATCCATCAGATGACTGACGATGATGTCAATGCTTCATGGGTATGTATTTCTCGCATAGTCTTTTTCATGTGTTGTGTGTAGTTAACACTATCAGAATATTTGTAGCAGTATTAGTTTCTGAAGAAACTTTTTTCACTAAGTATAAGTGAACTGCTTTTCACATAGTAGTTTTATTATGAATATTGTAGGAGCAGCAGCAATTTTGTCTAGTCAATATTATTATATGTTGACATCAATATTTATTATGAAGATTGTAGCAGCAATTTAGTTTCTGAAGATTGTAATCTTTTTCTTATTTTTTCTGTTCTTATTGTTTTGCTTGCAGAAATTCCCTTCTGGTCTAGTCAGGGTAACAGAAAGCTGTGTTAATTTGGTCTTGGTTAGCAAGAATGGATATCATGAATTTGATGTTATGTATTCTGTTGGCTCTGATGATTGTTTGGTTCTCAAAGATGGCTGGAGGGAATTTGTGGAGGAAGCTGGTCTTCAGGCTGGGGATGTTGTCATGGCTATGTTTTATAGGCATGCAAATGTTTGGAAATCAAGTTAAATTTGCTTTAGATCAGTCTTGCTTGAGCAGCAGCAGCATGAGACAATTTTGTTGTAATAATTTGACATTTTTGTGTGGCTTCTAGTTTATTTCCTATAAGAAATCTGAGTATAAGTGAACTGCTTTTCACATATAGTTTTTCATGTGCATCCTATCAGCAGCAACAGTTGAAGCAATATACAGACTGGAAACACCCACTGAGCTTTTTTTTTCTTTTAACCCACATACGGAACTAGAGTGCTTAATAAAAGAGGATTGCAACAACCATTATAGTAGCAGCAGTTTTGTGAAAGAAAACTCTCTGTGAACTGCTTTCATAGATGGTATTTTATGTGTATCCTAGCTACAGCAGCAGTTGAAGCAATATACATACTGAAAACAAGCTACTGAGAACTGCATATTGTTGATAGATACAAACCAAGGTTCTGCGCTCATAATTAACAAAGTACATCATCAAGCAAACTAATGCAACATAAGAAAACATTGTGCCAAAGCAAATTACAACGAAAGCAAACTAATCTACATAAGCAGAAGGAAACAAATCGAGCAATTGTGACAGGAATCCTTGGCTATCAACATCTGGCCTGCTTCACCAGTTCCACCCGTGGGAGGTGGAGGTGGAAGTTGATCCCCCCTTGCCCGCCACCCTCCAGGATGACCTCGGGCGCATCCTTGTCTTCTCTTTTGCAGAGCGGGTGAGGCCTTTCTGCACTGTGGTGATGCGGTTCCATACCTCGAACGCAGTGTAGGCGTCCTTGGCAGCGTACTCAACGTGCCTCATGCTGAGAATCGAAGTCCACTGGCTGTGGTCGTGGTCTGTCATCTTTTTCTTCATGTCTGCGTATTCGTCGTCGATGATGGCAGCAGATACATCGCCAAGTGAGTCCAGTGGCTTCGTTCCATCAGGCACCCTCTAGTTCGCCTGAATGTCGACGAAGTTGGGGATGTGGAGGCTGCAGCGTGAAAGTTTCTCCTTGTCCTGGTCGATGCAGAAACCAGCAAACTCGTACCTAAGCAAAGTGAACCACAAGTTATACTTTTCGAAACTGCATACAGAGACATATAGAATTGCAACACAGATGAAAAGGAGAGACCCATCGGCCTGCAACTATATTTTACTCAGCAGAAAGAATGGCTTACCTTGGGTCGCCGAGGAACCTGTCGAAGGTGATGCATCTCTCGCCCATTGTAGCGCATACTTGGAAAAGCAACACTGGGTGATATTTGCCGATGGAGAGTTGAATCACGACCGCTCTGCTCTTGTCGGGTGTGTACTCGAGGTCGATGCCGACGATCTTCTGGCGGCGCCCCCGGAGAACTGCCTTGTACTCTTCGACGTACGTCGCCATGGCGTCCACGTCGTTGGTGTAGATCACCTTGAGCTTTGTCTTTCCGTGCGCCAGGACATCGTCGTAGGTCTTGGTGAACGGCATGGCTGGAAAGAGGAGGAACAGGAGGAGGAAGCGCAGCGTTCTGTGTTTCTGCGAACGATCATGGTGATGGAGCGTGGGATTTAAAGGGTAGCGGCAGCAACTTCTGCCGAGGGCACGATCTCGTCCTCCAACCGTCATGGCGATCGTGTGTTCGTGATGATCGTGGCCTTCGCACGTCTTCCAACCGGCCGGATAGAGGAGTGGGCGCGCGACGCTTCGGGCGATCGTGGGCGCGTTTATTTCGTGCAGGCGAACCGATTCGTTTTCTGTAAGCGAACTGCATCGTTTTGAAACCGAGCCGTTTTTTGTAACCGAACTGCATCGTGTTACAACCGAGCCGTTTTTTTATTTTTTGTCTATGACCTGTGGGCGTGTGGGCCTTTTATTCATTAAGCCTCTCTTTTTCTTCTATGTTTCTTACAGTCCCCCTTCTCCTTCCTCTCCCCCGCACAAAAATCCCCCTGCCCTCGTGCTCTCGCGTTGGAGAGCGACGACGCACGCAACCGCCGCCGTCCGTAGGGGCGCTCTCGTGGTGGACAGCGACGACGCCCGCTGCCGCCGCCGTCCGTAGGGGCGCCTCCTCCGCCGTCGCCGTCCGCAGCCGCCTCCTCCGGCCGTCACATCGTCTCACGGTGAGCCCCAAATCGCCCCCAACCCGTTCCAGATCTTGTACTAGGGTTACTTTTGGAGCGAGCGTCCTCTTCTTAAGTTTGTTTTGTATGCTTGAAATTGCAACGCCCTATGGATTGAAAGTTTTTCTCTGCCTGTTTTTGGGGTTTGCTGTCTAGGGTTTAATTATTATCCCTTTCTGATTACAGAAACAACATGGCTTCTTCCTCCCCAATTGATGCCTCACCAGTTAGAACGGCTTCCCCATCTGGTACTACATCAAAGTGAACTGCATTTTTCATACACGGTCATTTGCTTTTTGTTGAACGAAATAGTGCACTGCATCGTAGATTCCTTTACCAAGGCCATTTTTTCAGACATGTGGCAAACTGATATGAACTGCCTCAAGTTAATTGTTTTTATTTTTTTGGAATGACATTAAGTTACTTGTTATGTTTAATTGTTAAACATAAACTGCTAAAAGAGCACTGCATTTGGACATTGCTTTGTATTTTTTTGTTTATCCACTATGCGGTTTCCAAATTGATATGAGCTGCATTAAGTTTTAGTTTTTGCCTCTCACAGAACTGCATGAATTTGTTTTGTTTTGTATGTCTAAGCGCACTTCATTTTATATGTGGTCAATTGGTTACTGAACGAATTAGTGCACTGCATCATATATCCCTTTACCAATGTCCATTTTCAGACACGCGTCAATATGATATTCAAGCGACATGAACTGCATTTAGGTTTTCTGTTATGTTTTAATTGTTAAACATAAACTGCTGAAAAGAGCACTACATTTCTACATTGTGTTTCCAAGTTGATATGAGCTGCATTAAGTTTAGGTCTCCCTCTCACACACATATTTTTCTTATGTTTTTCTTACCCACAGTTTTATGTCTTGGTGGGTCCAGGGGTGGTGGTGTTGACTATTTGATTACACGTTATTTCACAGCTGATGTTGTCGGTGGCGGGACATCTGATCAGGGCAGCATTCTACCTGAATTGAGTGAAACCCAGTCTCAATCTGTTGATGGCACAGAACCAGTTACACGGGATTGGATGGTCCCTTATCATATTGCAGCTGATGTTGAGAGGAAAAGGCAGAAAGCGATTGCGCTCGGTAATACTTTCGTGAAGGCTCATAAGGCGAAGCAAGTAAAGTTTGAGGAGGGTAAGGAGATAGGAAGGAGGATTGCAGATTTAAAGAAATCTGCTAAGTTTGCCCCCGCGAAGAATCCTGTGAAGAGAAAACTGAACACTGTTGCGGAGCAAGGTTCAAGTTCTCCACGGCGGAGCCCGCGTGTTGATTACTCAAAGAGGGCTAATTATGCCGAGGTTGATGCGGATGGGATTCAAGGAAAGCGGAGACGGGCGGACGATCACTCTGGTGTTGATTCTGAGCGTCAATCTAAGCTGGCGCGAGAAAATGCAGCTGGAGAAGCGCTGGACAGTGATTCTGATGAGGATGATGTTGATGTTAGGAAGGTATACGTTGTTTATTTATTTTTTCTTCTGTTTTTTAAGTTGTTTAGCATGAGTTTGCTGATGTGAACTGCATTTTTTATTCTTTTTTTTGTAGACTGCTAAGAGTACCAAGAGGAAGAGGTCTGAAGATGATGTTGCGCATGAATGGCGTTTTAACAAGACTGTTCGGCTGTCCATTCCAAACGTATGCACATCTGTCGCCTTGTTGGGTGAGGCGCATAGAACTTTGGTGCGGCAAGCAGGTTTTGGCATTGTCTTCGACCTGAAATTAGAGAAGAATGTTTCTCGTGTTCTTATGTGCAAGATGATGGGAAAGACCTACTTATTTTACTTCGCACGCTGGCTGCGGATCCTGTGAAGGTTAATAAGACTGTGAAGGGTGTTTTTCTCATTGTTTTCCATTGCTTGCTTTGTCCCAGCCCTGCAACTCGGTTGTCTAGGGTAGCTAATATGGTTGAAAACTTGGATTTTGCATCTATGGCTAGCATGGACTATTGTCAGCTTGTTGTCGACGAGCTGCAGGCCGCTGTGTACAAGTGGAATTCTAAAGGGAGCAAGCAGAACTGCGCTGAGGGTTGCACCATCGTGCCCCTGTTCATGTACCTCAATTCGTTGAATCTTTGAAAAGTATCGGTTATGGATAGACGCACACCACGCGCAGCAATACTGTTCCATGTGCAGTTGAAGAAGATTCACAACGCCGACATTATTGTCAGGGGAAAGATACACCTGGACTCTTACAAGTTTGGCAAGCTGCCGGTTAGTGCATAGCCAGCCTTTGTGTTTGTTTTATTCCTTTTTTTTTCGCCATGCTAAATGTGAACCTCTTATGTACTTTTTTTTGTGAACTGCATCTTTTTTTTTGTTAATTTGTTCAGTGGAAGGCGGAAGCGGACATTGTGTACAAGCGGACTGCAGTTGCCGAAGCGCCTGCAATGTTTTGTGAGCCTCTTGCTAGGGCGGCTCCAATTCGACGGGGTCATGGTTTTGCTAGGGCGGCTGCTGGAGGTTTTTTTGGCGAGGCTTCTGCTGATCGCAATAAATTTGTTCAGGTCGATGAACTTCTCGATAGGGTCATCAATTTAACTTCTGATTTTCCAACATCTGGTTCCAGGATGAGGAATATTGCTGGATTGTTTCCTGAAGGCAAAGGCCCTTCTGAAGCAGAAATCGAGGCCGCTCATAACTTTGACCGTGGGCAGCTTGAATTCCTTAAGTAGACAGTTACGAATAGCAGGTCTTCATTCGTTCAGTTTAAGCAGTCTCAGGACGACAAGTGTGCTAGGTATGAGCAGGAAGCTGAGGCAATTGTGAAGGAAATGAACAGGCATGAAGATGTTGTCCGGCCTTCTTTGCCTGACCCCGCAGCTGTGGATGTATGTCTTTTTTTCATATGTGAACATTTTTTTACCCATTTTTGTTATCTATTTTTTCTGTGTGTTATGGCATTGACTATTTGTTTTCGCATCCTTTTGTTCTTTTCGCAGTGTGGAGGAGAATCTTCTAATGCTAACGCTTGTCGTGATGATGACCACCAGGACCACTACGGTGTTGATTCTGATTATTTGTTTGACAGGCCATTGTCCCCTGTTGACGAAGCTGCCAAAGACAATCCTCTTGACGAAGGCGTCATCGACAAGGTTTGATATCTTCCTTTTTTTTGTTACACTGAACTTCATTGTTTAATTTTTTGTAGTGTCCAAAACAAACAATCATATTTTTGCACCAGCAGTGGCAGCGAACTACAGTTTTTAACTTTTTTGTAGTGTGCACCCGTAGTGGTAGTGCACTGCAGTTGTTGTTTAGAGAAGAAGCATCATGTTTTAGCAGTGAACTGCATGATCTGGTGTTGGTTTTTTAGTTGTAGAACTGCATTTTGGATAATAGTTTTATTTTTGTTTTTTGTTTTTTAGGATGGCGAATCAAACGTGGAAATACATGGAAAGGTGGCAGATGGTGACGCTGGCAAGGACGAGGAGGCTGACAAGTGTAAAGAGATGGAAGGCGACGCTTCTCTGGTGAGTATAGAGAATTTGCATTTTGTGTTTTATTTTTTATTTTTCATGCGAGCTTCATGGTCCGTTTTATTAGTGAACTGCATTCTCTCTTTTTGTGTAATGTGTTTTATTTTTTAACTTACAAGAACTGCAGATTAAATGTTGAAATCCAAGCGGAGCGCATCATGGAGGATGATAATGTGGAAGGGAGAGGAGGGGAGGAGCCTAATGCGGAGGTTGATAAGGCTGATAAGGCACAAGAGAGAGAAGGAAGGGAGGATATTGTGGATGGTGATAAGCATGAAGAGAGAGAAGGAGCTCCTCGTGTTACAGTTGAAATTGTAGAAGAGACAGAAGGAACTCCTAGAGTCGGATTTGATGCTGCGGGGACATCCACTGGCATTGATGGTGTTGGTGGGCCTACTGTTTTGTTGCTTGGCGATGAGGTGCCTGAGAAATTTTGTGTCGTCCCTCGCGCCCCCGAGCAATCTGTTGGCAATCTGGCTTTCCCAGCCGAGACAAGCAAAGTCCCAGCTGAATCAGTTTCGATTGTTTCTGAAGAGGAACAGCCAAGACTCTCTCAGGACATGAGCAATCAAGCATCGCTTGACGATGATATTACCGGGCTGGATCACTTGACGCTGAGCGAAGATGTATCTGAGCACCCGCAGGAAGTGTATTCTGAAACCGAAGGTAAGCGAACTGCATTATTTTTGTTCTTTCTCGGGGGCAAAATGGACCGTGTGTGTTTTATTATCTGATATCGTTCCCACTCTGTATGCAGATGAGGAATTACCTGTTGTTACTCCTTCGAGGATTGATCCAGGTCTTATGAGAAGATACAATGAGTTATATGACGCTATTACGAGGGCAAGGAGGGATAAGAAGAAGAAGTATGACCTTTTTTGTCTTACACCCCGGTTATTTAATATGTTATTTTTTAGGGACACCCATCTTATCACTTTTTGCTGGGCTTTTTCCTTCTTGTCTGAAGGCATCTAGTTGCATTCAAGGGCGAGTTTGGTGATATTACTATTGGTCATGTTGGCGAGTCTTTTTGGTCGTATGGAACGCTGAGCACGCGCCTCGCAAACATTGGCGTGTCTATGTTAGCTGAGAGGTTCAAAGGATCTCAAACGATGATTGTCCCGTACAACCTATGTGTAAGCATTTTCATTAATTTATATTTATCCCTCATCCAATTTTTATTTGTGCTATAAGCATTTTCATTAACTCTCTTGTTTTGTCTTTTTGGCAGAATTCCATTTGGAACGGCGGTGCCACAAATAGGGCTTTGAAAAAGATGTTTTCTTCAAGCGTAGAGGAACGTGTGGACAAGAAAAACTTGGTAACGCATTTGGACCATTTTCGTCATCTTGAAAATAAGTTTTCTGTTTTTCTATTTTCTCATCTGGTTTGTTTTATTCTTTTTTTATTTCAGATTATGTTTGCAACATTTGATCCTCCTCCCGCAACAATGAAGGGCGCGATAGGCCACTACTACTTGGTCACTTTGAACCTGCGAGAGAAGCGTTTTGAGTTTCTCGACTCATTGAACGACGCTGACAGCGCTCCTGCCAATCTTGTCTTCAGGAAAATGGTAAGGAACATCAAAAAAGTTTGGAAAGATGGCAGCGCAATCTGCGATGAGCCGTTGAACCCTCCCACCCTTGACGGCTTCGCGCTGACTCATGTTAATGTCCCGCAACAGGGAAACGGGTTTGTACTTGTTCTCCTTTTCTTTTTCCTCCTTCAGTTTTTTTGTTTAAGTGAGTTGCATTGTTTTTACAAAATTAGAAGCACCTTTTTCCTTGAGCGAACTGCATTACTAATGTGTTATTAGTTGTTCTCCCTTGGTTTTTTGTGTGTATGGAGCTGCATTGTTTTACTAACATCAGTAGCACTTCATTATTGAGTGAACTGCATTAGTAATGTGTTTGTCTTGGTTTTCTTGCAGACATGATTGTGGATTTTACATGTTCCAGTTCATGCAGACCTGGGATGGTGAAACGATTGCCAAGTTTGGGAAGGAGCACATTGGCTACATCAGGAAGGCGATGCTCTATAGTTGGCTGGCCTCTTCGCATTGCTGTCTGGACCTGACATCACTTTTAATTTTTAAAGAAGGTTATTACATTTTTTCAGTCACACATCCTTTTATTAAGTGAACTTCATTGATACAGAAAGGGGAGGTCCACTACTTTTGTTAAGCTTTTTAGTAGAACCCCATTCGCATGTTAAAATGACTTTCGTTAGTGAACTTGATGATTCTTTTCATTTTGGTCATTATCCATTTTTTTGTGCAGGCTTTGACGAAGGCGCACACCAAGGTGGTATTTCCTTGTTTGAAACTCAGGTTCACACTCCAACGATTCAGAAATTTGTCGTTGATGAACCCCCCGTTAAGCTTGTAAAATAACCGGTGTGTAAGTGGTTGAGGAGTGGCGCCGGCACTTCGAATGAAAAAGCTGTTGAGAAATCTCCTGTCAATGTCAAGCATGGGAAGAAATCAGTGAGCCCTCCGAATGCTGAAGATAGTGATGATGATTTTGAGAGGCCACCACCAGTGCCTAGGAGGACCATGAGCGTAGCTGTGGAACGCCCGACCGACAGCGAGGCACTAGTTTTATCAAATAAGAGGCCTGTGCAGAAGCCATCAAAGTTTAGATCTCCTGTACAGAAGTTGAAGCTTGCGAGATTCAGCTATCTTGCGGAGATGAGGAAAGTCTTGCAACTCATCACGAGCACACCATTCAGGCAGAAATACAGCGAGTCAGTTTTTTTTTCGTTAGTTTTTTCGTTTTTTGATTCTTAATGTGTGTAATGTTTTTCTGTGTTTTTCCTTTCGTGTTCCTTACCCCCCCACCCTTGCCGTTTGTTTTGTGCAGGTGCACGCTTTTCATGCACAGGAATCCTGTCGAAGTCTACACTGTGAATGTGGACTACATGTTCTTAACTTTCACCAGAGGTGGTTTCATGGACTCGGATTTGATGGATCATATCATCAGGTACTAGAAGAATGACGAGCATATAAATGTGGTTTATCGATCTGGGGAACGCGTTCTCCTGTCCCCTTTGTTTATCACGGTATTTCTCTTTTTCCCTTTTTTTTCTTTTTTCTTCTGGAGTGAACTGCAGTTAATAGTGTATAATAATTTGTTTTAGCAATGTACTGAACTGCATACATTTTTTTTGTGTTTAACCCATGTATCTTAAATGAAACAAATTAGGGGGAGAAGTGTGAACTGCATACTGTTTAGAGAAGCGTGATCCGTTTTTTCATTAAGCGTCAGAGTGAACTCTGAGGGGGAACTGCATTAATGTTCTTTTGTGAATTACCCACACGCAGTATGTGCTTCAAATGAATGATCACGCGGATAGAGATGAAGATGGAAACGTTGTGTTGCCTTTTGTCCACGGCAAGTTTAACGTTGACGATGCAGCAAAGCAGTTCAAAGTTTATGTTCGTGATGACGAGAACCTTCTTGATTGCAAATTAGTAAGTTATCAGATTTGCTTTGTTCAGCCTTATGTACTTATTTTCTCTCCCAATTTTTTCCAGTAATCCTTTTTCACTCATCAAACCCATAACAAATTTGATGAAACAAAATAAGATTCTGTTACCATGCATGAAAGACCAGCATTATTCGCTATACACGATGAATAGGCACCGCGAGACCCTTGATATTCATGACACGAGGAGGTACAGTGGACCGATTGATCAAACGACGAGGTGGCATAAGTCTGAATACCACAGCGACCGCACTGAAATGGTAAATTTTTTCCTTTTTCACCTTCTTCTTGTTTTCATGCGTGCGCGTGTCGAACAATATTGTTGTGATGTGTATTTTTTTTCACCAGATGATCAGGATGACCGCATTGTTGAAGAAGGTTTACGAAGAAAAGTAGTACAAGAGAAAGGAGTCGATAGACTGGGTCGATGTTTCAAAGAAAGCTAGCTTTTTGGGCTCCCCTGAGCAGGGCCCCAACGAGTGCGGCTTCTTTGTTCTGAAGATGGCTCAGTTTTTCGACAGCAAAAGCTTTGTTGTGAAATTCGCAAAGCGTAATGTAAGTATCTTTTTTAACCCAATAATAATCCCTTATTCTTTGATATTTTTTTTTGTCAGTTCTTTTTTGTAGATGATCTTGTATATTTGTTTTTTTTGCTTCATCGCAGGAAGCTACTGTTGAGGAATGGAAGGCTGAGTTCTTGTTCCAGATCTTGTTCCACCCTGAAAACATGGTCGTAGTCACCGAGTTCCCGGAGGATCTAAGAAATCTCTGCATTTCTCTTGGCTTTTCTCCAAAACTGGATTGCAGGAGCAGGATGAGGCATAAATGATAGCAGATCTTTTTTATGTGTGTTGATGTCTTTTCGTGTGTGCTCCAAATCTTTCATTAAATAGTATGTATGGTCGGTGTGTGTAGTTCTCGATCTGGAAAACTGTTCACACCATGCTGTGTGCTTTTGTATATACCGGGCTAGTTAGTTTTTGTGTTTTTCTTTTTGTGGCAGAGAGGGACAATGTCAAATATGTACATAATGGAGCTTTCAGCCAATTCATCCTTGTTTATTGTAACATGTTCGCAGCGCACTACATTCACTCATATGAGTAGCAGCCAAGTTTTTTTTTAAATATACGCATCGGCACTGCATCTTACCTTATCACATGGGACAGCAAAGAGGAATTCAAGGTGTTTGTCATCAAGTTTCAAAATTTTGGAAAAATTGTATTAGAAGACAGAAAATCAACCGTGTCTGCTAAGCCAGAGCTCAATTTTTACATTTTTTGCACTAAGCGCACTGCTCTGTATACTCGAAGCGGACTGCACTGTAAGCTTTAAACGCACCACACACACACTGCTCTGTACGTGAAGCCTAGTCTGAATCTATATTTTTTTCTTTCTAACTGCATTCTATATTGATTCACGGTCATCTCAGATTCTATACGACGAAGAGAACTGCATTCTCAAAATGACATTTTGATCTCAGGGTTTTCATACAGAAGAGAACCGCATTCTGAGAATGACATTTTCATCTTATTTCTTTCATATAGAAGAGAACTGCATTTTATCAAGCATACCACCCGCAGCACATTGATCACAAAGTATATATGGCATATGTTATATCTATTCATTTTGAACTTCAATATTACATGTTGAATTCTTTTTTTGCAGTCCACTGAACACAAGCTATATCTTATATACGATACGATATATATAAAGGATGAAGTTAATATATTTTTAAAAGGTAAGACTGTATATGTCTTGAGCTATGTCCTCTTCCTGCTGCTTCTTCTCAAATTGTGCACTGCATTTGTTTCAATGGTTGTTGCTGCTTCCGTTTTGCTCTTGTTGTTCACATTACCCCTCGTAACGCGACCGTGCGACTGCGATGCTTGCCTACATGCTGGATTCTGCGTTTTGCCTCTCCCCCTCGTTTTTGATGATGGTTCTTGGATGTCTTCATCTTCTTCTTCTGCTTCCTCATCTTCCTCTTCAGTTACATCAGCTTCGCTCTCTTCCTCGTTCTCTTCTCTGTCAGCATCTTCTTCGTCATCTTCTTCATCTTTTTCTTCTGTTCTATTTGGACAAGTTCTCGCGTTATGCTTCTCTCTCTTGTTCTAGACGCTACATAGTCTTCTCTTTGTCTTATCATCTCGTTGGTCAGGTTGGTGATCTGTGGCGGCATTTTCAGCCTAGATATTTTTCAGCCGCTCCTTACATGTTCTTGAGTTGTGTCCCGCAATCTTATTGCATGATTTGCACATCCTTACCCCCAGTGGTCTTCCTTCGCTGTCTAGTTCTGGCTCAGGCCTGCTATTTTTTTCAGGACTTTTTCCATTTGCTGCAGATTTTTTATTGGCTGATTTGCTTTTTTTTCTCCCTTTTGTGTTTGAAACAGGTGGGGGAAGAATTGTGTCATCCATATTATGAGCTGCACCATCGGCGGCATGTTCGCGCTCCTCTCCTTGTTCTTCACCCTGTGCATCCATGATCTTCTCCGCTTCTCCTTCTTCGTTTATTACGTCGACTTCTTGTATGAGTTCTCTCATCCCAGCTAATGCTCTGTTGTAGCCTCTATCCAATTTGACACCCCTGTTTGCCAGGTCCATTGCTGTTTCTGCAAGTAGTCTCCTACGGCAGAACATCGACCTCCCATCTGGAGCAGTTTGCTCATAGTCTCTACGGTCAAAAGTTGGATTTTGGCGCGCGTTCTGTGTGTATCTCTTCAATATGTACTCTTCAGGTATCTTGTCCACCCGCAACTGATCCAACATGCAAATGATGTGCACCCAGAACAGGCCTGCAGCAAAAGAATTTTTTGGGTTGCTCGTGTCAGCAAACTTCACATAAATATGCAACATTTGAATTTTTGGTTTGTGAACTGCATTATAAATAGGTCCTGGTTTTTCTGTTCTAGTGAACTTCACTAAGGTTTTTTTTTCATCTCTTTTTTGCTACCAGCAGTAAGTGAACTTCATTATGTTTTCTGTGTGCTTATTTTTTGTTTCCTGTCTCACTGACCTGTGTATGTCCACAGCTTGCATTCGCATTCATAGATACCGTTCGTCACATCAGCAACTACCTGGAACTCGTGTCTTGCCCAATCAAAATCATCAGACCGGTTGTAGTAGCACACCAAATGTTTCGTCGGGTTGTCAGGGGACTGCTCTGATCTGAATCCAGTGCTGCGGTAGTGCGTTTGCTTGAAGTCAACAAAGACCGCCCTGGTGTAAATCTTGGAGAGCCGAACCTCAAAACCAAACTGAGTAGTATTCTTTATTTCCGTCTGTGAAACAAAGAAAACCAGTTAAGTAGTTGTCTTTCACAGCTAAAATCAAGAAAGCGAGTAGTGTTTTATTAATTGGTCATCCAACTTAAAAACTTTCTTCTGTTTATATACCTCGTTAGCTATGGTCTCCGCGTGCTCGACGCCCTTCCTTGTCTGGATGCACCTGTCCACCTGCGACTCAAAGATGTGTAGGTCGTGTCTTTCCTTGACAAAGTTCCTCTTCAAGATCCGGTTCATGCTTTCACTTCTCTGTGTCGACGTCATCCGTGCACAGAACACCTCCTTGTAGTAAGCTGATATCCATTCTTTTCGGTCTGTCCAGAGCGCCTTCATAATTTCATCATTTTGCAGGTTATACTTGTCCATGAGCTCATGCCAAGCGCGTTCAAACTCTGATGGCATTAGCGGGTGGTTGAGAACGGAGGTCAGCTCATCCTTGAATGTCTCATACGCTTTGTAAAGCAAGGACAGGTGATCCTTGTATTTTTTCAGTATATGCCAACGACATAACTTGTGCAGCGTGCTTATTAGCGTACTTTTTATCGCGGCATCCATGGAGGGGCATTGATCTGCATGTTTTTGAAAAAAAACCAAGCAGTGGGTTATTGAGAGAACTGCATATCATTTTTCTGCTTTTTTCTTATTTTTTCATTGGATGGAAGAAATGGACTACAAAACTTGGCAGTGAACTGCATTGTTATTTAAACCCATTATTTTTTTCAACATACCTGTGAGTATGCAGATTGGCCGCTTGTTGTTCATGCAACGCAAGAACGTCCGGAACACTCACTCGAAAGTCGGTATTGTTTCGTCTCTGATGAGAGCCACAGCGAATATTGTACTTGGGCAATGGTGGTTGAATCCAACGAAGACGGCCAGAGGCATGTGGAACTTGTTGGTCTTGTAGGTCGTGTCAAATGTGACACAATCTCCAAAATCTTCGTACGATCCCCGGCAGCTCGCGTTCGCCCAGAATATGTTTCGCACACGGTTATCGACATCTTTGTCGTAATCATAGAAGAACTCCGGGTTTATTTGCTGCATCTTCTCAAAGAAAGCCCGGAGTTTCTTCACATCGTCTTCTGTTCCTCCCTCACGAATTGGTGCTTCCTGCAGTTCGAAATAATAATATACTTGCAGCATTAGAGACATACAGAAAATGCACAAGCGAACTGCATGAAATAGACGAGATATCGTTTTTTGTTTAGTGAACGTACCTGTTCACCCAGTCACGGCTGGTGCGCCCCATAAAGTGCAGCCCTCCTGACATCCTTGACATGGTTGACATCATCTGCGTGTGCGTCAGGTTGTCGCTCTGCATGTCCTTCACTAGTTTATCAAGTAACGGATCATCCATCTTATGCGAGTGCATGTGCAGAAGCATAGCCGGCCTGTCAATCATCATGTGGTTGTGATTGAGCTCAATCTCTGCTATCACAAACACATCCTTGATTTTTTTCCATCTCATTATCGCCTTGCAACCAGTCCTCTTTGATGTTTTCTCTCGCTTTCTGTCATAATCTGTGACAGTTTCCTTGCTTCTGCCTTCCTTTGAGCACACTATGTATTTGTTTGTTCTGTATCCGCCGTTTTTGCGTGTGTCGAAGCCTGCATGCCTCGCATACGTGTTGTAGAATTCTCGCGCGGCAGCGTGTGATGTGAATTGCATACCTTTCACAGGCACAAGTTCTTGGAGCATGTTCTCATTCTGCACACACAATATGGAATGTTTTTTTGTTAATGAGAATGCACAAGCTGAAAGAATGCGTAAGTGAACTGCAGTAGTTAGGCAAGGAAGCTTACATGCGTGTACTATTTTTTCTCTAACGATGTTTGCAGCTCACCAATGTTTATTGGGCATGGAGGGGTGACAACAGATCTGTGTAATTTAGGATCGCGAGGAGGCAGAAGTGTTGAGAACTTTACTTTTTTGGTTGCTTGTGGCTCTCCTTGATTCTGCTTCCGATTCTTTTGGTGTGCAGTAGGCGGCCTAGGTGGAATTCCACTGTCTCTTTGTCGACGAATCATTTGCTCATGAACTTGCCGAACTTGCTGGGTTTCAACATTGGCTTGTGGAGGTGCTACATCATCCGTTCTGATCTGCTGGCCAAATGTTTCAAAGACACGCGTGTACCTTGGCTGCATAACTGTTATGATTTGCTCTTCATCATCATCCTCCTCATGATATTTCTACGCATGCTCCCCCATGAAGACCAGATCGTCGTCGTCCTCCTCTGCTTGTGCGCTTTTTGATTCACTATCTTCTCCATCTTGAATTATGTTTGGTTCATTGTTTTCATCTTTATCCTCTACATCTTCCTCCACCGAGTACGCAGTTCTGTTTGTTGTGTTAAAGAAACCCCTAGGTATTTCAGGTGTTATCCATCCAGCCATCTCCCACTCTTCTCTTCCAATGCAGTTCATGGCTTTGGGTCGTAAATCAATCGAGGTATCTTCTGTTTTGGAGGCATAGTAATTTCCTGCACAGTATTAAGCCAAAGCTTTTTATGCACGCCAACAGTGAAATGAACAGCATCTTTCGTACTATATATCATTATATATGCAACTGTAGAAATTGCACTTCAATTTATCATTCTATAGCAGGGGCACTAGGAGTTAACATGAAGAAACAATGCACTTCAGTTTTAGGCACAGCGCTCTACAAATGTAAGTCATGGTGGACTGCAATTTTGAGCCATATCATATTTTTATTTTTTCGAAGTATCTTTTCTGTTTTCTACTCGGAGATACATGGGACTGCAGTCGACGCAAGAGGGGCACTGCATGGCGATAAAAAGGGCACTACAAACTGGATGTGGGGGTTGGGTATGTGATTTTCTTACATTATATGCAGTTCTCTCCTTCTGCAGATGCAGCTCTGGCTGCTGTTGGCGTGCAGTCCACCTCCTCTGTAGGAACTCATGGGCTTTTTCAACTTTTGCCATTGTCGCGGGAGAAGGCTGGATGGGCACCATTGCAGTTCGCATCCACGACGACTGTGATGGAGAAGGCATCCTTGAAGTTCTCTTCCCCCTGCCATGCATAACTGAGGCTGGATGCTTCAGCGGCGGATCCCCCATGTGGTGTTGTGGCGAAGGTGAGGGGCGGCGTCGCTTCCTAAACGCTGACGCGGAAGAATCCTCGCCGAGGGACTGCATCGCCGGCCGCTCGGCGCGCGCTCTGCACTACTGGCCGCGGAAGAAGGCAGGGAGGGGTGGGGGTCACCGCCGGCCGCAGGGCGCTGCCACGCAAGCAGGCTGGGAGGGGAGGGGGACGCCGCCGGCCGCCGAAGCGCTGCCGCGCAAGAAGGCGGGGAGGGGAGGGGGACGCCGCCGGCCGCCGGGGCGCTGCCGTGCAAGGAGGCGGGGAGGGGAGGGGACACCGCCGGCCGTCGGGGCGTTGCCGCGCAAGGAGGCGGGGAGGGAGGGGGACGCCGCTGGACGCTGGCCGCCGGGGCGGTCCCGCGCTAGGAGGTGGGGAGGGGAGGGGTGTTATGAGAATAAGGGTTTTGTTAGGAGAATAAGGTCTTAAGGGGTGTTTTGAGAATAGACCCACTATACTTCTACTCAATACCACACCATCATCATAGTCATCTAACCAATCCTACTTAGTTGTTCTTAGCACATGATCATGAGTATTAGCTAGGACCTACACCTTCTCCTAGGTAAAATAGCATAAAACAAGATAGCCCCTGACTCTCCATTATGGAGAATGGAGATTATCCTGTCTCCAATTCTTGCCTTTCGCACAATCTTGCTTCCAAGAACCTCCCTACAACTGACCATACATTTTTTACATTCTCTGATTGTCATGTCTTCACTGGTTTTAGAAATCTGATATGGACACACTAGTAGAAAACGGGGCAATGGTCCAGCCCATTAGTCCCGGTTCAGTCTAGAACTAGGACCAATGGGGGCATTGGACCCGGTTCGTGAGCCCAGGGGGCCAGCCGGGCCATGTGGGCCATTGGTTCCGGTTCGTGTGGACCTTTTGGTCCCGGTTGGTGCGACGAACCGGGACCAATGGGTCTTGCTCCTGGCCCACCACCATTGGTCCCGGTTGGAGACTTGAACAGGTACCAAAGGCTCCCCTTTAGTCCCGGTTCATATCACCAACCGGGACCAATGAGGTGCCTATATATACCCCCTCGCGTAAGAGCAGAGCACACTGCTCTGTTTTTTCTGGCCGAGGGGGAGAGGGCTTGGTGGTGCTCTAGCTCACCTCCTATGCACACAACGTGTTCGATGGAATGCCCGAGTCACACTAGTTAAGCTTTTCTCCTCTCGAAGCTCCATTTTCTCCGAGATTTGTCTAGGTTTAGCGGTCCGTCACGTCCCGTCCCCGTCTTCCTCGCCGTCGATCGCCCCCGCCGATCTCGTCATCGGCACCACCGTGGTGAGCCTCTTGTTATGTCCATGCTTTTCTTACTTTTATTATTGCTTGTTATTATTGGTTTAGATAGATATTTGTCTAATTTTCTTACGTTTATTATTGCTTGTTACTCCCTCCGTCCCAAAATAAGTGACGCAAAAGTGACTCCACTTTATACTAACTTTAGTACAAAGTGGAGTCACTTTTGCGTCACTTATTTTGGGACGGAGGGAGTATTATATAGTGCGATGGTTTTGATATCCGCCCACGTGGGCCCTCGTCCTGTCTACGTTTCGGATGTGGTATATTATCTTTAATTTATAACTATTTGTTTTAGTTTTATGACAATTATGCCGACCAACCTGACATGCATAGATGTTTTTATATGTCTAGGAGGTAGTTGAACCGGAAATTACAACCGACCCTCTTGTGGAGAGGTTAAATTTAGTTGAAGAGGAAAACATTTCCTTGAAGAAAAAATTGGAAAAAATGGAGGAGGATGATACGTCCAAAATGTATCTATAATTTTTGCTTGCTCCATGCCTCTTTTGGGTGATATTGCTATGATATTTATACACTTCCATACACTTTTGATCATATTTGGACTAACCTATTAACTCAGTGCACCCCAGTGCCAGTTTATGTTTTCTGCTGTTTTTGTATTTCAGGTTTTCCCATCACGTAAACTGCCAGAAAAATCTCGGAAAAATTATATAAAAAATCAGCGTTCGAGAAGCTTCCCGGCAGCCAAAGTAGGGCCGGAGGAGGGCCACCAGGGCTCCAGGTGTCCTGGTGGCGCGGCCCCCCTCCTGGCCGCGCCGGGGGGTGCGCCTGGGCCCCCCAGGCCTCCGCTGATGCCCCCCTTTGGCATATATTTAACACGCGTCCCGAAACCCTCGAGACGGGAACCCTTTTTCGCGATCTCATCTCTGTTCCGCCGCCGCCGCGGTTCCAAGATCGGGAGCACCAGGAGAACTCTTCCCGGCACCCTGCCGGAGGGGAGGATCTCCACCGGGAGCCTCTCCACCACCATGGACGTCTCCCGGATGAGTTGTGAGTAGTCTCCCTTGGACCATGGGTCCATGACCAGTAGCTATGTGATGTTCTCCTCCCCTTCTTGTGCTTCACTAATTAGACCTCGTGAGCTGCCCTACATGATCGAGGCACATATGTAATCCTTATGCTGTTGCTATGATGAGTTTGCTGGGATCCGATGGATTGTAAGATTATGTTCAGATTGTGTTTGAGTAATATATTTGATTTACCTCTTTTATATTTATGTTCGTAAGTAATTCTTGCATGTTCTCCGTTGCTATTTATTGCTTTGGCCAAGTGATGGGCCTCGAACCCCTCGTTGGATTACCCCAAGTGGAAGGTGTAAGATGCAGTAAGTAGAAGTGTTTTCCCTTAGCAAAGATGCCAAGGATCGAATCCCCAGAGACTCCTAGGTTCAACAGGTAGGTGTCAACTGCTAACGGCCCAATTAGCAATCAACGTGGACCTGCACACAAATACAAATAACTTTGCTCCCAACGAGTACAGAGAGGTTGTCAATCTCTCCGGCCTTGTAGTTCACATAGGTTTAAAAGCAATATGATAGTAGTGATAGATAGTATTTTGCAATAGTAAATAAAATAGCGGAAAGTAAAATAGTGTATGTGATCAATGATAGTAATATGGACCGGAGTCACATGATGTTCACTAGTGATGTCTCTCTCCCAAAAGACGATATAACGGCTATGTGAGGTAACAAATTACAGCTGGGCAATTGACAGGACCACGAACGCAAACCAATGCTGACTACATTGCAAGAAAGGTTGAGGTTCAAAGCATGGGCGGTACGCCAAAGTAAGTAGACCGAAATCCATCTGCATCTAGTACTAATCATCCACCTTGAGATATCTATCCAGAACATCTCGCTGGTATTAAGTTGCGAGTCCCACCCATAGTGTAAACTCAATGCAACAGATAACTGCATTAAAAGAACTTTGCGTAAAGTAAACAATCCTTGCACCCGCGGGCACAAGCACCGTTGTTTTCCCCCTTGTGGCAACAACACATCCCCTAGACTCATGTTTCTGTCACTCAAGCTAGTCATCGAGGGGCATGAACCCACAATCGAGCATAACGTTCCCTCTTGGAGTCACTACCTACTACTTGGCCAAAGCAATAAATAACAACGGAGAACATGCAAGAATTACTTATGAACTAAAATATAAAAGAGGTGAATCAAATATATTACTCAAGATCAATCTGAACATAATCTCATAATCCATCGGATCCCAGCAAACTCAACATAGCAACAACACAAGGATTACATAGGTGCCTCGATCATGTAGGGCAGCTCACGAGGACTAATTAGTGAAGCACAAGAACGGGAGGAGAACATCACATAGCTACTGGTCATGGACTCATGGTCCAAGGGAGACTACTCACGAGTCATCCGGGAGGCGTCCATGGTGGTGGAGAAGCTCCCGGTGGTGATCCTCCCCTCCGGCAGGGTGCTGGGAAGAGTTCTCCTGGTGCTCCCGATCTTGGAAGCGACGGCGACGGCGGAACAGAGATGGGATCGCGAAAAGAAGTCCTATTTTAAGGGTTACGGGGGACCCTTTAAATATCTGCCAAAGTAGGGCACCGGGGGGCTCTCGGGGGGCCGAGGCGCCCCCCCCCCGGCGCGGCCCTGGGGGGGGGGCGCCCACAGGGCGCCTGGAGCCCCTGTGGCCCCCCCAGGCTCCCCTTCGGAAGCAGTGTCGTTCCCGATACGCTGATTTTTTATATAATTTTTCTGTATTTTTCTGGGCAGTTCTCGAAACGTGAAAACCTGAAATACAAAAACATCCGAAAACAGAAACTGGCACTGGGGTGCACTGGATTAGTAAGTTAGTCCAAATATGATCAAAAGTGTATGGAAGTGTATGAATATCATAGCAATATCACCCAAAAGTGGCATGGAGCAAGCAGAAATTATAGATACGTTTTGGACGTATCACCAAGTAGTAGGTAGTGACTCCAAGAGGGAACATTATGCTCGATTGTGGGTTCATGCCCCTCGATGACTAGCTTGAGTGACAGAAACATGAGTCTAGGGGATGTGCTGTTGCCACAAGGGGGAAAACAACGGTGCTTGTGCCCGCGGGTGCAAGGATTGTTTACTTTACGCAAAGTTCTTTTAATGCAGTTGTCTGTTGCTTTGAGTTTACACTATGGGTGGGACTCGCAACTTAATACCAGCGAGATGTTCTGGATAGATATCTCAAGGTGGATGATTAGTAGTAGATGTAGATGGATTTCGGTCTACTTGCCTTGGCGTACCGCCCATGCTTTGAACCTCTACCTTTCTTGCAACATAGTTAGCATTGGTTTGCGCACATAGTTCTGTCAATTGCCCAGTTGTAATTCGTTTACCTCACATAGCTGTTTTATCGTCTTTTGGGAGAGAGACATCACTAGTGAACATCATGGGACCCCGGTCCATATTACCATCACTGATCACATCCGCTATTTACTTTCTGCTTTTACTTACTACTTGCAGCAATACCTATCACTATTATCACTTGCGTTTGATCCTTTGTAAACGACAAGGCCGGAGGGATTGAAAACCTCTCTGTACTCGTTGGGAGCAAAGTTATTTGTATCTGTGTGCAGGTCCACGTTGATTGCTAATATCTGGCGCCGTTAGCAGTTAACACCTTCTTGTTGAAATTGGGAGTCTCAGGGGAAATCAATCCTTGGTATCTTTGCCAAGGGAAAACTTCCGCTACACTGCATCTCAAACCTTCCACTTGGGGTAACCAACGAGGGGCGAGAAGCCATCAAGCAAAGTTTTCTGGCGCCGTCGCCGGGGACTCCACTCTTCAAGATAGGGGAGTTGCACGCTATCTTTTACCTTTGCTTTTTAGTCTTTTTAGTTTACCTTTCAGTTTTTTTGCTTTAGAATCTTTTATCGAAATCACAAAAATAGTTATCTTTCTTGCTTGATACTATGGGTTCCACCGAGAACACCAAGTTGTGTGACTTCACTAGTCATAACAACGATGACTTTATCTGCACACCTATCACTACACCTGCCACTTCAGCACCTTCTTATGAAATTAAACATGCTTTACTAAACTTAGTCATGAAAGATCAATTCTCCGGTGTTGGAGATAATGCTGCTTTACACTTAAACAATTTTGTTGAACTCTGTGATATGCAGAAGTACCAAGAAATAGATGGTAATATTGTTAATCTTAAGCTTTTTCCTTTCTCCTTGAGAGGAGGAGCTAAAATTTGGTTTCAATCTTTGCCTAGAAATAGCATAGATTCATGGGACAAGTGCAAAGATGCTTTTATTGGAAAGTACTATCCACCTGCTAAAATTATCCAACTAAGATGTAACATAATGAATTTTAAACAATTGGATAATGAACACGTTGCCCAAGCTTGGGAACGCATGAAATCTCTTGTCAAGAACTGCCCTACTCATGGTTTGACTACTTGGATGGTTATCCAAACTTTTTATGCAGGCTTGAACTTTACCTCGCGAAACTTGTTAGATTCGGCCGCGGGAGGAACCTTTATGTCAACTACACTTGTTGCTGCCACGAAGCTTCTTGATGAGATGATGACTAATTATTCCCAATGGCACACCGAACGCGCTCCAACAGGTAGGAAGGTAAACTCTGTCGAGGAGATTTCCTCCCTAAATGAAAAAGTTGACTTGATCATGTCTCTACTTTCGAAGCAATCTTTTGCTGATCCTCGTGATGTTCCTTTAAATTCTTTGATTGCCCAAGAACAAGTATATGTGAACTTTATCTCTAGAAACAATTTTAACAACAATGCTTATAGGAGTAATTTTGGTAGCAATCCTAGACCGTTCCCCTCTAATTCTTATGGGAACAACAATGTTTATCCTAGCACCAAGAACTCCACTACTGAACTAGAGATTATGCTTAAAGATTTCATCACTACCCAAAAAGCCTTCAATAAGAGTGTAGAAGAAAAACTAAACAAACTAGATGATCTCTCTTCGAAGGTAGACAATTTAGCCCATGAGGTAGAATTGCTTAAAATTAGAACTTCTCCTCTTGAGGAGAGGAAGGTCACTCCTATGAATGCTATTCAAGTGCAAATTAATGAAAACATTAGGATGTTGGCTAAACTTAAAGAGAGATGGGCTAGAGAAAGGGAGGAAGAAGATAGAATTAAGAGCCTTCCTACCCACCACACTGTCGCTACTATCCAAGTTGTTGAGGATATCCAAACTCTTAGCACCCAATGCACTCCTGGTCCCAATGGACATATTAATGGTGATGCTATGACTATAGAAACTACCAAACAAGTGAACCTAAAGGACACCACTACCACTTTACTTGATAGTAGTGACCTTGATTTTGATAATTGCACTCTTACCGAAGTTATTGATTTCCTTCACAAGATGTCTAGAGATTCCTGCACTAGCACGCTTAACCTTGCCTTCACAGAGCATATCACTAATGCTCTCATCAAAGCTAGGGAGGAGAAACTTAGAGTAGAAGCCTCCATACCTAGAAAGCTAGAAGATGGTTGGGATCCTATGATTAAAATTAAGTTGAATAACTTCTCTTGCTATGCTTTATGTGATGTTGGAGCTAGTACCTCCGTTATGCCCAAAAGAATATATGATATGCTTAAATTGAAGCCTTTTGATTCTTGTTCTTTTGGTGTTCGTCTCATTGATTCTTCCATAAAGAAACCTTTGGGGAGGATCGACGATGTTCTTATCATTGTCAATGACAATTACGTTCCCGTTGATTTTACTATTATGGATATTGAATGTGAACCTTCTTGTCCAATTATTTTGGGACGTCCTTTTCTACGCACCGTTGGTGCTATCATTGACATGAAAGAGGGGAATATAAAATTCCAATTTCCTCTCAAGAAAGGGATGGAACACTTCCCTCGAAAGAAGATTAATTTACCTTTTGAGTCCGTTATACGGGCTAGCTATTCTTTTACTCTTGATAAAACTTGATCTCTTTGCATTATGCCTAGCTTAAAGGCATAAAAGAAAGCGCTTTTGGGAGGCAGCCCACATGAATAAATTTTTATTTTGCTTTTGTTGTGTATTTATGTTGTTACTACAGTAGCATCATCATTGTATCTTTGCTTTTCAACTTTGTGCCAAGTGTAGCCTCTGATTGCAAGAAAGTTCAAAAGTTGTGACGTGCTGTCCAGGAAACAGATTCTGTCCTTGGATAGAAAAAATCGTATAAAATCACCAGATCATCTTTTTGGTCTGAATTTTTTCTACAGCGTGCTCTATACAATTGTCTTTCGGGCGTCTGTTTTGAGTTTTTTTATTAGAGTTGCAGAAGTGCCCCGAAAAAATCATTTACTACCTGATGTTCTGTTTTTCACAGATTCTGTCCTGTTTTGCCTTTCCCTCATTTTGCAAACCTTGAGCTTGCTTTTTCTTTGCAAAAACCTTTTGGAAATCTTGAGAAACAGTAGACCTTCAAGAATATCCTTATTTCCAGCAAGGAACAATTATATTATTATGGGTACTAACCTTGCTAATCAGATTTTGATGAGTTATGTATGAAGGGAGTTTTCAAGTGTGCGAGGGAAGATGATAAAAAGATTCAGGAGTGTCAAACGCTCAAGCTTGGGGATGCCCCCATGCACCCCCAAGAAATATTCAAGGTGACTCAAGCGTCTAAGCTTGGGGATGCCCCCGTGCATCCCCTTCTCCATCAACATTATCAGTTCGTCTTTCGTTCCACTATATTTTTATCACTTCATGTGTTATGTGCTATGCTTGGAGCGTCTTGCTTTTAGTTTCCTTTTTAGTTTTCTTTAGCTTTTCATAACGAGTCGGAACTCAGCTTTCTTTGTGTGGGAGAGAAACACGCTCCACTTCAACCTAGAACATAACATAGAATTTTCATGTCTATCTTTGCTGTGTGTGTTCTTTGTCTTTCAATAGCTACTATCATGCTTAGCTCTTAATTTTCATACTTTTCTTTTTAAAGAGCTTTTGTTTAGTTGGTTGCTTGAACTCTCTTTAGTTATCATGCTTATCTTATTAAGAGAGTTTGCTTCTGTTGCATTGGTTGATATGTCTATGATAAAAATGCTACGTGCATAATGGTGCTTAGTAGTTCATGTTTTCTTATGGTTAGTCTCAAATTGCTGGCGGGTTCCCAATGTGTTATTGGACTACCAACATGATTTGCTTGCCTATGATGTGGTATGGTTTAGTAATATCTTCCTTCAAGAATTTATTTTGATTGACTTGGCGTATGCTCACGCATATTTAAGACTGTAAAGAAAGTCTGTCAAGCCTTGATGAACTTTTGTTTCTGAGTAGCGATATAACTTCCATGCCTGATTCAATGTTGCTTTGTCGCTCTGCATGATTATGACCGTCATTGCTCTTTTAGTTGGTCGCTCCCAGTCTTTTGCTAACCTCCACCTGTACTAAGCGGACTGACTGCTTGTGCATCCAAAATATTTTAAACTAGTTATGCCATATGAGTCCACCATACCTTCCTATACATGGTATTTACCTGCCATTCCTAACGAAGACTTTCATGTACCATCTCGAAATTATTCAAAAAAAGCATTTCTATTTTGTGCCTCTGTTTTAGTTCATGAGGAAGTAGTAGTTAATTCATGATCTTTTTAAGTTGGACAAGCTTCACCCCGGGATTGCATGTCTAATGTGCAAACCCATAATACGAGAAGGAACTGGCAAAGAGTGCGCCCGGCTCAAAAATAATATAAGAAACAAACCCTCCTTCACGCTTTGTTCATGAGAAATCAGAAAACTTTGGCAGTGATAAACAAAGGAGATTAAGAGGATGTGATCGTCCTCATTCGGGAGTCGTTCCTCGAAACTTGTCCATCTCAAGAAGTGATTGAGTTGTCTGCTAGCATTCGTTGACGAAACATGCATATCCAAAAAAATATTATTACCTCTGTTTTTAAAACCAAGAGCTCTGGTACATGTTTTGTCTTTGTTTCCGACCACGGGTTTTCAACCTTGCCAACAAAAGCCACGGTTCGAGAGTCTCCACCTTCTTTTATAGCACCAACTATTAAGAGCATGATTGTCATTCTGAGTGTAATGTGCATTGTTCCAAAGTAGCATTGTCTTTTGCATGATTGCGATATCGTTTATTCTGAAATCATTGTATCTAGTCATCACTTAAACCTCAGAGGTGCCCCTGCATTTATGTTTTGCTTCAATAAAGCGGGCGAGCGAGATATCACTTTATCATATTTGCACACCATGCTCATTACAAATCTATTTGATGTTTCAGTATCATATTGTGAAACTTTCAGTTCTTTGTGATTTTCTCATGAGGCAACTTAATTACTACAGATTCATTGTCTCAGTAAGCTTTTTTTATATGACTATGAAAAGTCCTATATGGTTAATAGCATGTCACCACAGAAATTATGCTTGTTATCATTTACCTACTCGAGGACGAGCATGAATTAAGCTTGGGGATGTTGATACGTCCAAAATGTATCTATAATTTCTGCTTGCTCCATGCCTCTTTTGGGTGATATTGCTATGATATTTATACACTTCCATACACTTTGATCATATTTGGACTAACCTATTAACTCAGTGCACCCCAGTGCCAGTTTCTGTTTTCTGCTGTTTTTGTATTTCAGGTTTTCCCATCACGTAAACTGCCAGAAAAATCCCGGAAAAATTATATAAAAAATCAGCGTTCCAGAAGCTTTCCGGTAGCCAAAGTAGGGCCGGAGGGGGGCCACCAGGGCTCCAGGCACCCTGGTGGCGCGGCCCCCCTCCTGGCCGCGCCGGGAGGGCGCCGGGGCCCCCCAGGCCTCCGCTGATGCCCCCCTTTGGCATATATTTAACACGCGTCCCGAAACCCTCGAGACGGGAACCCTTTTTCGCGATCTCATCTCTGTTCCGCCGCCGCCGCGCTTCCAAGATCGGGAGCACCAGGAGAACTCTTCCCGGCACCCTGCCGGAGGGGAGGATCACCACCGGGAGCCTCTCCACCACCATGGACGTCTCCCGGATGAGTTGTGAGTAGTCTCCCTTGGACCATGGGTCCATGACCAGTAGCTATGTGATGTTCTCCTCCCCTTCTTGTGCTTCACTAATTAGACCTCGTGAGCTGCCCTACATGATCGAGGCACATATGTAATCCTTATGTTGTTGCTATGATGAGTTTGCTGGGATCCGATGGATTGTGAGATTATGTTCAGATTGTGTTTGAGTAATATATTTGATTTACCTCTTTTATATTTATGTTCGTAAGTAATTCTTGCATGTTCTCCGTTGCTATTTATTGCTTTGGCCAAGTAGTAGGTAGTGAGTCCAAGAGGGAACGTTATGCTCGATTGTGGGTTCATGCCCCTCGATGACTAGCTTGAGTGACAGAAACATGAGTCTAGGGGATGTGCTATTGCCACAAGGGGGAAAACAACAGTGCTTGTGCCCGCGGGTGCAAGGATTGTTTACTTTACGCAAAGTTCTTTTAATGCAGTTGTCTGTTGCTTTGAGTTTACACTATGGGTGGGACTCGCAACTTAATACCAGCGAGATGTTCTGGATAGATATCTCAAGGTGGATGATTATTAGTAGATGCAGATGGATTTCGGTCTACTTGCCTTGGCGTACCGCCCATGCTTTGAACCTCTACCTTTCTTGCAACATAGTTAGCATTGGTTTGCGCACATAGTTCTGTCAATTGCCCAGCTGTAATTCATTTACCTCACATAGCTGTTTTATCGTCTTTTGGGAGAGAGACATCACTAGTGAACATCATGGGACCCCGGTCCATATTACCATCACTGATCACATCCGCTATTTACTTTCTGCTTTTACTTACTACTTGCAGCAATACCTATCACTATTATCACTTGCGTTTGATCCTTTGTAAACGACAAGGCCGGAGGGATTGACAACCTCTCTGTACTCGTTGGGAGCAAAGTTATTTGTATCTGTGTGCAGGTCCACGTTGATTGCTAATATCTGGCGCCGTTAGCAGTTAACACCTTCTTGTTGAAACTGGGAGTCTCAGGGGAAATCGATCCTTGGTATCTTTGCCAAGGGAAAACTTCCGCTACACTGCATCTCAACCCTTCCACTTGGGGTAACCAACGAGGAGCGAGAAGCCATCAGAGGAGAAGATGGAATTGGAGTTGCATGTTGCGGAAGTCGTCGATGATCACAAGATCAAGATGGGCCCTATTGTCGAGAGGTTAAATTTAGTTGAAGAAGAAAACAATTTCTTGAAGGAAAAAAAATTGAGGACGAGAAGATGATATTGGAGTTGCATGTTGCGGATGTCGTCGATGATCACAAGATCAAGATGGATGCAATGCGATTGAAGATTAGAAAGATTAGAAAATATGCCATTCATACCGAGGCTTGGTATCATTATGCCGTTGGATCAATTGTTACCTTGGTTGTGATTATGATCGCATTTGTTTTCGCATTGAAATGTTTTACATAGTTTCAATGTATGGTGAAATTTAATTAGATGCTTTGGAGAGCTATATGTTGTTATATGAGAACTATGTATGTACTTTGGTTTTAATGTGATGATGAACTTCTATTCATTTGGTCACTTAATTATCTATTTATGATGTTCTGTAATGGTTTTTGACACACTTAATTATATATAATGCACGCAGATGAACCGGCAATGGATGTACGGTGACAGACACACCTCTGAGTACATTAAGGGCGTGCATGAGTTTCTCACTGTGGCTGAGGCAACCAAGCATAATGGTTTTATGTGTTGTCCATGCACTAAATGTGGGAATACGATGTCTTACTCTAACCGGAAAATCCTTCACTCCCACCTGCTTTACAAGGGTTTCATGCCACACTATAATGTTTGGACGTGGCACGGAGAAATAGGGGTTATGATGGAAGACGGCGAAGAAGAAGAGTACGATGACAACTATGTGCCCCCTGAATACGGTGATGCTGCAATGGGGGGAGCTGGTGAAGATCAAGAGGAACTAGACGATGTGCCCAATGATGCTGCAACGAGTGAAGCTGCTGAAGATCAAGAGGAACCAGATGATGTGCCCGATGATGAAGATCTCCGCCGGGTCATTGTCGATGCAAGGACGCAATGCGAAAGTCAAAAGGAGAAGCTGAAGTTCGATCACATGTTAGAGGATCACAAAAAAGGGTTGTACCCCAATTGCGAAGATGGCAACACAAAGCTTGGTACCGTACTAGAATTGCTGCAGTGGAAGGCAAAGAATGCTGTGGCTGACAAAGGATTTGAGAAGCTACTGAAAATATTGAAGAAGAAGCTTCCAAAGGATAACGAACTGCCCGACAGTACATACGCAGCAAAGAGGGTCGTATGCCCTCTAGGATTGGAGGTGCAGAAGATACATGCATGCCCTAATGACTGCATCCTCTACCGCGATGCATACAAGGATCTGAACGCATGCCCAGTATGCGGTGCATTGCGGTATAAGATGAGACGAGAAGACCCTGGTGATGTTGACGGCGAGCCCGCCAGGAAGAGGGTTCCTGCGAAGGTGATGTGGTATGCTCCTATAATACCATGGTTGAAACGTATGTTCAGAAACGGAGAGCATGCCAAGTTGATGCGATGGCACAGTGAGGACCGTAAGAAAGAGGGGAAGTTGAGAGCACCCGCTGACGGGTCGCAGTGGAGAAAAACTGAGAGAAAGTACTAGGAGGAGTTTGCAAAGGACCCAAGGAACATATGGTTTGCTTTAAGCGTGGATGGCATTAATCTTTTCGGGGTGCAGAGCAGCAATCAAAGCATCTGGCCCGTGACCTTATGTATGTACAACCTTCCTCCTTGGATGTGCATGAAGCGGAAGTTCATTATGATGCCAGTTCTCATCCAAGGCCCTAAGCAACCCGGCAACGACATTGATGTGTACCTAAGGCCATTAGTTGAAGAACTTTTATAGCCGTGGAATGGAAACGGTGTACGTGCGTGGGATGAGCACAGACAGGAGGAATTTAACCTAAAGGCATTGCTGTTCGTGACCATCAACGATTGGCCCGCTCTCAGTAACCTTTCAGGACAGACAAACAAAGGATACCACACATGCACGCACTGTTTAGATGACACTGAAAGTATATACCTGGACAAATGCAGGAAGAGTGTGTACCTGGGCCATCGTCGATTTCTTCCGACCAACCATCAATGTTGAAAGAAAGGAAAGCATTTCAAAGACGAGGTAGATCACCGGAAGAAGCCCGCCATGCGTACCAGTGATCACGTACTTGCTATGGTCAATGATTTACACGTATTGTTTGGAAAGGGCCCCGGCGCACTAGCTGTTCCGAATGACGCTGAGGGACACGCACCCATGTGGAAGAAGAAATCTATATTTTGGGACCTACCCTACTGGAAAGACCTAGAGGTCCGCTCTTCAATCGACGTGATGCACGTGACGAAGAACCTTTGCGTGAACCTGCTAGGCTTCTTGGGCGTGTATGGAAATACAAAAGATACACCTGAGGCACAGGAGGACCTGCAACATTTGCACGAAAAAGACGGCATGCCTCCGAAGCAGTATGAAGGTCCTGCCAGCTACGCTCTTACGAAAGAAGAGAAAGAAATCTTCTTTGAATGCCTGCTCAGTATGAAGGTCCCGACTGGCTTCTCGTCAAATATAAAGGGAATAATAAATATGCCAGAGAAAAAGTTCCAGAACCTAAAGTCTCATGACTGCCACGTGATTATGACGCAACTGCTTCCGGTTGCATTGAGGGGGCTTCTACCGGAAACGTCCGATTAGCCATTGTAAAGCTATGTGCATTTCTCAATGCAATCTCTCAGAAGGTGATCGATCCAGCAATCGTACCAAGGCTAAGGAGTGATGTGGCGCAATGTCTTGTCAGTTTCGAGCTAGTGTTCTCACCATCCATCTTCAATATCATGACGCACGTCCTAGTTCATATAGTCGACGAGATTGTCACTCTGGGGCCCGTATTTCTACACAATATGTTCCCCTTTGAGAGGTTCATGGGATTCCTAAAGAAATATGTCCATAACCGTGCTAGGACAAAAGGAAGCATCTCCATGGGCCATCAAACAGAGGATGTCATTGGGTTTTGTATTGACTTCATTCCTGGCCTTAATAAGATAGGTCTCCCTAAATCGCGGTATGAGGGGAGACTGACTGGAAAAGGCACGCTTGGAAGGGACTCAATAATATGCAGGGACGGATATTCTTGGTCTCAAGAACACTACACAGTTCTACAGAACTCTACCTTGGTGACCCCATATGTCGATGAACACAAGAACAGTCTGCGCTCCAAACACCCGGAGCAGTGCGACGACTGGATTACATGTGAACACATCAGGACTTTCAGCAGTTCATTGGAAACATGTCTCACAGGTGACAACACTATTTGTGATGAGCTGTACTTGTTGTCCAGGGGACCATCTTCGACTGTATTGATTTACAAAGGATAGGAGATAAATGGGAATACATTTTACACGATTGTCCAAGATCAAAAGAGCACAAACCAAAACAGCGGTGTCCGCTTTGATGCAACAACCGAGAGGGGAAAGGACACATATTATGGTTACATGGTGGACATATGGGAACTTGACTACGGACATGATTTTAAGGTCCCTTTGTTTAAGTGCAAATGGGTCAATCTGTCAGGAGGCGGGGTACAGGTAGACCCACAGTACGGAATGACAACAGTGGATCTAAAAAATCTTTGGTACACTGACGAACCGTTCGTCCTAGCCAATGATGTGGCACAGGTTATCTATGTGAAGGACATGTCTACCAGACCGAGAAAAAGAAAATATAAGGAAGCGAATACATCATATGATGAGCCAAAGCGCCACATAGTTCTTTCAGGAAAAAGGGACATCCTGGGAGTGAAGGGCAAGACAGACATATCTGAAGATTATGAAAAGTTTCATGAAATTCCTCCCTTCAAAGCCAAGGCTGACCCAAGCATCCTGATAAACAATGAAGATTATCCATGGTTACGACGCAATTAGCAAATGACACAAGCGAAGAAAAAGTGAAGAGTTTTTTCCGCAACTATTATGATGATACCAGGCCAACTTTGTAACAGACGAGTATGATACCATTGTCCGCTTTGTACATGCACATGCTATGCCAACTTTTTCAGAGTTCATTTGAAAACTATGAATTTAGGTCGAATTTTCTCTATAGGTGCATCTATGTTCATTTTTTTTAGTAAAGTTAACCACAAACTTGTGATTCACACAAATTTCAAAGAATTCAAATTTTAACTATTCAAATTTGAAAACTAATAGCACTAACAGAAAGTTTATAATTAAAAATAATGCAAAAAACAAAAGAAAATAAATAATGTAGAAAACAAAACAAAAAAATCTAGAAAAAAAATAGGGCTCGCCCCTGGCCCATGACCATTAGTCCCGGTTTGTGCCACAAACCGGGACTAAAGGGTTGGTCCTGTTGCGCTCAGAGTTTAGTCCCACCTCGCCAACCGAAGGGTGCCCACACCGGTTTATAAGCCCGTCCCTCTCTGCCTTGTTGAGCTCCTCTCAAAGTGAAAATAGATGCCCCTATACAAGGAATTTGACCTAAATTCATAATGAATTTCTCTGAAATTCATAGAAATTGATTATGAATTTAGGTTGAATTCTCTCTATAGGTGCATCTATATTCATTTTTTTAGTAAAGTTAATCACAAACTTGTGATTCACACAAATTTTAAAAAATTCAAATTTTAACTATTCAAATTTGAAAACTAATGGCACTAACAGAAAGTTTATAATTTTTCTAAAACTAATGGCACTAACAGAAAGTTTATAATTTTTGTAAAACTAATGGCACTAACAAAAAGTTTATAATTTTGCTGACCTAAAAGCAAAAAGAATTAAAACTAAAGCAAAAAATAAAAGAAAATAAATAATGCAAAAAACAAAACAAAAAAACTGGAAAAAAATAAAAATAGCAACAATAAGTATTTTGTTGTAAGTAGAAACAAAATAAAATCAAATAAAACAACAAAGAAAACAAAAAAACAAAAAAAGTGTTTTCATATTTGAAAACTAATGGCACTAACAGAAAGTTTATAATTTTTCTTAAACTAAAAGCAAACAGACTTAAAAAATAAAGCAAAAAACAAAAGAAAATAAATAATGCAGAAAACAAAACAAAAAAACTGGAAAAAGATAGCAACAATAAGTATTTTTTTGTAAGTAGAAACAAAATAAAATAAATAAAGCAACAAAGAAAACAAAAAAAGTGCCACCTACTGGGCCCCCACGGCCTGAATACGACTAGAAACCCTACCATGGGCCAGGATTCAGGCCCGCGGGAGGCCCAGTAGGCCCACAGGCACACAGCGCAAGGTTAGGCCCGAAAGCTTGCAGTTGAGAGGAGCTCGAGAGGGCAGAGGCAGTGGGGCTTATAAACAACTCCGAACCCCTATCAACTAGCGAGGTGGGACTAAAGATTTTGGCTGCGGGGCAGCACAGGGCCTTTGGTCCCGGTTGGTGACACCAACCGGGATTAAAGGGGGTATTGGTACCGGTTCGTGGCACCAACCGGGACCAATGCCCCTCTTTAGTCCCGGTTGGTGCCACCAACCGGGACGAAAGGTCTCTCCTTCCCGCCCTTTGGGCTGCTGAAAAGAGACCTTTGGTCCCGGTTGGTGGCACCAACCGGGACTAAAGGGGGCATTGGTCGCAGTTGGTGCCACGAACCGGGACCAATGGCTTTGCTATATAAACCAGCACTAAGCGTTTTTCAGATTTCATCTTCAGTTGCTCCTCGCCGCCAGGCTGCTCCTCCTCGCCGTCGCCGCGCCCTGCCCCGTCGTCGTCGCCGCGCAGCCCCGTCTTCACCGGCCCATCGTCGTCGCCCCGCGTCGCCCCGTCGCCGCCCGCTCCTCGGCGCCATCGCCTCCCCACGTCGGCCCCCTCCTCGCCGTCGCCTCCCCGCGCCGACCCCCTCCTCGCCGTCGCCTCCCCGCGCCGCCTCTTCCTCAGCCCAGCCCCGACCTCGCCGCCCCTGCCCTGCCCCCGCCGCCGCCGTGGATGTGGCCCCCGCCGCCGTGGATGTGGCCTCCATGGCCCCACCGCATATATACATGTTTTTTCTCTGCATATATATATGATGTTTTTTTGCATATATGTTGATGTATATATGTTAATGTATGGATGTATATGTATGATTACATATGATGATTTTTTTATAGATGATCATATGAATTTTTTGTTGATTTTTTTGTTCATATATTATGATGTTTTTTTATTGTTGATAGATATGATTTTTTTTTTGTCGTTAGTTGTATTGTTTAGGGTTAGGGTCGTCGAGGAAGAAGGAAAATAAGAGAGAAACTGGGACATGAGGGGGGGTCGATATACCCCCTCCCGGATAACTTCGACATGAGGGGGGTCGATATACCCCCTCCTCGATAAATTTACTAAGTTAAAATGTTCTCGTGTTGGAGGGGAGAAGAAAAGAGAGGAAGAAGAGAAGAGATAAATAAGAAGAAGCAAAAGAAGAATAATAAGAGGAGAAGAAGAAAGAAATAGAGGAGAAGAAGAGAAAATAGAATATTCTATTTTCTCGAATATTCTATTTTCTCTTCTTCTCCTCTATTCCTTTCTTCTTCTCCGCTTTTTTTTCTTTTTTTCTTCGATCTTCTCCTCTCGCTATGCTTGTCTTCTTCTCCTCTTTTTATTTCTTCTTCGTTTTCTTATGTTTTATCGGGGCTGTCGTCGTCGATATACCCCTCCTGATAACTTCAACACGAGGGGGGTGGTCGATATACCCCCTCCCCGATAATATTATTTTCCCATGTACGTACGTCGTGTCGATATAAACTCTCGATAACTTCAACACATGGGAGTGGAGTAGATATACCCCCTCCCGATAACTTCAACACTGGGGGGGTCGATATACCCCCTCCCGATAATTTCAACACGTGGGGGGGTCTGTCGTCGTCGATATACCCCCTCCTCGATAACATTATTTTCCCGTGTATGTATCTCGTCGTTGTCGATATTACCCCCTCCTTGAAGCGTTCTCGAGGCCACCCCTAACCCTTGAAGCGTTGTCGAGGCCACCCGAAACCCTAGAGAAGAAGCGTCGAGACCACAAATTAATATATATGATTCCTTACTCTGATTAGCTAGCTAGGTCTACGTTTGCCATTAATATATCCATCTCTCATGTTTGAATAATAATTGCCATGTTGTAAATATTTGTAGAAACTATGGACGACACACCCCGAGACGAAGCACAAGAAGTGATGTTGCTGGACATAATCGCAAACGGACGTGATGCCGTCTTGTCGTTTCTCAACGACACCGATGAGCAGCTGGAAAGAGAGGATGAAGAAGCAGGCTATGATTATGATGGCTCCGGTGACCCAGTGCACATGCAAGAAGTAGACCGTGAGGACGGCTCCGGTGAACCAATGCCGGTGCAAGAAGGAGACTGTGATGACGGCTCCGGTGACCGAACCGAGTCCGGCCAGCAGGTATATATATATTAGTTAAGCATGTGCTGACTAGTTAATTGATGCATTCATTGTTTTGGTATGCACACATATTAATTAACTCTCGTCTTTGTTCTTTTTTCTAGCCCTCCGGATCGAGCACATCTTCGGTAAGGAGATGAGGCCCGAAGAAAAAGTTGAGCTCGGATGAAAAGTTTGAGATCACAGAAATCGCGCGCACCGGCCAACCGATTGAACCCATCCGGACAAAGAACACGTTTGTTAATCAGTGCGGGGTTTTGGTTAGGGACAAGATCCCGATCAGCATCCAGCAATGGTTAAAGCCGGCTGCAGAAGACCCTCGGGTGTCTTATGTCACTGATATGCAGAAAGAAGATCTTTGGACTGAGCTGAAGTCAAATTTCACCCTACCGTCAGAGGATGATCCGGCGAAGCCAGTTAAAGAGGAATTAATCAAGTCTTTTGCTCTTACGAAGATGGCAGACCTATTCAGGAGGTTGAAGAAAGTCCTAAATAAGTTTGTCCGCAAAAAAGAGACACCAGAATTCAAGGGCATATATGAGAAGATCAGAGATGACTGGCCCGCATTTGTGGTCTATAAGACATCGGAAAAGAGTAAGAAGATTTCAGCAACAAACAAGCAAAATACTATGAAGAAGATGCATCACCATCGCACGGGGTTAGGTGGCTACCTCAGAGCCCGGCCTAAGTGGGCCAAGGCTGAGAATGATCTGCTTCAGAAAGGGATCGAACCAGATACAATGAACTGGCCAGACCGTTGCCGGACTTGGTTCTTCGGGGCTGGCGGAACCTTGGACGCTGTATCAGGGTGGTGCATTTGGACGGACAAGCAATTGGAAATACCACTAAAGAAGCTTCGGCAATATATCAAAGCAGCGCAGCAAGGAACGTTCATTCTCGACAGAGAGAACGACGAGCTCACAATGGCCCTCGGGAATCCTGAGCACCCTGGACGGACACTAGGCACGCCAGGCTCCGTTCCATGGAGAGCTTTGTTTCCGGACGCAGGCGGTTACAAATGCCACGAGAGGAGGAAGAAAGTGCAGCAGACCAAACTGCAGGCGCTGCACGCTAGGGTACAAGCGATAGAGGAACGAGAAGAAAATTGCAGCAAAAGAACTACCGAAGCTTCCCCCGAAGCTACCCCGCCATCTCAGCGGAGAAGCAGCGTGGCATCCGCCGAGCTGCTTCAGCCGGAGCATGCCTTGACGGCTCCTGCCAGCTATCTCGCGGATGCTATCACGGAGTCTCAAAATTGCCACCTTATGACGCAATGGATTAATATGAAGGTCAAGGCGGCTGCTGGCTCTGTTTATCCTACTGGACCCGGCGCAACTTTTCACTGCCGGCCGATTCCAGAAGGATATGCTAGGGTGATGGTGGAAGAAATAACGGAGGGATTTGAGGACCTCCAGCTTGACCACCCTACCGGTGAAGGGGAGACTTGGCTGTGTTCTTCTCTGAAGACTCCATGCCTATGGCGGAAGGACCTCATCAACATTCTGAACTGGACGCCTCCGCCTCTTCCTCCTCCTCCGGCGGGTCAGGGCACTCCGCCTCCTCCACTGCCTCCTCCTCCGGCGAGTGATGATCAGGGCACTCCGGCTCCTTCTCTGGCGCATGGCGGCACTCCGCCCCCTTCTCCGCCTGTGCCGGCGCGCCCGAGCAGCCAGCCTCCTCCTTCTCCGCCTCGTCAGCAAGGGCGGAAGAGACCCGCCGCCGCTCCGGCTGCTCCGGCGCGTCGTAGTCCTTCTCCTCCGCTACGTAAGCAAGGAAAGAAGACAGACGCTCCGTTTGGTCTACCGGCGTCTAGCAGTATAGCCAGAGGCGGGAGGCAATACAGATCCGGTCCTTCTCTCACGCCTTTAGAGAAGTTACCATACGAGTGGTCCGACGAGGAAAACACGAAGATCGCTGAAGGCGAAGTGAAGGACTGGCTTGAAGGGTTGAAAGCACATAGACATCCACCTCCGGAGGAGAAGATAGATTTGGTGAAAGCAAAGCGCACTCTGGCTGCCCTGAAGAAACCAGCGAAGTGTCCGCCGAAAGACAACTATGACCGCATTATTGAAAAGTCATTTCACGAAGCGAAGCGGTCGGGAAGTACTAGAAGTGATCAAAGGTTAGCAGAAGGATGAGCTGGGAAACAAATTGCCTAGCTCGGCGAACAAGCGGACCAATCGTGCCCCCCGCTCAAGGTGTCTAGCGACATCGTCGCTAATGATCCGAGGATGGTGCCCGGTTATAGCAATCTTGGAGATTACCTGCCCGTACATTATGATTTCTTGGAGGTGCATATACAAAGATACGAGTACGGGAAGCCTCTCTTCAAAGATGAAATATCTCTATCAACGATGATGCGAAGATTGCATTATTGGTACTTGAAAATCTGCAGAGAGTCTGACGGGAGGGATAGTTTGTATGTGAGAGTTAAACCGGAGCATGACCTCGTTGGAATTGAACTGTTGCCTATTCCATTTGAGGAGTTCTAACAGTTTTTCAATCAATTGGCCCTCGATAAAGCAACGATCACCTGCTACTGTCTGTAAGTAGTACTACTTCTGTCATTAAGTCTCTCTATATATCTCAATTAATATGCAGATTGAAGATCGTCGAATTGAAGAAAAGACAAGTCGGTGATATTGGGTTCATTAACACATATCTCATAGATGCAACTGAGGTTAAATTGCGTGCCGCAGATACCGAGGCCAACTTGCTACGATCGTTGGTAGTAAATGAAAACAAAGATATAATACTCTTTCCTTACAACTTCAAGTGAGTGTTACTGTCTTGTGCATATTCGGTTTCCCTTATATATTAGTCAAGGTTATAGTTATGTAATTGATGAGTTCATGCATGCGTGCGCAGCTTCCACTGTATTCTCCTAGAGATTAAGCTTGAGCAGGGAGTAGTAACTGTCTTGGACTCTAAACAAAAAGATCCCAAGGAGTATGCGGAGATGAATCAAATGCACGAGAAGTAAGTTAAATCGATCATTATCCCCCATGCATATCAGCAACTTTGTTCATTTCTTATGTCAAGTAATTGTTTTCTTTGTCTGGCAGGGTTTGGAGAAAATTCACCAAAAAAGCTCCGGGACTGCCGAAGAAGCTGGAATTTAGACACCCGAAAGTAAGTACTATATAGTAGCATGTTCCGCGCATCTCCTATTGATTCAGGCGCTAGTTTCATCAATACCATTTGGCATTCTTGCTTATCAGTTTGATTGACCTCTATTTCTTGTAAAGTGGTTGTGGCAGGAACAAGGGAATGATTTCTGTGAATACTACATTTGCGAGTCCATCCGCCACACGACCTGTGAGCGGGGCTACTCCGACGCACAATTTGAATTGCGTAAGCAATAATATTCACAATTATATATATATATATATATATATATATATATATATATATATATATATATATATATATATATATATATATATATATATGTATGTATATGTATGTATTGACCCCGTTCTTCAAATTAGATCTTTCGGATGCGGAATGAACTCCTAGCACCAGATCGTCTGCGAGCAATTCAAGAGGAATTGGCGGCATTCTTCCTTGACCACGTGATCGCTGAAGACGGAGAATACTATGTGGACCATGCGTCCGTATGATAGGATATTATATTTGTAAGAGATAATTATTGTATATATGTACCCTGGTAGTGTCGGATAGATATACGAGAACTTGTTGTTCGACCAATCTCTCGGAGAAGGAGAGGTGGTCGATATCACTTCTCTCTGTATGCATATATATGTTGATGACGATCTTCTGTTTTCTTTGTATGCTTACTAGCTAGCTAGCGTGTCTAGTCCTCTCTATACGTATGTATAGTACGTAGCGTCGACCAAGCATGGACATAAGAGAGGACACTTCTCTCTATTAATTAGCTAGCTAACACAATATATGAAACACCTAAATTAACCCCCCAAAA
>LR738714.1:747340135-747391705 GCA_902687465.1 Secale cereale
ACAGAAATGCTGACGCGTGGATGCCTTTTGGTCCCAGTTGGTGCCACCAACCGGGACAAAGGCCCTCCTGCTTGGGCTCCGCGCACAGGCCACGTGGAGGCCCATCTGTCCCGGTTCTAGTTTAAACCGGGACTAAAGGGTTAGGGCATTAGTACCGACCCTTTAGTCCCGGTTCAAGAACCGGGACAAAAGGCCCTTACCAACCGGGACAATAGGCCCGTTCTCTACTAGTGACATGTGTGACTCGTAGGATGACCTAGTTGTATGTTCAAAACACCAAGGCGACCATTCTGATACATCAGATGAGGCACACAATCCGACGGGATTTTTTGTTGAAAAACATAGTAATAACTTCGTAGTTAGCAATGTACTTATGTTTTAAAAGAATTTATGCAAAAGATGCACGGATGTCGTAATAGTAAAATATCTTACCATGGCATCTCCATGGATGTTACCGTGGTTCAACACGTGCACTAGTGGCACGTATTCACCATAATGTGGAGGAGTTTGATAATAGATACTGTAATTCTCAAGATCAGTACAAAATGCGATCCGATGATTTTTCTCCTCATAAGTTAACTCAGAGCCATCGGTGTAGTAGGTTCTGTCTACCATCTTCCGCACTTTTTTTGAACCATGAAAATAAGCTGTCAATGAAAATAAGCTATCAGTTATTTTGAAATAAACAATATAAATTAGTTAATAACTATGTTTGAGAAACTCACATAGCGGTAGAATTGGAAGCGTATCAACAAGGACCCAAGTGTCCATATTATCTTGGTCGATGTCAGGATCACCAAGATCCATGGTGAGAAGCATACCCTCATAAAAACCATACATCTTGCAAAGTGCTTCCCATTTTTCGCAACCAAAATGGGTTACGCTCTCAGAATTGTACAAATTTACTTCAAAATCCATACCATGATGGGTCCTTAGGTGAATTTTCTTTGTTTCCATACTTTCATGGTCTTCAAAACCCATCCTCTCCAAGACATAGCGTCTTGCATGGCATGGGATAAGCTAGTAGAATTGTAAAAGATGAAAAATACACGTTGAAATAGTTGAAGTTGTGCTTAATTACGAAAAAAACACTTGTCGTCGTTGCGTACCATTTCAACATTGATGGTCTCCTCGAGCTTAATGCTGAAGCGCCGATCTTCGTCCAGGTGAGGCCTGTCGCACGGACTTCGGTCGTCGTGGCACTAGTCGCACTCGGGAAAATTTCCCAGGAGACTTTCGCCGTCTGAGTACGACATTTCCTGTGTTCATAATTCAAATATTAAACTTCTACAATTAAATATTTGTACTAAAAAACCTAAATTAGATAATTATTAGTCATCACGGGTTGACTATCAGTCTGTCGAGTCTTTTCTTGAAAAGTCTCAACTCACGTGGTGTATATATTCGACCGTCGGTGATGGTAGCGCCTCCTTTCATTCCCGAGTGCATGACACCAGATTGTCTGGCACGCGGGAATGAAGGAGAAGCTACCCCCACGACAACAGTCAGGATTCTTCGTCCTCTCATATATGGTGGATACTCTCCCTCACTGATTCCTCTCTGACATTTGCGACCGTCGGTGATGGTCGTTACTCGTCCTTCCCCTAGTGCATAACAAAGGTCTAGCATAAGGAGAAGAAGGAGAAATGACCCCCATGACAATAGTCGGGATTCTTCGTCCTCTCATATATGGTGGAGCCTCGACAGACTTAAAGTCAACCCGAAATATCGTTTAATTATTTTTCGAGAAAATCCAGGCCACTCGATATTTCCTACATATTATAGCACAAGTCATGCTAGAATTCACGGAAAAATCCGGCATGGCCTTTGCTAAAAAAAAGGACATATCGAGCGCCTGAAGTTTTTCGGAACGGAAATTAATCAACACTCCAGCAAAACATAGGCCACTATAGGAGGTGTAACATGCAAACATGACCGGCCACTTGGGCAAGCACATATCCTATTTTAGCAACACAAGATATACATGTTTATATCTACATCATATGAGCATTCAAACTTGATGGAGTAGTTTTCCAATTTGAGCATTCAATAAGCAAAACCAAATCGTAAAATAAATTAGTATCACTAATAGATCTCGAATAGTAATCATTCAATAAGCAAAACTAAACCATCTCTTTCGTCTGTACATCGTCGAATATTATCACTAATAGATCTCGAATAGTATCATACATATAACATCACTAATACAGCTAAAACCGTAGCGAACAATGGGTATCGGCGCGGGCGGTGGACACCCAAAGAGAAGGAACCAACACAGGATCATAGCTCCAGTGAGATCCCTGAAGGAACCATCACAGGGTCCTCAAGCCTCCGCACTGTCACTGGCCCACCCGACTGCCACCAAAGAAGGTTCGGGTCAACGACGGGCTGGCTCCTCACCAAGCTACGCCCCCGGAAGGTAGCACCTCCCAGTACCAGCCCGACGGAGCCCAGTCCCGGACATGGCTCCTCACCAAGCCCAGGCCTGCTCCGTCGAGTCGACGACGAGGATGCGGGGTAGGCATCGTCGACATCGATGCGGGAATAATTGGTTTAACTAAAAAAATAAACAAGTTCTATTATTTTTCTTACTAAAAATAAACTAGTTCTATAGTAAAATTTTAATTAGATCATCAAATCTCATATACCGAAATTTTCTTACTAAAAATAAACTAGTTTTATTAATTCAACTAGTTCAACTAAGCACTTACTATAAATAAAATAAACTAGTACTTACTAAAAATAAACTAGTTTAACTAGTTCTATTAATTCTCTAACTAATTCTATTAAAAACTTACTAAAAAACAGTAAAAAAACTATATTGAATTTTTTCTATAAACTAAACACCACTGCCCTAAATTAGCATCTACTTAATTAGTTACCTAACCTACTTCCCTAACTAAGAAACATCTTAGTTAATTAACTAAATTCACCTAAGTTAATTAACTATATTCACCTAAGTTACCTAACCTAATGAACTAAATGGGGGGAGGAGGAGTACCTCACGGTGGTGGAGGAGGCCGGCGGGGGAGGAGGCTGGCGCGGGGGAGGGTGGCCGGCGGGGGAGCAGAGCCGGCGCGGGCGAGGGCGTCCGGCGCTGGAGACGGCGATGCGCGGGGGAGGGCGGCGGCGACGACGGCGGAGAGAGGCGAGTGAGTGTGTGAGGGCAGGGGAGTGAGACAGAGAGGTCGAGCGCGGGCCGTTGGGCTGGATAAAGAGCCCGTAGTAGTAGCGCTTATATGTAGAAAGCGCTACTGCTACGCCCAGTAGCAGTAGCGCTTCATACATAAAAAGCGGTACTACTATGCCTGGCCTGCCGGCAACGGCCTGGCAATTGTAGTAGTAGCGGTTTTTACAAAAACTGCGCTATTGGTAAGTGCATAGTAGTAGCGCCTTTTATAAAAAGCGCTACTGATAAGTAGCAACAACACTTTATTATAAAAAACACTACTACTATGCTACTGTCTATAAGCATTTTCCTAGTAGTGCAATTCTATTCCTGGACCCTAAACCTGTGTACATAAAAAATTTAAAATGGTCACCTGCATGCTTTGAAAACCTTTCTGGGTTGAAGATTAATTATGACAAATGTGAGGTGGTGCCAGTTAATATGGAGGAGGATGATGCTAAATTGTTATCTCAAATTTTCTGCTGCAAGCTGGGGGATTTCCCTCTTAAATATCTGGGGGTGCCACTACATTACCTCAAACTGAGGAGGGTGGATATCCAATACATTATAGACAAGATCATTAAGAGAATCTGTGATTGGAAAAGGGAGATTGCTTAGTTATGAGGCAAAGTTAGTTTTGCTCAAAGCTTGCATTGCTGGTATCCCTTTGTACCTGATGTATGTGATTAGGTTCCCCAAGTGGGCCATTAAAGCCATTACCTCTCAGATGGCTCATTTCTTCTGGGGAGATTCAGGCCAAGAGCATAAATACCATCTTGCTAACTGGGGACTTCTATCTCAGAAAAACGAATTTGGTGGCTTGGGGGTACCCAATTTAAGAGAGTTTAATATGGCTTTATTAGCATCTTGGGCTAGGAGATATTTTATGAACAAGGACAAAGACTGGGTAAGATTGGTCGATTATAAATATAAGACTAATAAACCTAATCTACTATGGTCCAAACAGGGTGTGGGATCCCCCTTTTGGAAAGGAGTTACCTGGGCATTTGGAGGCATTAGACCTTTCTTTAGATGGAATTTGGGTAACGGTGACAAGATTAGCTTTTGGAATGACGTGTGGGTTGGGGATTCTTCCCTGAAGACTCAATTTTGGGAGGTGTTTGATATTTGTCAACAGCAACAATGTGTGGTGTGGAGGTGTGGGATGGTACCAACCTGAAGCTCACTTTTAGTAGGTGTGTGGATGCTAGGTTTATGGAAAGATGGCATGACTTGATCCGAATTATCTTACGAAAGTACTGACAACTGAGGAGGACCGACCTGTGTGGTTGTTGGAACCATCAGGGGAGTACTCGGTCAGATCCTTTTATGGTACAATTAACTGGGGGAGAGGGGTCTCTACCCCGCTCTGGAAAAATTTCTGAAAATTGTTGTGCCGAACTGATACTTAGTCTTTGTGTGGTTGGCTTTTAATAATGAAATTCTTACTAGGGACAACTTAAACAAGAGGAGGGCGGTGGAGGACCTGACCTGCTTATTTCGTAGGGAAGATGAATCAGCTAACCATCTGTTCTTTGAATGTGTGGTAGCCAAACAGATTTGGAATGATGTTGCTGAAACCTTTGGATTCAATGTGCCTAGTGATATGACTGAGTTATCTTCCTTTTGGAATATGAACAATAAGAAAATTGTGGTTAACATTGCTTGTGTTGCTGCCATTTGGAGCATTTGGACCATGCGTAACGATATCTGCTTTCAGGGCGTGCCTTGAACAAGCACCTGTGTGATCTTGGCAGGAATCAGCTCATTTCTTCATCAATGGAAGATTCTCTGCGGGGACGAACAATCGGTGCAGCTTCGACGATGCCTCCAGCTCTTGGACCATCGAAGAGGCGAGCTACTCAGGATCGCCTGGGATTGGAGTTGAGAGCGTGCATGAAGAGGACCCGGGGCGGATGCGTGCTGAAGGCTCACTCGGGATGATCCCCAATCCGTGTGTGTAAGGGGTAGCTGGTGATTCGAGCTATCCTATGAGAAACTGTGTTATGTGGTCTGTCTGTTGGCTCTGCTATTTGCCCTGCGTGGCACTAGACATTAGTTGCACATTTTATCTCTGGTTTGCCAATTACGGTAGACCCGGTCGCTTGTAAAAGTCTATGAGACCGTTGCTTGCCCCATTTTCTAATAAAATGGGGAGGGGGAAACCCCTTTTGATAAATTTTATTACTAAAAACACAAGTAGACATACAAATAACCTGACTCCCCAAACACAGGTTGATCAGTTCCGGCAGGCTAGATGGGCTAGTACGTACGTACGTACATGTAACACACATCGATTTCTTTCCGCTATTAACACAGGCATTCTCGATGGCAGAGATGTAACGCACATGCGAATCAACATGTGATCGAGTTGGTTAGGTGGACAGTGGTATCCCCAGTCCATCAGGATTCAAATCCTGATGCTCGCATATATCCTGGATTTATTTCAGGATTTCCGGCGACATGCTTTCAGTGGAAGGAAACGTTCCCGTCGACTACGAGGCGTCTACGGTGACTTCGTAAAATCTCAAGATGATATGCTGGCTCAGTCTCTCGGAGGTGCTCATAAGGGTAGGTTGTGCGTGTGTGCGTTTATAGGGTTAAATGTATGCGCGTATATATGAGCACTTGCGTCTGTACTGTGTTAAAAAAAAAATGTAACGCACATACGTACAACGTGCTGGTGCTGGTCTCCGTCGTAAAGCTCGGCGAGATGCCACGTGCATACTGACTCGATTGAACATGCACATAGAGAACCTTGATAACAACATGCACTGATCAATATTTGCAGCTGGAAACGCTGCACACAACACAACCCATTGAAGGATGCAAGAGAGAAGAGCCGCAGGAGGATGTGCTGGCCTTGGTGGCAGTGGCTCCCGCCTAGGACGAATTTTCATAGAAATCGACGGCGGCTTGACATGGGGACATGGAGATGAGAGAGGTAGACATGATTTGCCGCTGGATCTGACTCACCCCAACCAGATGGAAGAAAACTTTTGGAGATGTATTTTTCTTGAGTAGGAAAAGAGAGGTGGAAGGCCATCGATGTGTGAGGGAGAGGAGACGCCTGCAAGGAAGAGACGATGCCCAATTTAGTTGCGATCAGATTGCTTTGTTTTAGTTATATTGCTTTTTTCCGGTTGAGATGAGATTGCTAATCTGCTTTACACAAACTATATTGTTCGTAGCTTTTTCCCTGGACTCAATACACGGAGGTTAGACCTGGATGGAAGGTTATTCTTGGTCCGCAAAATAGATGGTTTTATTAGTTTTTCTTTGGCCATGGTGGGAATTTTCGACGGGTTAATCAACAGTGTAATAACTTGGCCCCACACCAGATTAACGGCTTCTAATTTCTAATTAACGAGAAAATTTCTTGGGAGTGTCTAATTAGTATACGTAGATGATTTTATTAGTTTTTCTTTGGTTATGGTGGGAATTTTCAACGGGTTAATCGACAGCGTAATAACTCGGCCCCACACCAAATTAACGGCTTCTAATTTTTAATTAACTTGGAAATTTCTGGAAGTGCCTAATTGGTGTAAGTATAGATATAGATAGATAGATAGATAGATATGATATATATATAGATATAGATACATAGATATAGATAGATAGATTTTAAGCGGAATATGTGTAGTAAAAGAAGTCAAGTCCGATTACTACACCGGAACAAATCAACGATAGTTGAAGCACGTAGACCGGGATCAGATCGATCTATGCCTGCCCATGGCTACCACTCCGTACAAGCTAAAGCGTGCGCCTGTGTGGGTTATCTTTTTCGTCCGAGTACGTCTAGCATTATCTACTACCAGCATCCGCGTTCATCCGACAACAAAAAACAGGCGCTATTTGCCCTATATATTTATTGGTACATATTAATTTGTCTCAGAACAATTACTACGGTATGTAGTATTTTTATGCAGGACAATTATTCATTAAAAAAGTGACGTTATATCGTGAATACAGAGCTCACGCCAACATCGTCATGGGCCCTTTCTTGTTCCAATACCGGATAAATAAAAAGGAGATATCATCATCTACCTTGGGATTAGTTTACTTCCATGCACATCATAATTATTTCCCCGTATTATTATGTGCTCTTGAAATCAATGTGCACCGGTAATGAAGGCTTAGGGCAGCCCCGTGTCAGGTTTCATAGTGCACAGATTGTCCCAAATGCCCCTTGAGTTGGCACTGAACCCCGCGGCATCGAGGTGGACTCGAGTTACCTTGGGAGAGGTGTAACGTGTTGCTCAAGCTGATTTCGTTTTTGGATGCAAGTTGGTCACCGGATCGGGTCCTCGGGGGTATTGAGCTGACCCTTCCTGTGGTACCTACCGTTTACCAAAATAAGGCCTTAATCAATATACAAGGAGGATATAGTGGGCACATAAGTAAAAATTGTCCACTTTATCATTTTATGAAAAAGGAAGTTCAAATGCAGGGAAACGTAGGCTGGTTTTCCTCTTCTTCCTGGTCGATGAATGCCAATTCTTTCCTCTTCATGGGAACCCAACGAATCCTCAAGCCAAAGCTAATTCCATGATCCGAGAGGATGGTCGTGCGCCTCACTTGTTTTATCGGTGCTTCTTTCGGGCGGCGTTCTTTCTGCTTCCTATAAATCCTCTGTAGGGCCTTCCTTCTTGTAGCGTCCTAACTCCCCATGAATCCTTGTGTAAATGTCGTTCACCTTTACTGTGGATCAGGGGATTCGAGGTGCATCCTTCTTTCAGAGGCCATTGGGCCCGTTCGGGAAGTGGATCACCGATTAGGGACAACTTTCCTCCTATATTTTTCCTTTGTTTGGTCTCATACGTCCTGACCTTTGTAGGGGCGGGGGGATGGGGTGTTTGCAGTTTAATTTCTTTGATGCGGCTCGGGCTATCCTGGCCATATTAGACAACCCCTTAACCCAAGGGGTTAACCGTGAAGATTCACCTACTGTGACTGGTGGATTCTTCAGCAAGAGACTAGCTGTCAGCAAGGCTCGGCAGGGATATTCTTCTTCCCTCGTGGGTTGGATTTATTCAAACACTTTCCTATTCATATTTTTTCGTTGCCCCAGACTTACGGCTGACCGGAGATCCAGCCCTCGCCAGCCAAAGTCATGGACCATAGTAACGAGAACACTCTAGCCCCCTACCTGGCGCCAGATGTCGGAGTGTGTACTCAGGACACCAGGGATCAAGGATACCCTGTATTATGAGTTCGATCAGGGGCTAGAGGCTTTCTAGTCCACGACCAAAGGCACACAAGAACACAGGGAGATTTTATACAGGTTCAGGTCGCTATCTGAGCGTAAAACCCCAGTTTCTGTTGGTAATGATATGAACTGAGGGGATACAAGTGCTTTTGTGTTACAATGGTGGTGGTCTGGGTACTAGATAGAGTGCCCGAACACTCCTAGAGCTAAGCTTCTTCCTCTTTGTTCGTCTTCTTCTTACTATTGGTTGCTTGTTATCTGGTTGCTAAGTTTTTCCTCCTCCCCTTTTCTGACCTGTCATACTAAGTAGATAAGCTCACACAACATAGTGACATGTGCTTGAGTACTTCTGTTGATGCGATACGCCACAAGGCGCCCCACCTAATTTATGTTGCACTACAGTTATTTTTCCTTGAGATAGGTGTTGACCACAGTTATTTTTCCTTGAGGTTGAATATTTCCGAGGAGGCTTTGTTATATGATTTTTTCCATATACCATGGTATCCAATGTTCTGTCAGTATTTTGCCAAGGAGATGCGACAGACTGAAAGACAGTGAGAACATTTGGATGGAGGACATGGCTATGGAGAGAGCGGCTGCTAAAGATGATTGTGGCAACTCTTTTATTCCTGATTTTATAGATATTCATAATCCCTCTCTTTTAATCGTGACTTATCACTTTGGAATTGATGTGGGATGTAGTTTAGACATGATTGGTACTAATTTGGGGATTATGAGGGAACTTCAAAGAGAGCTAGGCTGGACATTGATGTTACTAATAATTATAAAAGGAAAACTGGTGATAATTTTGGCTCACTAGGTCCTATTGATATTGGTGATGTAGATTTAAATGAACTCTGATGTTGATCTTGAGGATAAATATCTTAATAAGTTTCTCCAGGAATATATAAATATTAATCTTTCACCTAGTATTACTACAATCACAACAGGAATTATTGTTAATAAAAGAGAAAAATTCACTATAGGGCATATAACTCACGCTGGTGGTCACTTTAGTCCCTGTGATTAGAAATACCTGAAGTACCATCACTAAACTTGCTCTAGGGGTCACATACGGTCCAATGTACGCTTTGTTCTACGTATACATTGACATGGCATGGTCAACAGTTGCCACATGTGCGCTGACTGCCATGTCCGCCCGCTCGCTTGAATACGCAGCTACGCAGGGATTCTTTTGCAAAAAAAAAAAAAAAAAATGCCATCGGACCGAGGCGCACCCTAGTCGGACCGAGCCGCCCCCCGCTCGCTTCTCTCCCCACTCGCTCTGCTTCTCCCGATGGCCTGCTAGCTGTCGGTCACCGCCTCGATTGGCGCCGTCCCGGCGGGGATCCACTGCCGCGCGCCTGGGACACACCACCGCCGGCCTCTCCGCTCGCCCCAGCACCCCACAGAGGCGGTGCCTGCATCCTGCGGCCGCACCTCCGTTCATGGCGTAGGCGGGAGTAGTAAGCTACAACGTGAGCAGCAGCAGCCAGCAGCTAGCTGCCGGTCAACACCTCGTTTCGCGCCGTCTTGATGGGGATCCTCTGCGGCGCACCACCGCCGGCATCTCGCGGCCGCAACTCCAACACCTACGCCTTGCTGCCCGTCGAACTCCATGTCGCTCAGCACGAACACGCACCGCACCATCTGGTCCTTGGCCAGCGCAGCCGCCACCGCCATGTTCAGGATCTTATTGAACACCGCCTGCAGGTTGGCGCCGCGCTGCGGCGTCACGGCTGCCAGCGGGCTGGTGGAGGTGGGGCTGCGGTGCACGGCGGAGGAGAAGGGCGAGTGGCCCGACATGAAGTGGGTCGCAACTCGCACGGCGCAGGAGGGGGACGAGCAGGACCGCGGACGGCGAGACGCGGTCGTGCGCATCGTCCGCGTGGGCGTGCGCATACTTCAGACTTCGAGGGCACCCCGGCTTGATTCCTTCGGTGCGGAGGCTCACGAGAGCGAGGTGGAGTTCGAGGACAAGCGAACATGGCGAGGAGTGGCCCGCGAGCGGCGAGGGCGACCTTGTGGCCCTCGATCCCCTGCGAGCAGCCGGCTGCGCCTCGCCACGACTATGTTAAGCAGCGGCCACACACGTCGGCGGGCACGGGAAGTCGTCAACCGGGCGGAGGTCATAGCGGTGCTGGGCGCGCGCCTGGACATGGTGCGGGAGGAGTCCAGCTACCCGGTGGGGGCGGTAGTGCAAAGCAATACCAGTGTAATTGAATGCATTTCAATCGTGCATGGGCTCCGTCTCTGTCTTGCAAGCTACAGAGCAATCAATACCAGCAAGAGCGAGCTACAGAGCAACTGGAACTGAAGCATGTTCATTTCAGTCTTGCATTGGAGCTTCTGCACTAGTAGGATATATGCCTACTAGGAAGGATGTACATTAGACTATCCACCGTGGGAGTAATATAGATAATAACATCATACATATTTAGATAAAATAGATGATGTGGCAAGCAATAAATGAATAAATGGAGGAAAGTACTAACATACCTAGTTACTAGTAATATGAGTAACATCACATATATCAAGGTAAAATGAGACTATAGCCTAATAAATGAAGTGTTGCATGTTATCACACATAAGTTACTCCCCATTAGAGCAAGTACAATAGTGGGCTTATAGCCTGCTTACACGGCAATTTTGCCTATGTGGAGGAGACAGATATGAAAAAGTAAGGGGAGTGTGCTCTTATGCAAGAGCCTAGCTATATACGTGCTCCAAGGCAAATGCAATAAATGCGAGGAAAGAGATAGAGAGAAGAAGAGAAAAAGTACTAATCTTATAGCCAACCTTATAGCCAACCTTATTGTATGAGTGACTATATATGTTGGCTATAGATGATATGGCAACATCTTATAGCCAGCAGTTGGCTGTATTATTAACCATGCTCTTATAGAGATAGTAACATAGACTAGTACCATGTGCATGTTACTAGTCTATGTTACTACCCATTGTGGCTAGTCTCAGACTACTTCCAATGCATTGGTGCTTACATGAGATGCTAAGCACATTAAAAACTTTAGCAACTAAAGCCCCCAATGCATAAGTGCTTAACTTGTTAGTGCTAAGCATTGTTCATTTAATGTTTTGCCACTAAAATTCTTCATGCATTGGTGGGATTCTTCCATTTAAGTCTTTTGCCTAGGTTCTCGCGCTTAGCATTGTTTCTTCCTGAGGTCACCACACTCATCCCTCTCCTCTTAATTACCTTGTCACATCAGACTTTTTGCCTACATGGCAGCCTTAGCACCTGTACAAGGTGGAGCATTGGGAGGGGCATGGGACCGAGGGAGTAGTAGGAAGGATGTACTACAGCAATGCAAGCAATCTTGGACATGGTTAATTAAGACTATTGTTGATTTGTCAAGTTTATAGTAGTATATCTCAACCCAGAACAAAAACATTTCACACGAAAGCCTGACATAAGAAAGACAAACTGAAGTAATACTAGCAAACGTGCAATTGATTGCTCGGTTGTTCATCATCAGTCAGCACTCAGCACCCACCGTGACAGGGATTATGAAAGTAGATAATACTTCAAAGGAGTGTGTGCGCTGTACTCTAGTCTCTAGACCCAAGTAGTAATACTGAATTAATTCCTGCTGCAAGAACAAGAAAAAGGTGCAAATTTCAGACCAAGTGGTAGTGTGGTACTGAATAGTATCGGAGTTCAATCTACAGGGGAGCCCGACCACTCCAGGATGCCGCCCAGTTCAAGTCACGGGTCATGGGGCGACGTGCGGATGGGTCATGGAGGCTACCGACATGCTGATAGTGCAGTTCGCGCTGTCGTCGCGGCGACGGTGAGCTCTTGCAGGCCGAGGCCACCCACGCCATGTCCGGCCACTCGCCCTCCTCGTCCGGCGCACACCGCAGGTGGGCGCCGGCGTCGACCGCGGCGGCTTCTTGAGCAGCGGCAGCCCCAACTCCACATTCCTGCTCGAGGCCGCCGGCACGAGCAAGGACGCCATGCTGCTCTCCTCCGGCGGCTGTGACATGACCATCGTCGCGCACATCCAGGACATCGAGGAGGTTGAGGAGGAGGCGGTGGTCGTCGTTATTATGGCGCGGGATCCCGACGAAGCCGTGGCCACGGAGGAGGTGGCGGAGGGTGCCATGCCGGTGCCGCTGGTGGTGGTGGTGGAGGAAGGGGATCAGCGGTGAGAGGGAGCGGCCGTGGACAAGAGAGGCGTTATTTTATTTGTGGGGATTTTGCTGTTAAGAATAATTAATATCCAGTAATTATGTAATTAATCAATCCCATGTCGGTTCCTTTTGGCAACCACCCCTTTTTGTAAACCGCCATGTACTGGGTATAAATACCCCTAATTTCCATCAATGAGAAGTTGATCGTTCATTCCAATCGTTCCCTCTGTCTCTCTCGTTTTTCCTGTTTACACGTTATCAGCACGCTCGTAACCGAGAGCGATTAGGCCACATAGAACGAGAAGAAAACAAAGGGAGGCGTCTGCGAGGCGCCGAAGGCCTCTTCTCTCCAGTCCTCAGATGCGTATCCGTGGCACACCTTGGAGCGCCCGACGGCCCTCAGCGCCAGTGTTGCACCTGGCGAGGCACCCTCACGAGCGGCGCTCGCGCCTGGCGACCTGGCGGCGTTAGGCGACGAACGACACCAAGCAACTCTGGAGATCTTCAACATCCCCACACACACATCGCTGGTCTCGAGTAAAAGAGAACCGGAATCAAACAACGTGCGTTCTTTCTGATTCCTTTCTGCACGTAGTCATTCTTTTTCCGGGAAAACCAACAACAGAGAAGGAGAAGAAGGAAGTGGAGTCCGCACAAAATTCAAAGAATTTAAGTCCCACGGAAGAGAAGCAAACACCCTGGGCTGCTATTCTCCAAAGAGATCAATCATACCAATATCTTGGTATAATTGCTACAAGAAAAAGGTGTTTCTTTTCCGATTTCAATCTTGTACGCAACAAACGCAATCCATCATGTACCTTTGGCCTTCGGCATGGAAGCAGAGTCCATAACAAGCAGAGGCTGCCCTCAGGCACGGCCGCGGCATCTCCCGGCAACAGCCCCGTCAACCGTCATCGACCTCGGGCTGGCTCCGCGAAGCAAGATCAGGCCCCGACGGTGGTGATGTCCTCCGGCGCACCAGCCCACAACGCAGCCATGGCCTTAGGCTTCGGTGTCTACCACGGCTGTGCGCAGCGGCCCGGCGAGGCCGTCGAGGCTGCCAATTGAGGCTGTTAACGAAGAAGAAGAAAAATCCCCTCGGGATAGAACTGTACGGGAGAAATCCCAATTTTACAACCACACGGGAGAGACGAAGAGGATAACCTTATCCCTTCGTCGGTTTTCAGTCCAGACCCTGTGATTACTCTTATTCACAAATTAGTTTTGACACATGTACAATGTAGTGCTATCATACTTACTGAAAAATCCAGAATAATCCCTCGGCTGTTCCGTAAATTTGGATGTGAGACCGTTCCAGACATGTTTTTCTGGAATATGTTATATGTACAACGTACATGCTTTTGTAGTAATAGCTATAACATTCAATTTTAGTGCAACAATCAGATTATACAATTGAAATTAAACTTTTGGAATCACAAGGAATTGATGGCATCTACTGCATAATTTGCAGATTATCCATCAGTATTGTGAGGTCTACATCTTGTCATTTTGATAAGATGACTACCTTCAACGTGCTCTTCCAATTATTAATGTGATTACCTAAAATTTTATTTGTGAATCACAAGGTACTGGTGACATCTACTGCACCATTTGCAGATTATCCACCACTACTGTGAGGTCTACATCTTGTTATTTTAACAAGATGACTACCTTCGAAGTGCTCTTCCAAATATTAATATTAAATGTGACTACCTCAAGATATCATAAGGTAATATTGGAATCTACTGCAACAATTTGCAGACTATCCACTATTACTGCAAGGTCTACATCATGTCACTCTGACAGATGATTACCTTCAAAGTGATTTTCTTAAATATAGCATAACATAAGGTAATAGAGATATGAACATCTACTGACAAAAGTCAGACTATGTTTTCTATTACTGCAAGATCTACACCGCATCCGGTGATTAGTCTTTGTGTGGTTGGCTTTTAATAATGAAATTCTTACTAGGGACAACTTAAACAAGAGGAGGGCGGTGGAGGACCTGACTGTTGGGGAACGTTGCATGGGAAACAAAAATTTTCCTACCGTTCACCAAGATCAATCTAGTAGATGCAACTACGAGGGGGGGAGTGTGATCTACGTACCCTTGTAGATCGCTAAGCGGAAGCGTTATGAACGCGGATGATGGAGTCGTACTCGTCGCGATTCAGATCGCCGAAGACCTAGCACCGAAGCAACGGTGCCTCCGCGTTCTTCACACGTACGGCTCGGGGACGTCTCCTCCTTCTTGATCCAGCAAGGGGTGGAGGAGAGGTTGATGGAGAACCGGCAGCACGACGGCGTGGTGGTGATGGTGGAGAAGAACTCCAGCAGGGCTTCGCCTAAGCACCGCGGGAGAAGAAGATGTAACGGGAGAGGGAGGGCAGCACCGAGGCACAAACTGTCTTGGCTGCCCTCCCTTTGCCCCACTATATATAGGGGGGGGTGGAGAGGTGAGGGCGCCCTAGGGTTTCCCCCCTAGGGGCCGGCGGCCAGGGCAAGGGGAGGGGCGGCGGCCAGGGCAGGGGGGCGGCCAGGCCCTAGGGTTTCCCCCCCTAGGTGCCTTGCCCCCCAAGGCCAAGGGGTGCGGCCAGGCCTAGGGGGTCCCACCCCCTTAGCCGCATGAGGAGAGGGCCCAGGGGGGGCGCACAGCCCCTTGAGGGCTGTGGTGTTCCCCCTTGTGGCCCACTAGGCCCAGAACCACTTCCGGACCCCCCGAAAACCCTTCCGGTACTCCGCCGATTTCCCGATGCTCCCCGGAACACTTCCGGTACTCCGAAACCTTTCATCCTATATATCAATCTTCGTCTCCGGACCATTCCGGAGACCCTCGTCTTGTCCGGGATCTCATCCGGGACTCCGAACAACCTTCGGTAACCATACACTTTTCTCACTAACAACCCTAGCGTCACCGAACGTTAAGTGTGTAGACCCTGCGGGTTCGGAAACCATGTAGACATGACCGAGACACTCCCAGGTCAATAACCAATAGCGGGATCTGGATACCCATATTGGTTCCTACATGTTTCTCGATGATCTCATCGGATGAACCACGATGTCAAGGATTCAGGTAATCCCGTATACAGTTCCCTTTGTCTCGTCGGTATGTTACTTGCCCGAGATTCGATCGTCGGTATCTCTATACCTAGTTCAATCTCGTTACCGGCAAGTCTCTTTACTCGTTACCGTAATACATAATCCCGTGACCAACTACTTAGTCACTTTTGAGCTCATTGAGATGACGTATTACCGAGTGGGCCCGGAGATACCTCTCCGTCACACGGAGTGACAAATCCCAGTCTTGATCCATGTCAACTCAACAGACACCCTCGGAGATACCTGTAGAGCACCTTTATAGTCACCCAGTTACGTTGTGACGTTTGGTACACACAAAGCACTCCTACGGTGTCAGTGAGTTACATGATCTCATGGTCATAGGAACTTATACTTGACATGCAGAAAAACTATAGCGATAACTGTCACGATCAAAAGCTATGTTAACGTTTGGGTCTCGTCCATCACATCATTCTCCTAATGATGTGATCCCGTTATCAAATGACAACTCATGTCTATGACCTGGAAACCGCGGTCATCTTTGATCAACGAGCTAGTCCTGTAGAGGCTCACTAGGGACACAAAGTCTGTCTATTCATCCACACGTGTATTTGAGTTTCCAATCAATACAGTTACAGCATGGATAATAAACGATTATCATGAACAAGGAAATATAATAATAACTCTTTTATTATTGCCTCTAGGGCATATTTCCAACAGTCTCCCACTTGCACTAGAGTCAATAATCTAGCATTACAAGGTAATGAATCTAACACCCATAGAGTCTTGGTGTTGATCGTGCTTAGCCCGTGGAAGAGGCTTAGTCAACGGATCTGCAACATTCAAATCCGTGTGTACTTTGCAAATGTTTATGTCCTCCTCCTTGACCTAATCGCGGATGGAATTGAAGCGTCGCTTTATGTGTCTGGTCCTCTTGTGAAACCTTGGTTCCTTGGCTAGAGCAATGGCACCAGTGTTGTCACAGAACAGAGTCATTGGGTTCAGTGCACTAGGCACAACTCCAAGATCTGTCATGAACTCCTTCATCCAGACACCTTCCTTTGCCGCCTCCGAGGCAGCTATATACTCCGCTTCACATGTAGAATCAGCTACCACGCTCTGCTTGGAACTGCACCAGCTTACCGCTCCCCCGTTGAGAATATATACGTATCCGGTTTGTGACTTAGAGTCATCCGGATCAGTGTCAAAGCTTGCATCGACGTAACCCTTTACGACGAGCTCTTGATCACCTCCATAAACGAGAAACATATCCTTAGTCCTTTTCAGGTACTTTAGGATATTCTTGACCGCTGTCCAGTGATCCATACCAGGATTACTCTGAAACCTTCCGGCCATACTTATGGCAAGGCTGACATCTAGTCTTGTGCACAGCATTGCATACATGATAGAGCCTATGGCTGAAGCATAGGGGACGACACTCATCTTTTCTCTATCATCCGCAGTCACTGGGCATTGAGTCTTACTCAACTTCGTACCTTGCAATACCGGCAAGAACCCCTTCTTGGATTGATCCATTTTGAACTTCTTCAAAACTTTATCAAGGTATGTGCTTTGTGAAAGTCCTATCAAGCGTCTTGATCTATCTCTATAGATCTTGATGCCCAATATGAAAGCAGCTTCACCGAGATCTTTCATCGAAAAACTCTTGTTCAAATACCCCTTCACGCTATCCAAAAATTCTATATTGTTTCCAATCAGCAATATGTCATCCACATATAATATTAGAAACGCTATAGAGCTCCCACTCACTTTCTTGTAAATACAAGCTTCATTGTAAACTTGTATAAACCCAAATGCTTTGATCATCTCATCAAAGCGAAGATTCCAACTCCGAGATGCTTGCACCAGCCCATAAATGGAACGCTGGAGCCTGCATACTTTGTCAGCATTCTCTGGATCGACAAAACCTTCTGGTTGCATCATATACAACTCTTCCTTAAGAAAACCGTTAAGGAACGCTGTTTTGACATCCATCTGCCAAATTTCATAATCGAAATATGCAGCTATTGCTAACATGATTCGGACGGATTTAAGCATCGCTACGGGTGAGAAAGTCTCATCGTAGTCAATCCCTTGAACTTGTGAAAAACCCTTTGCCACAAGTCGAGCTTTATACACGGTGACATTACCGTCAGCGTCCGTCTTCCTCTTAAAAATCCATTTATTCTGAATGGCCTTCCGCCCTTCAGGTAATACTTCCAAAGTCCATACTTTGTTTTCATACATGGATCCCATCTCGGATTTCATGGCCTCTAACCATTTGTTGGAATCTGGGCCCACCATTGCTTCTCCATAGCTCGTAGGTTCACCGTTGTCTAACAACATGACCTCCAAGACAGGGTTACCATACCACTCAGGTGCAGTGCGTACCCTTGTCGACCTACGAGGTTCGGTAGTAACTTGATCAGTAGCTTCTTGATCATCATCATTGGCTTCCTCTTCAACCTCTGCAGGCTCCACAAAAACATCTTTCTGTGCTGCACTACTTTCTGGTTGAAGCAGAGGTTCAATAACCTCATCAAGTTCTACCTTCCTCCCACTCAATTCTTTCGAGAGAAACTCTTTCTCGAGAAAGGACCCGTTCTTAGCGACAAACACTTTGCCCTCGGATCTGAGATAGAAGGTGTACCCAACTGTTTCTTTTGGGTATCCTATGAAGACACATTTGTCCGGTTTGGGTTCGAGCTTTTCTGGCTGAAGCCGTTTGACATAAGCATCGCAACCCCAAACCTTGAGAAAAGACAACTTCGGTTTCTTACTAAACCATAGTTCATACGGTGTTGTCTCAACGGACTTAGATGGAGCCCTATTTAAAGTGAATGCAGCTGTCTCTAACGCATATCCCCAAAACGATAGTGGCAAATCGGCAAGAGACATCATAGAACGTACCATATCTAATAGGGTTCGATTACGACGTTCGGACACACCATTACGCTGTGGTGTTCCAGGTGGCGTCAACTGTGAAACAATTCCACATTTTCTCAAGTGATCACCAAACTCATAACTCAGATATTCTCCCCCTCGATCAGATCGTAGGAACTTGATCTTCTTGTTACGATGATTTTCAACTTCACTCTGAAATTGCTTGAACTTTTCAAAAGTTTCAGACTTATGCTTCATTAAGTAAATATACCCATATCTACTTAAGTCGTCCGTGAAGGTGAGGAAATAACGATATCCACCGCGCGCCGTTACACTCATCGGACCGCACACATCAGTATGTATGATTTCCAATAAGTCACTTGCCCGTTCCATTGTCCCTGAAAACGGGGTCCTTGTCATCTTGCCCATGAGGCACGGCTCGCACGTGTCAAGTGATTCAAAATCAAGAGACTCCAAAAGTCCATCAGCATGGAGCTTCCTCATGCGTTTCACGCCGATATGACCGAGACGGCAGTGCCACAAGAAAGTGGTATTATCATTATCTACTCTACATCTTTTGGCATCAATGTTATGAACATGTGTATTATCACTATCGAGATTCAATAAGAATAAACCCCTAACTTCGGGTGCATGACCATAAAAGATATTACTCATATAAATAGAACAACCATTATTCTCTGACTTAAATGAGTAACCGTCTCGCAATAAACAAGATCCAGATATAATGTTCATGCTTAACGCAGGCACTAAATAACAATTATTCAGGTTCATAACTAATCCCGATGGTAATCGAAGAGCGAGCGTGCCGACGGCGATCACATCAACCTTGGAACCATTTCCCACGCGCATCGTCACTTCGTCCTTTGCCAGCCTCCGTTTATTCCGCAGTTCCTGTTTAGAGTTGCAAATGTGAGCAACCGAACCGGTATCAAATACCCAGGCACTACAACGAGAGTTGGTAAGGTACACATCAATAACATGTATATCACATATACCTTTGTTGTTGTTGGCCCCCTTCTTGTCCGCCAGATACTTGGGCAGTTCCGCTTCCAGTGGCCGTTCCCCTTGCAATAGAAACACTCAGTCTCTGGCTTGGGCCCAGCCTTGGGTTTCTTCACTGGATTAGCAACTGCTTTGCCACCCTTCTTAGAGTTACCCTTCTTGCCCTTGCCATTCTTCTTGAAACTGGTGGTTTTATTGACCATCAACACTTGATACTCCTTCTGGATGTCTGCCTCAGCGACTTTCAGCATCGAAAACAGCTCGGCGATGGTCTTGTTCATCCCTTGCATGTTATACTGCTGCACGAAGCTCTTGTAGCTTGGAGGGAGTGACTGGAGAATTCTGTCAATGATAGCCTCATCCGGGAACACAAGTCCCAGATCAGCTATGCGGGTATAGTACCCAGACATCTTCAGTAAGTGCTCACTGACAGACGAATTCTCCTCCATCTTGCAAGCGAAGAATTTATCGGTGGTCTCATACCTCTCGATCTTAGCATTCTTCTCAAAGATGAACTTCAACTCCGTGTACATCTCATATGCACCATGACGTTCAAAACGCCTTTGAAGTCCTCCTTCCAAGCCGTACAACATGGCACACTGCACTATCGAATAGTCATCCGAACGCGTCCGCCAAACGTTCATAACGTCCGCAGAGGCTCCAGGAGCGGGGGGTTCACCTAGCGGTGCATTTAGGACATAAACCTTTTGGGCAGCTGTGAGGATGATCCTCAGATTGCGGAGCCAGTCCACAAAGGTGCTCCCATCATCTTTCAGTTTAGCTTTCTCTAGGAACGCATTAAAATTCAGGGGAGCTACTGCGCGAGCCATCTACAACAAAAATTTGCAAAGACATTTTAGACTATTGTTCATGATAAGTGAGTTATTACCTAATCAAATTATTTATAACTCCCACTCAAATTGACATCCCTCCGGTCATTCGAGCGTGACATGATCCAAATTCACCAACCCAAGTCCGATCATCACGTGAGATGAGGTGGTGTCAATGGTGAACATCAACATGTTGATCATATCTACTATATGACTCATGCTCGACCTTTCGGTCCCCCGTGTTCCGAGGCCATGTCTGTACATGCTAGGCTCGTCAAGTCTAACCCGAGTGTTCTGCATGTGCAAAACTGGCTTGCACCCGTTGTATGCGAACGTAGAGTCTATCACACCCGATCATCACGTGGTGCTTCGAAACGACGAACCTTCGCAACGGCGCACACTCGGGGGGAACACATTTTTATCTTGAAATTTTAGTGAAGGATCATCTTATAATGCTACCGTCGTCCTAAGCAAAATAAGATGCATAAAAGGATTAACATCACATGCAAATCATAAGTGACATGATATGGCCATCAACTCGTGCTTTTGATCTCCATCTCCAAAGCACCGGCATGATCTCCATCGTCACCGGCGCCACACCATGATCTCCATCATCATGATCTCCATCATCGTGTTGCCATCGGGGTTGTCGTGCGCCCACCATGCTCTTACTACTATTGCTACCGTTTAGCGATAAAGTAAAGCATTACAAAGCGCTTAATGATTGACACGCAGGTCATACAGAAATTAAAGACAACCCTATGGCTCCTGCCGGTTGCCGTATGCATCGACATGCAAGTCGATATTAACTATTACAACATGATCATCTCATACATCAAATATAATTCATCATGTCATTGGCCATATCATATCACATACATACCCTGCAAAAACAAGTTAGACGTCCTCTAATTTGTTGTTGCATGTTTTACGTGGCTGCTATGGGTATCTAGCAAGAACGCTTCTTACCTACGCAAAACCACAACGGTGATATTCAAGTTGCTATTTAACCTTCTACAAGGACCGCCTTGTTCTATTCCGATTCAACTAAGATAGGAGAGACAGACACCCGCCAGCCATCTTATGCAACAAAAGTCACATGTCTGTCGATGGAACCGGTCTCATGTACGTGGACATGTAAAGTTGGTCCGGGCCGCTTCATCCTATAATACCGTTGAATCAAGAAAGACTAAGGAGGGCAGCAATTTAAACATCAACGCCACAAACTCTTTTGTGTTCTACTCGAGAAAGCATCTACGCAAGATCCTAGCTCATGATGCCACTGTTGGGGAACGTTGCATGGGAAACAAAAATTTTCCTACCGTTCACCAAGATCAATCTAGTAGATGCAACTACGAGGGGGGGAGTGTGATCTACGTACCCTTGTAGATCGCTAAGCGGAAGCGTTATGAACGCGGATGATGGAGTCGTACTCGTCGCGATTCAGATCGCCGAAGACCTAGCACCGAAGCAACGGTGCCTCCGCGTTCTTCACACGTACGGCTCGGGGACGTCTCCTCCTTCTTGATCCAGCAAGGGGTGGAGGAGAGGTTGATGGAGAACCGGCAGCACGACGGCATGGTGGTGATGGTGGAGAAGAACTCCAGCAGGGCTTCGCCTAAGCACCGCGGGAGAAGAAGATGTAACGGGAGAGGGAGGGCAGCACCGAGGCACAAACTGTCTTGGCTGCCCTCCCTTTGCCCCACTATATATAGGGGGGGTGGAGAGGTGAGGGCGCCCTAGGGTTTCCCCCCTAGGGGCCGGCGGCCAGGGCAAGGGGAGGGGGCGGCGGCCAGGGCAGGGGGGCGGCCAGGCCCTAGGGTTTCCCCCCCTAGGTGCCTTGCCCCCCAAGGCCAAGGGGTGCGGCCAGCCCTAGGGGGTCCCACCCCCTTAGCCGCATGAGGAGAGGGCCCAGGGGGGGCGCACAGCCCCTTGAGGGCTGTGGTGTTCCCCCTTGTGGCCCACTAGGCCCAGAACCACTTCCGGACCCCCCGAAAACCCTTCCGGTACTCCGCCGATTTCCCGATGCTCCCCGGAACACTTCCGGTACTCCGAAACCTTTCATCCTATATATCAATCTTCGTCTCCGGACCATTCCGGAGACCCTCGTCTTGTCCGGGATCTCATCCGGGACTCCGAACAACCTTCGGTAACCATACACTTTTCTCACTAACAACCCTAGCGTCACCGAACGTTAAGTGTGTAGACCCTGCGGGTTCGGAAACCATGTAGACATGACCGAGACACTCCCAGGTCAATAACCAATAGCGGGATCTGGATACCCATATTGGTTCCTACATGTTTCTCGATGATCTCATTGGATGAACCACGATGTCAAGGATTCAGGCAATCCCGTATACAGTTCCCTTTGTCTCGTCGGTATGTTACTTGCCCGAGATTCGATCGTCGGTATCTCTATACCTAGTTCAATCTCGTTACCGGCAAGTCTCTTTACTCGTTACCGCAATACATAATCCCGTGACCAACTACTTAGTCACTTTGAGCTCATTGAGATGACGTATTACCGAGTGGGCCCGGAGATACCTCTCCGTCATACGGAGTGACAAATCCCAGTCTCGATCTATGTCAACTCAACAGACACCCTCGGAGATACCTGTAGAGTACCTTTATAGTCACCCAGTTACGTTGCGACGTTTGGCACACACAAAGCATTCCTACGGTGTCAGTGAGTTACATGATCTCATGGTCATAGGAACTTATACTTGACATGCAGAAAACTATAGCGATAACTGACACGATCAAAAGCTATGTTAACGTTTGGGTCTCGTCCATCACATCATTCTCCTAATGATGTGATCCCGTTATCAAATGACAACTCATGTCTATGACCTGGAAACCGCGGTCATCTTTGATCAACGAGCTAGTCCTGTAGAGGCTCACTAGGGACACAAAGTCTGTCTATTCATCCACACGTGTATCTGAGTTTCCAATCAATACAATTATAGCATGGATAATAAACGATTATCATGAACAAGGAAATATAATAATAACTCTTTTATTATTGCCTCTAGGGCATATTTCCAACACTGACCTGCTTATTTCGTAGGGAAGATGAATCAGCTAACCATCTGTTCTTTGAATGTGTGGTAGCCAAACAGATTTGGAATGATGTTGCTGAAACCTTTGGATTCAATGTGCCTAGTGATATGACTGAGTTATCTTCCTTTTGGAATATGAACAATAAGAAAATTGTGGTTAACATTGCTTGTGTTGCTGCCATTTGGAGCATTTGGACCATGCGTAACGATATCTGCTTTCAGGGCGTGCCTTGAACAAGCACCTGTGTGATCTTGGCAGGAATCAGCTCATTTCTTCATCAATGGAAGATTCTCTGCGGGGACGAACAATCGGTGCAGCTTCGACGATGCCTCCAGCTCTTGGACCATCGAAGAGGCGAGCTACTCAGGATCGCCTGGGATTGGAGTTGAGAGCGTGCATGAAGAGGACCCGGGGCGGATGCGTGCTGAAGGCTCACTCGGGATGATCCCCAATCCGTGTGTGTAAGGGGTAGCTGGTGATTCGAGCTATCCTATGAGAAACTGTGTTATGTGGTCTGTCTGTTGGCTCTGCTATTTGCCCTGCGTGGCACTAGACATTAGTTGCACATTTTATCTCTGGTTTGTCAATTACGGTAGACCCGGTCGCTTGTAAAAGTCTATGAGACCGTTGCTTGCCCCATTTTCTAATAAAATGGGGAGGGGGAAACCCCTTTTGATAAATTTTATTACTAAAAACACAAGTAGACATACAAATAACCTGACTCCCCAAACACAGGTTGATCAGTTCCGGCAGGCTAGATGGGCTAGTACGTACGTACGTACATGTAACACACATCGATTTCTTTCCGCTATTAACACAGGCATTCTCGATGGCAGAGATGTAACGCACATGCGAATCAACATGTGATCGAGTTGGTTAGGTGGACAGTGGTATCCCCAGTCCATCAGGATTCAAATCCTGATGCTCGCATATATCCTGGATTTATTTCAGGATTTCCGGCGACATGCTTTCAGTGGAAGGAAACGTTCCCGTCGACTACGAGGCGTCTACGGTGACTTCGTAAAATCTCAAGATGATATGCTGGCTCAGTCTCTCGGAGGTGCTCATAAGGGTAGGTTGTGCGTGTGTGCGTTTATAGGGTTAAATGTATGCGCGTATATATGAGCACTTGCGTCTGTACTGTGTTAAAAAAAAAATGTAACGCACATACGTACAACGTGCTGGTGCTGGTCTCCGTCGTAAAGCTCGGCGAGATGCCACGTGCATACTGACTCGATTGAACATGCACATAGAGAACCTTGATAACAACATGCACTGATCAATATTTGCAGCTGGAAACGCTGCACACAACACAACCCATTGAAGGATGCAAGAGAGAAGAGCCGCAGGAGGATGTGCTGGCCTTGGTGGCAGTGGCTCCCGCCTAGGACGAATTTTCATAGAAATCGACGGCGGCTTGACATGGGGACATGGAGATGAGAGAGGTAGACATGATTTGCCGCTGGATCTGACTCACCCCAACCAGATGGAAGAAAACTTTTGGAGATGTATTTTTCTTGAGTAGGAAAAGAGAGGTGGAAGGCCATCGATGTGTGAGGGAGAGGAGACGCCTGCAAGGAAGAGACGATGCCCAATTTAGTTGCGATCAGATTGCTTTGTTTTAGTTATATTGCTTTTTTCCGGTTGAGATGAGATTGCTAATCTGCTTTACACAAACTATATTGTTCGTAGCTTTTTCCCTGGACTCAATACACGGAGGTTAGACCTGGATGGAAGGTTATTCTTGGTCCGCAAAATAGATGGTTTTATTAGTTTTTCTTTGGCCATGGTGGGAATTTTCGACGGGTTAATCAACAGTGTAATAACTTGGCCCCACACCAGATTAACGGCTTCTAATTTCTAATTAACGAGAAAATTTCTTGGGAGTGTCTAATTAGTATACGTACATGATTTTATTAGTTTTTCTTTGGTTATGGTGGGAATTTTCAACGGGTTAATCGACAGCGTAATAACTCGGCCCCACACCAAATTAACGGCTTCTAATTTTTAATTAACTTGGAAATTTCTGGAAGTGCCTAATTGGTGTAAGTATAGATATAGATAGATAGATAGATAGATATGATATATATATAGATATAGATACATAGATATAGATAGATAGATTTTAAGCGGAATATGTGTAGTAAAAGAAGTCAAGTCCGATTACTACACCGGAACAAATCAACGATAGTTGAAGCACGTAGACCGGGATCAGATCGATCTATGCCTGCCCATGGCTACCACTCCGTACAAGCTAAAGCGTGCGCCTGTGTGGGTTATCTTTTTCGTCCGAGTACGTCTAGCATTATCTACTACCAGCATCCGCGTTCATCCGACAACAAAAAACAGGCGCTATTTGCCCTATATATTTATTGGTACATATTAATTTGTCTCAGAACAATTACTACGGTATGTAGTATTTTTATGCAGGACAATTATTCATTAAAAAAGTGACGTTATATCGTGAATACAGAGCTCACGCCAACATCGTCATGCGCCCTTTCTTGTTCCAATACCGGATAAATAAAAAGGAGATATCATCATCTACCTTGGGATTAGTTTACTTCCATGCACATCATAATTATTTCCCCGTATTATTATGTGCTCTTGAAATCAATGTGCACCGGTAATGAAGGCTTAGGGCAGCCCCGTGTCAGGTTTCATAGTGCACAGATTGTCCCAAATGCCCCTTGAGTTGGCACTGAACCCCGCGGCATCGAGGTGGACTCGAGTTACCTTGGGAGAGGTGTAACGTGTTGCTCAAGCTGATTTCGTTTTTGGATGCAAGTTGGTCACCGGATCGGGTCCTCGGGGGTATTGAGCTGACCCTTCCTGTGGTACCTACCGTTTACCAAAATAAGGCCTTAATCAATATACAAGGAGGATATAGTGGGCACATAAGTAAAAATTGTCCACTTTATCATTTTATGAAAAAGGAAGTTCAAATGCAGGGAAACGTAGGCTGGTTTTCCTCTTCTTCCTGGTCGATGAACGCCAATTCTTTCCTCTTCATGGGAACCCAACGAATCCTCAAGCCAAAGCTAATTCCATGATCCGAGAGGATGGTCGTGCGCCTCACTTGTTTTATCGGTGCTTCTTTCGGGCGGCGTTCTTTCTGCTTCCTATAAATCCTCTGTAGGGCCTTCCTTCTTGTAGCGTCCTAACTCCCCATGAATCCTTGTGTAAATGTCGTTCACCTTTACTGTGGATCAGGGGATTCGAGGTGCATCCTTCTTTCAGAGGCCATTGGGCCCGTTCGGGAAGTGGATCACCGATTAGGGACAACTTTCCTCCTATATTTTTCCTTTGTTTGGTCTCATACGTCCTGACCTTTGTAGGGGCGGGGGGATGGGGTGTTTGCAGTTTAATTTCTTTGATGCGGCTCGGGCTATCCTGGCCATATTAGACAACCCCTTAACCCAAGGGGTTAACCGTGAAGATTCACCTACTGTGACTGGTGGATTCTTCAGCAAGAGACTAGCTGTCAGCAAGGCTCGGCAGGGATATTCTTCTTCCCTCGTGGGTTGGATTTATTCAAACACTTTCCTATTCATATTTTTTCGTTGCCCCAGACTTACGGCTGACCGGAGATCCAGCCCTCGCCAGCCAAAGTCATGGACCATAGTAACGAGAACACTCTAGCCCCCTACCTGGCGCCAGATGTCGGAGTGTGTACTCAGGACACCAGGGATCAAGGATACCCTGTATTATGAGTTCGATCAGGGGCTAGAGGCTTTCTAGTCCACGACCAAAGGCACACAAGAACACAGGGAGATTTTATACAGGTTCAGGTCGCTATCTGAGCGTAAAACCCCAGTTTCTGTTGGTAATGATATGAACTGAGGGGATACAAGTGCTTTTGTGTTACAATGGTGGTGGTCTGGGTACTAGATAGAGTGCCCGAACACTCCTAGAGCTAAGCTTCTTCCTCTTTGTTCGTCTTCTTCTTACTATTGGTTGCTTGTTATCTGGTTGCTAAGTTTTTCCTCCTCCCCTTTTCTGACCTGTCATACTAAGTAGATAAGCTCACACAACATAGTGACATGTGCTTGAGTACTTCTGTTGATGCGATACGCCACAAGGCGCCCCACCTAATTTATGTTGCACTACAGTTATTTTTCCTTGAGATAGGTGTTGACCACAGTTATTTTTCCTTGAGGTTGAATATTTCCGAGGAGGCTTTGTTATATGATTTTTTCCATATACCATGGTATCCAATGTTCTGTCAGTATTTTGCCAAGGAGATGCGACAGACTGAAAGACAGTGAGAACATTTGGATGGAGGACATGGCTATGGAGAGAGCGGCTGCTAAAGATGATTGTGGCAACTCTTTTATTCCTGATTTTATAGATATTCATAATCCCTCTCTTTTAATCGTGACTTATCACTTTGGAATTGATGTGGGATGTAGTTTAGACATGATTGGTACTAATTTGGGGATTATGAGGGAACTTCAAAGAGAGCTAGGCTGGACATTGATGTTACTAATAATTATAAAAGGAAAACTGGTGATAATTTTGGCTCACTAGGTCCTATTGATATTGGTGATGTAGATTTAAATGAACTCTGATGTTGATCTTGAGGATAAATATCTTAATAAGTTTCTCCAGGAATATATAAATATTAATCTTTCACCTAGTATTACTACAATCACAACAGGAATTATTGTTAATAAAAGAGAAAAATTCACTATAGGGCATATAACTCACGCTGGTGGTCACTTTAGTCCCTGTGATTAGAAATACCTGAAGTACCATCACTAAACTTGCTCTAGGGGTCACATACGGTCCAATGTACGCTTTGTTCTACGTATACATTGACATGGCATGGTCAACAGTTGCCACATGTGCGCTGACTGCCATGTCCGCCCGCTCGCTTGAATACGCAGCTACGCAGGGATTCTTTTGCAAAAAAAAAAAAAAAAAATGCCATCGGACCGAGGCGCACCCTAGTCGGACCGAGCCGCCCCCCGCTCGCTTCTCTCCCCACTCGCTCTGCTTCTCCCGATGGCCTGCTAGCTGTCGGTCACCGCCTCGATTGGCGCCGTCCCGGCGGGGATCCACTGCCGCGCGCCTGGGACACACCACCGCCGGCCTCTCCGCTCGCCCCAGCACCCCACAGAGGCGGTGCCTGCATCCTGCGGCCGCACCTCCGTTCATGGCGTAGGCGGGAGTAGTAAGCTACAACGTGAGCAGCAGCAGCCAGCAGCTAGCTGCCGGTCAACACCTCGTTTCGCGCCGTCTTGATGGGGATCCTCTGCGGCGCACCACCGCCGGCATCTCGCGGCCGCAACTCCAACACCTACGCCTTGCTGCCCGTCGAACTCCATGTCGCTCAGCACGAACACGCACCGCACCATCTGGTCCTTGGCCAGCGCAGCCGCCACCGCCATGTTCAGGATCTTATTGAACACCGCCTGCAGGTTGGCGCCGCGCTGCGGCGTCACGGCTGCCAGCGGGCTGGTGGAGGTGGGGCTGCGGTGCACGGCGGAGGAGAAGGGCGAGTGGCCCGACATGAAGTGGGTCGCAACTCGCACGGCGCAGGAGGGGGACGAGCAGGACCGCGGACGGCGAGACGCGGTCGTGCGCATCGTCCGCGTGGGCGTGCGCATACTTCAGACTTCGAGGGCACCCCGGCTTGATTCCTTCGGTGCGGAGGCTCACGAGAGCGAGGTGGAGTTCGAGGACAAGCGAACATGGCGAGGAGTGGCCCGCGAGCGGCGAGGGCGACCTTGTGGCCCTCGATCCCCTGCGAGCAGCCGGCTGCGCCTCGCCACGACTATGTTAAGCAGCGGCCACACACGTCGGCGGGCACGGGAAGTCGTCAACCGGGCGGAGGTCATAGCGGTGCTGGGCGCGCGCCTGGACATGGTGCGGGAGGAGTCCAGCTACCCGGTGGGGGCGGTAGTGCAAAGCAATACCAGTGTAATTGAATGCATTTCAATCGTGCATGGGCTCCGTCTCTGTCTTGCAAGCTACAGAGCAATCAATACCAGCAAGAGCGAGCTACAGAGCAACTGGAACTGAAGCATGTTCATTTCAGTCTTGCATTGGAGCTTCTGCACTAGTAGGATATATGCCTACTAGGAAGGATGTACATTAGACTATCCACAGTGGGAGTAATATAGATAATAACATCATACATATCTAGATAAAATAGATGATGTGGCAAGCAATAAATGAATAAATATAGGAAAGTACTAACATACCTAGTTACTAGTAATATGAGTAACATCACATATATCAAGGTAAAATGAGACTATAGCCTAATAAATGAAGTGTTGCATGTTATCACACATAAGTTACTCCCCATTAGAGCAAGTACAATAGTGGGCTTATAGCCTGCTTACACGGTAATTTTACCGATGTGGAGGAGAGAGACATGAAAAAGTAAGGGGAGTGGGCTCTTATGCCTAGCTATATACGTGCTCCAAGGCAAATGCAATAAATACGAGGAAAGAGATAGAGAGAAGAAGAGAAAAAATACTAATCTTATAGCCAACCTTATAGCCAACCTTATTGTATGAGTGACTATATATGTTGGCTATAGATGATATGGCAACATCTTATAGCCAGCAGTTGGCTGTATTATTAACCATGCTCTTATAGAGATAGTAACATAGACTAGTACCATGTGCATGTTACTAGTCTATGTTACTACCCATTGTGGCTAGTCTCAGACTACTTCCAATGCATTGGTGCTTACATGAGATGCTAAGCACATTAAAAACTTTAGCAACTAAAGCCCCCAATGCATAAGTGCTTAACTTGTTAGTGCTAAGCATTGTTCATTTAATGTTTTGCCACTAAAATTCTTCATGCATTGGTGGGATTCTTCCATTTAAGTCTTTTGCCTAGGTTCTCGCGCTTAGCATTGTTTCTTCCTGAGGTCACCACACTCATCCCTCTCCTCTTAATTACCTTGTCACATCAGACTTTTTGCCTACATGGCAGCCTTAGCACCTGTACAAGGTGGAGCATTGGGAGGGGCATGGGACCGAGGGAGTAGTAGGAAGGATGTACTACAGCAATGCAAGCAATCTTGGACATGGTTAATTAAGACTATTGTTGATTTGTCAAGTTTATAGTATATCTCAACCCAGAACAAAAACATTTCACACGAAAGCCTGACATAAGAAAGACAAACTGGAGTAATACTAGCAAACGTGCAATTGATTGCTCGGTTGTTCATCATCAGTCAGCACTCAGCACCCACCGTGACAGGGATTATGAAAGTAGATAATACTCCAAAGGAGTGTGTGCGCTGTACTCTAGTCTCTAGACCCAAGTAGTAATACTGAATTAATTCCTGCTGCAAGAACAAGAAAAAGGTGCAAATTTCAGACCAAGTGGTAGTGTGGTACTGAATAGTATCGGAGTTCAATCTACAGGGGAGCCCGACCACTCCAGGATGCCGCCCAGTTCAAGTCACGGGTCATGGGGCGATGTGCGGATGGGTCATGGAGGCTACCGACATGCTGATAGTGCAGTTCGTGCTGTCGTCTCTGCAACGGTGAGCTCTTGCAGGCCGAGGCCACCCACGCCATGTCCGGCCACTCGCCCTCCTCGTTCACCGCACACCGCAGGTGGGCGCCGGCGTCAACCGCAGCGGCTTCTTGAGCAGCGGCAGCCCCAACTCCACTTTCCTTCTCGAGGCCGCCGGCACGAGCAAGGACGCCATGCTGCTCTCCTCCGGCGGCTGTGACATGACCATCATCGCGCACATCCAGGACATCGAGGAGGTTGAGGAGGAGGCGGTGGTCGTCGTTATTATGGCGTGGGATCCCGACGAAGCCGTGGCCACGGAGGAGGTGGCGGAGGGTGCCGTGCCGGTGCCGCTGGTGGTGGTGGTGGAGGAAGGGGATCAGCGGTGAGAGGGAGCGGCCGTGGACAAGAGAGGCGTTATTTTATTTGTGGCGATTTTGCAAACATTTCCGGTGTTTTCAGACTGGTAAGACGACGTGGCAGTCAAGCTGCCAAGTGGGTGACTGGACAAGTGCCACATCAATGAATACGTAGAGCAAATTGTATAATGGACCGTATGTGACCCCTAGAGCAAGTTTAGTGATTATATTTCGGGTATTTCTAATCACAGGGACTAAAGTGGCCATCGACGCAAGTTATAGGCCTATAGTTAATTTTTCTCTATTTTTTATTTACATCTAGATATCCTAGGATTACTCGAAACCACGAAAAAAAATCTTATTCTCATAATGAACTTCAAAAATTTTGTGGAGGAAATTCTTTCCAAGTGGCATAGGACTCCCCCTAGAGGACGATGTGGTGGAATTTAGGTTGGTACTAGCAAATATGTCCGTGCGTTGTAACGGGAAAAAAGATTAAGCATATGTAATATGGTCAGTGAGTTCAACCGTCTTTAATCATTGATGGAACTTCCACAATGTGAGTTGATTCTAAGTAAATCCATATGAACCCATTAAAACTTTGCACATTATGGATCAGACCAGAAGCGCATTTCGAACTGGGTCATTTCTTGTCATACCGGTGAAAAAATTATTGTGGGAAATTAATGAATAAAGGCTAACTTTTTTCTTGATAAATAGCACAAACTAATGAAAATATTAACACAAATGTTAGTTATCCATCATCTCTCAACTTGAAAAAAATGGTGCGGCATGTCGGTATGTTCGAGCAGACCCAAGGGAGACAATTAATAGATCAATCAAAACTGCATTCCTCCTTCGTGTTGCATTGTCCACCTATAGTGTTTCCTCACATCTCTACATTCCGATTCCGCAAGGGTCAAATGCGGAGCTCCTCAAGCTTTCTGACTTTCAGAACAGAAGCAAGGGTTCCCATCAACTAAAATAAATTTATCATAATAAAATAATTGTTACAACGGATGCAAGTATAATTAAAATATGCATCTATGTTACTTCCCTTATATCATCAGAAGTCATTACCCCTAAAATAATCATCAGAAGTTCAGAACAAAACAGTAATGCATGGCCCAACTAAATCAACCACACACATGGGGCAGCCCTTTGTTTTAGGTCCATTGGGCAGCCTTTTTTTACGTGCATGGGGCAGCCATTGTGCGGAGATTAGTATTTTGCATTTAAAGTGAGCAGCGGTCCGGTCTGCCTTTCAATTTATTTAGTTATTGAATATCCGCTTCTCCTAGAAGCAGTTTCCTTTGTTAAAGCAAAGTTGTTGGTTGGTTGAGTTGGTTACCATGCTAGCTCATTTTTTTCCTTTTTAAACAAAACGGAAACACTTCATAAACGGACGACGTACGAAACGGACCTGATGACCAAAAATAGTGGAGAAACAATCATCCCTTTAATATTAGGTAGAGATTAACCTGGATTCTCTAGATACAATGGAAACGAAGGAGGGTGGTTATTTCCTAGAACTGTATAATTGTTTATGGCGATGGTCATCCTGAAAGGAATGTTGATCTTTTAGCAAAGCTATCTAGGTTTACCATTAAAAAAATACTTTACCTTGTTGTTTTGGAGATGATTTCAATATTAATAGAATTTTTTCTAAAAATTTAAACCAAATACTATTAGTCTGTTGAGTATTATGTCTAAGCCTACTATTAAGCAAGATGGGCTTAAAGAAATACCGTTGTCTAATACAAGTTTTACTTGGGGCAACAATCTTAATGACACCAGTTTTGAGAAATTTCATATTATTCTTGTTTTCCCTGATTGGGAACAGGGCCGGTCCTGAGATTTTGGGGGCCCGGGGCGAAACTAGAACTTAGGGCCTCTTAATACTCATCTAGATGAGATATAATTTGGTCTCATTCACCTGAAACACAAAACAGATACAAAGTAGTACAACATGCCACGTCAGCACACGCGCATCTTATAATCATATCCAATGGCTATAAAAGTGAATGAGACATAACTAAAACTCGGCTAGATGAGTTCTAGCAAAACTGTATTATATATCCCTAATTGTGTCTCATCAATCAATTATTAATGGTCATATTTCCACAAAACGAAGAAGTAATATTGATTGTCATTTATAAATATTGGTCATTTTACCAATCGTTTTATCATAATAAGTATTTGTCAATCATCATGGCAAAAGCGCAGGCATATGTTATGAGAGCCGTACCTTCTCAAATTCAAATTCTCCCTAATCGGATGATTATTTTTCTTCCAAGGATCAAGCGAAAGGATCATAGGGCAACCGCGACTCATAAATCTGAATAAATAATATCTATTGCTAAACTGTGTCCAATTAATCCATTTCCAATGGCCATATTGCAACAACAAATAAGTAAATACTGAACGTTTTACTCAAATAAACGGAGTGCATATACTATTAGAGCCATACCTTCTTTGATTCTCTCTAATCTGCTAGTTATATTTCTTCCAATGTTGAACGGGAAGGGTCAAAGGCAATGACCTGGAATCAATTTGCAGTGGTAGTGAACGTGATTCTGGTGCGGTCGCCTCTCGAGGTGGAGAGCCGGCAAATCTGCGATGGGGTGTCTCCAACAGGGAGGGTGGCATGACCGAGTCGGGGTAGGCGTTCGATCGGTGAAGCCCAGAAAAATGAGGCGGCGGCGCACGACTGGAGCGAGGATCAAGCGCCTAGCCGGGTACGCAGGGACTGATTTTTAGGGGTCGAATGATTTGATGCATTGATCCCGCCGTGATGCAAGGCCTACTTTTAGTGCGTACCGTGTTTCCCTCGGGCTGTTTTCGACCTGCGTATTGTTTTGGACGAGGCCCTTCTCCACGATATTACTGGGCTGCACAGCACGACCTGGGGGCCCCTTGGCTTCGGGGGCCCGGGGCGGCCGCCCCCTCTGCCCCCCCTCAGAGCCGGGCCTGATTGGGAAGAGGGATACCCTTTGACCTTGGTTACTACTTTAGACAAGGATATCTCTGGTCATACACCTCTGATTCTAGATGCTAGTATACCCAGTAATAAAACTCCCACTTTTACATCTGAGAATTATTGGAAGGGCTAGATGATGTGGCGATGAAGGTGTGAAACAGTAATTTGACTGGTTCTCCCACTGATATCTGGCAAAACAAGTGAAGGCTTTTGAGGAAAACTTCAAGGGGTTGGGATAGAAATATGAATGCTTTATATAGGAAATTGAAGAAATATATTTTGAGGAAATTGGATGATAGCACTCTCAATGTTTGTCTTACTGCTGCTAATAGATAGTAGCAAGATAGTAGCAACAAGATATGAGGGCCCATTGGAATAGGTTCATTAAACATGATGAACTAAAATGGATGCAGATATGCATGGACACGAAAATAAAGGAGATGCTAATAGTCGATATTTTCAAGCCAACTCTAATAAGAGAGGGAGTTATTGGGGGAGATGGTAAACTGCTGGATTATATTACCAACTTCTGTAAGAATCTGTTTGGGAGACATGATCTTTCTAACATCTGCTTAAACATTGATAGGGCTCAGAGAATGTCACCCACCGCCAACGCCGGCCGCACGGCATGCATAATTCATATCAGGACAGTGTCACCACAGCCGAAAAGCGCCCTTGCCTTCCATCCTTATATTCCTATACTTCCCAAATTAACCGACGACGGTAAAATGAATCGATTGACCCACGTGACCGAATAGAAACGCAAGGAGAGAAAAATGGGCGGGGGCCCGGAAACAACAGAGGAGAAAGCCACAAGAAGTCAGCGAGCGGTGCGAGAAAGAGCCGACCCATGTCGTACGCAAGCGCGATGCTGATGCTAATGCTGACGCTCGCATTTCGCTTTCCCCAGTTACGCCGCCCCCACCTAAAGCGTAAAGCCAACCTGGCCTCGCACCGCCAGAGGAAGAACGACCAGCCGATTGACCCCAAAATTTCTCTCGATTCGAGGCCTCATTCGCTCCACTGGGCTGGCGCGTTCATTGCCTTCCTCTCTCTGGGCGGCTGAACACGGGATTTGGCTAGGTAATTAAGGCAATCACCCTCCTCATCTTTGCGGCAATTCTTGCCGGTGTTTAGTAATTATGCCCCGTCGTCGTTTGGACCAAGTGTGTGCTGCTCTGCTTGTAGTTGTGAGTATTTTTGTGCCCTCCCTGTTGGTTTCTTCCCTCCAACGAGGATCTTTGCCGCAGATCCGCCCGAACCAGCATTCACCTCATCATGCTCGGAGTTTAAAGTCTTGATTGCTGACTAATCGGTTAATTAGTCGGTTTACAAATTGACCGGTCGGCCGATAGATCTTAATTTCCCCAAATTTACTCTATATACGGTCGAAAAGATCTTACAAAGTGATCCTGGGATTCTGATTCTGATAATGTCATGTAACTATTGTGTGCTCAGTTATTGAGTAGCATATTCATGTTTTACCTCATTTATTCTTCTCTCTTGATTTTGTAGCTCAATTGTTGGATGACTGCATTTCTTGTAGTATGTCTATCTCTTCGAGGTTTACCACATGTATGTGCCTAGTCATGCTACTATTAATTTTCCACCTTTTTGAGAAAGCTTTGCCCAAATTTGACAAGGCAACTTCACCCATTTCCCTGATGTTTGAACCACACTTGCCCACGCCATTCATGACCCATAGAGGTCTTTTATGGCCAGGCTACACATTTCACACTCATGTCTGTAAATATTTCATATATTCCCATGATCAACATATTTAGCGTAACTCGTGTCTTCATGCATATTTTTTCACCAGTTCAAGGGGGTGCATCAATCTTGTGTCTGAACTCTGAAGCCTGGACTATACAATTGTTTGCTGAATCACATTTATTATTTGTCTTGTTTTGACATATATAGTTAAAATGGATGGCAACACCAGAGGAGGTGGACATTTTGAAGCATTAAAAAACTACAATATGTGCACACCAATAGGTGTAGGCACATTTGGAAAGGTGATGATGGCAGAGCATAAGCTTACAAGACACAAAGTTGCTATAAAGATTCTGAACCGCCGTAAAATGGGAGCTATGGAAATAGAAGAGAAAGGTATACCCCCTTCTCCTATTACATTAATCTACGATACATTAGACTGGCTTGCTCAACATTTCAAGTTATCTGCTTTCAATACTGGTCAAATTTGTGGGTGTGTTCCTGATTCCCGCTTAATCAATTAGTCAAGATAAACTACATTAGCATAGGATACATTTGCATTTAGTTAAGAAGAGACTTCATCATGGGTTCTTGCTGCAAGTTAGTTGAACCTGTAGCTACAATTTCACCATAGGCTCAATATCTAACACTTTACTTCAATTGTGTTCTCATATCTTGTTTCCAGCAAATAGAGAAATCAAGATATTGAGGTTTTTCATTGAGTTCATTCACCCTCATATCATCCGAGTTTATGAGGTCATTGAGACACCTAAGTATATATTTTTTGTGATGGAATATTGCAAGAATGGTGAGCTATTGGAGTACACTATTGATAAAGGGCGGTTACATGAAAATGAGGCTCGTCGAATCTTTCAGCAGGTGCCTTTTCTGCTCTTGGCATGTAGGAACACATATTTTCGTAATAATATGTTGAGCTTCTTATTTTGATTGTGAAGTGTATAGAGATGCTTGCCAATTGTTGACGCATAAATGCATAACCCACCTAGAGCTTTCGGGTGAGCTGACTGTTGCGTGCTGTTCTAGATGGTATCAGAGCCAAGTGTTCTACATGGTTTGCATTTGTTGACTAAGCTTTAGCTAAGATACTTTTCTCGATAACGTTTTTTGTCTAGGAGAGGATGGAAAAACACACTTTCAGGAAAATCTCGGAATATTCAGATTTTTTGGCATGAATTTTCAAACAAATTTCGAATTAACACTTTTCTAGCATTTAAATATAATATATTTAACACATAGTATACGATAAGTTGTTGTTGGTCCAGTGGTCAGCACCTTCGTTACTTGCTGATGTGCAATGCCCTAGGTTTTACTCCTCATCATTGGAACCATTGTTGGTACTTTGTATGCACTAAAAAAATGAAGTTTCCAAAAAAATTAGTAGTCAGTTTGGCGACCTCCAGCAGAGTAACTATATGGCAGTCGAGTGTAGGAAGTTATGATAGCCCATGCATACGACCCTCTTTTAGCACCATCTTGATGTTAGAATTCAAATGAGTTCAATTTTTTCTAACAGTATCGAGTTTTTTTGGGGCTCACCAAAATTTCCTTAACCGGTCTGTTGCTGGAAGTTTTGAACTGAAAAAAAAAACGTTTAGCTCATGACTTGTACCACATTGAGTGTTGTTGTAAGAGCATCTCCAGCCGCGTCCCCAAGATGGCCCCCAGGTGTTTTTTCGTCCGCCGGCGTCAAAAAATCGGCTCAGTCGCGCCCCCAAGAGCCCAGTTTTCGCCGGCTCAGGCCGAAATTGGCGCCGACGGACCCAACCCAAACCCGGCGCGCTGGGGTCGCTCGGGGGCGCCGGGCGAATCGTTTTTGGCGCAAAGAGCCGCGGGCCCGCCGTGTTAGTGACTTGACTCTCTTCTCGCCGCTTCGTCGTCCTCATCGCCTCGTTTCCCGCGGCGAATCAATGCCAAAACTGCGCGCGCTGCCGCGCCGGTCAGCCTCCATTGATGCCTCACGGGCGGCGCAGTGAAGGCTGGGCGACGCGTCCCTCGGCCGCCACGTAATCACGCCACGCGTAAGGCACCGGCCAAGCCTACCACGCCGCGCCTCCGCCTATAAAAGCCGACCACAAGTGCGCCGGAGTCTCGCACAGATCATCCACCGCCCACGCACTCATTTCTCCCCCTTTCCTCCTCCTGCCGTCCCCAGTTGAGAAGCATGGCCGAGCGTTTCCCAGGCGACGGCGCGGCGGTGAACGGATTCGGGCGCCGTCATCTGCACGAGGACGAGGCTCGCCTCCTTTTCGAGGCCGAGTACCCGGTCCCGCTGGACATGCGGGTGCCCGGGGCGTGGAGGATCAGCGCCGGCGGCATGCCGGTGCCCCCGCTACCCACCGGCGCTGCGCGGCGTGCGGAGATCGCACGCATCCGCTCGTCTCTGCCACGTGCGGCGAGGGAGGGGCCCCGGTATGTCCCCGACAGCCCAATCTGGGAGCCCTACTTCCGCCGCCGGCACGACGAGCAGCTCGAGGCCACCAACGGCGTCGTGCCCTCCGGCAAGTTCAACGCCGACGGCCGGCGCCGGTGGTGGGGCGTGCCCGGTCGCACGTTGGAGTCCGTCCACGAGTACATCGAGGGCGGCAACACGCCGTGCCTCGAGTACCCCGCTCCCCCGTCCTTCTCACGCCGCCGGGGAAGCTCCTGGACGCCGAGGCGCATGGAAACCGGGGTGTCCTCCTCCTCGTCCGACGGCTCTCCCGGCCTCCACCTCCGCCCCGTCAAGCCGGAGCCCCAGGACAAGCCTCTCAGCGCGCGTACCCACAGCTCCGGCGCCCTCGTCGAGCCCAAGGCGGAGCCCGACCTCCCCCCGGAGTACGAGGAGATAGCTCGGCGCGGCTTCTCCGACGAGGACGCCATGCGGTGGTCGCACGACGACTATCTGCGCGAGGAGATGGTCCGGCAGTGCCGGGCCCTGGAGGAGATCGCCTCCCGCAAACGTGGGCGCGAGGACGAGAACGGTGTTGTCGTCCTCGATAGCGACGACGACGACGCCCCCGGACCGTCCAACCCGCCGCGCCAACCGGGGGAGGGATGCAGCAGGGACGGCAGAGGCGGGGGCCGGGACGACGACGACGACGACGGCGGTGACTACACGCGGTTCTACAGCCTCCTCGGCATGTAGAACCGCGTGGGCGGGCAGCGAGGCGGGCGCCGAGGGAGACGGCGGGGGGTAGCCCGCGGTAGTTTTTTTTGTAAAATATGTTTAAATTTGAACGAACTCGCCCGTGTTTTGCGTTAAATTTGAGCCGTGTTTGCGCCGAATTTGACTTTTTAAAAAACCGTGAGGGGCCGCGACTGGGGGCATCACGCCCCCAGTGCGCGGTTTAGCGCCGATGCGGCCCCAGGGGCGATTTTTAGCCCCTCCTGGGGGGCCAACGGCTGGAGGTGCCCTAAGCTTTCCAAGCTAATTGCTTTGTCTTATTGGTTGAATGATCAACAAGTTAACCTCTTCTTGATGCGTTGGTTGGTTTCAGTGTCACTTTGGCGTATTCATCTCTTGATGCCTTGGTTTCAGTGTCACTTTGGCGTATTAAATCAATTTTTGTTTAAATGGCATCTTATTCTTCATACCTTGATGGTCATAGTCTTAGTGCTTAAATCAAATTGTGCTTTAAAACATACGGAGATTTAAAGGTTTCTTTCTGATTCACTGATGCATAATGAGGTTTTGCCTCAATAATTTTTTCTTGCTGAACAGATTATATCTGGTGTTGAATACTGCCACAGAAACATGATTGTTCATCGTGATCTAAAGCTAGAAAACATATTACTTGATTCAAAATATAATGTGAAACTTGCTGACTTTGGGTTAAGTAATGTGATGCACGATGGCCATTTTTTGAAAACTAGCTGCGGGAGTCCAAACTATGCCGCACCAGAGGTATTCACTTATTTGTATTATTTGAGTCCTTATCTTCATGCTTCTTCGCATGCATCATCTGTGTTAATAGCTTTAACGAGTGTTTCTGGGCAGGTTATCTCCGGTAAATTGTACGTTGGACCCGAGGTTGATGTTTGGAGCTGTGGGGTGATACTTTATGCTCTTCTTTGTGGGAGTATTCCATTTGACGATGACAATATTCCCAACCTATTAAAAAATATAAAGGTGAGAGACATAACATATGTAGATCAAGTTGGATCTGGCAAATGTATACCTTTCGTAAATTCATTGGACTTTAGCATTCCTATTTCTCTGGAGATTCATGCCTCATTGTTTGGTGTTCCAGGGTGGTTTCTATATCCTTCCGAGTTATTTGTCCGATCTTGCAATGGATTTGATCACAAAAATGCTCACTGTTGATCCCATGAATAGAATCAAAATTCATGAAATTCGAGACCACCCATGGTTTCAGAATCAGCTTCCTCGCTACCTGGCGGTGCCTCCAGGAAACTCGGCACATCAAGCCAAAATGGTACGCCATCTATTTCACATTTCAAGCGACTACCATATATACATGATCTTGGATGGATGATAGGAAATATAATATCAATACGTTTTGCATGAAATGCTCTCTTTTATGGGTATAGTCTTAATGTAATACTTCCAAACAAAATATTCTAGAAATCAATGGTAAATTTTGTGCCTTGGGTTTGATAAACGTAACACATCAAGACTCGTTGCAATGCCAGTTTTATTTAGCAAAAGTTATGTTTACTAGCAAGCTTTGAACTATCGTTTCTATGGCAATGATACATAGATTTGTATTTGCTATATGTTCATTTCTGAAGATTGATGAAGATACACTTCGAGATGTTGTCAACCTGGGATATGATAAAGATCTCGTGTGTCAATCGCTGCGCAATAGGCTGCAAAATGAGGTATATTCAAACAAAAATCAGTGGTTCATTCCATTCAGTTTTCATAAATGACTTTAGATGATTAATGTTCTCAGGCAACTGTTGCATATTACTTGCTCTTGGACAATCAGTTCTGGGCTACTAGTGGCTATTTGGGGGTTGGCTATCAACAACCAATGGTTAGTCCACATTTGCATCACCCCTGACTTGTTTAGTGCATTAAAGGTTTAAGCACTATTAACTTTATGAATGGATGGTTCTCTAGGATAGGAGTTTTAATAAGTTTACCTTACAGGAATCAGCAAGCCCAAGTACCAGGAACTATCTTCTAGGAAGCAATGATTCTCAAGGTAGTGGGTTATGGCCATATTACCCCGTTCAAAGGAAATGGACTCTTGGGCTACAGGTCTTGCACACCGGCTACTTTACTTGTTTTCTTTTGCACATTCAACTGTTGAGCTAATGCATCATTTATCCAGCAGTCTCGAGCTCAGCCAGATGCGATAATGATTGAGGTTCTAAAGGCACTTAAGGAACTAAATGTCCATTGGAAGAAAAATGGAGACTACAACATGAAATGCAGGTGGTGCCCTGGGTTCCCTCAGGTCCGTTATATGTTGTTAGATGCCAACCACAACTTTCTTGATGACCCTACTATCATGGATAATTGTGATAATAATGGGAGACTACCTACCGTGATCAAGTTTGAAATCCAGGTCTGCAATCTCACCTTCTGTGTACTACCAACATATTCTTTTGAAATAACAAAAATTAAATTTCATCTCAAGGTCGCAAATACTGGCAAAATTATTTGATGCATAATTATTACCGAAGCAAAACTCATATTATATATGCCATGCATGTGTCTGCTGTTGCCAACAAGTATTGTCTAATCATTCATACCCCCTCCAATCAAATAAACAAGGCGCGAATGCTCTCCAAACTCCAATTTTGAATATATATATATATATATATATATATATATATATATATATATATATATATATATATATATATATATTGCATTGATGGTAAAAGAGAGAGGGGGGGTGAAAAGAGACCGTAATTTTACATTCCGTAAGTTTTATCTTATTTTCGACGTAAAAAAAGACCGTAAGAAGATATATAATCGCCATAAAAAATATTTGATGTTACGTAAAATTACAAACTTAAAAATATAGTGTAAAATATACATAAATTGCAACTTTTCTTGTCTTTTGACCTATATTTTTATTTTCTTGGGCCAAATTTTACGTACTGAATCAATAGGAATGTAACTATTTGAATTCCAGATGTAATTTAAATATGAAGTGATCGTAAGATTACCTCGGGTGAAGAATAACTTATTCTGCACCCTGGGTGATGAATAGTATCATTATATATATGATCGTAAGACTACCTCCGGTGAAGAATAACTTATTCTCCACCCTGGGTGATGAATAGTATCAATATATATATAATGGTTATGCTGCAAAAACTTCTTATCAATACGATTTAAGCAGTACATTTTTTTATCACAGATAATATAATTTTGGTAGGTCTAATTTATAGTCAAAAATAAATTTTGGGGTGCGTGTGGGCCATATTAATTGAATGGATGAAGTGCCGATAAAACAGACGTCCTAAGTTTTAAGGTTACACATGATTGGTTGGCCATACAATCTATGCTTCACCTGTTACAATTCGCTAGCATGGTACCTTATATGCTGTCTATTTGACTCTGAATTTCTTTTATTTCTCTCCAGCTTTACAAGACCAGGGATGACAAGTACCTGCTCGATATGCAGAGAGTTACTGGACCTCAGATCCTCTTCCTGGAGTTTTGTGCGGCCTTCCTTTCCAACCTTAGGGTTCCGTAGGTAGTGCCTGTTCTGGTTGAGTGGTGAATAGCAAAACATATGACTGTCCAGTGTGGTGCGTGAATAAGTGATGGTGTCTAAACAGGAATGTGGTGTGTTTCATCTTCGTTTTACCCAGTCCCTGAGAGCGAATCGTGATTGTTTGAGTGACCAGTCCTGTGTCAAGTACCAAAATGGTTAAGTGGTTACTTATAGATAAGACTTATATAGATGGTAAATAGGTTGTGGTGAACCTTTTACGATTCTCCAGGCTGTGGTATTGATGATGGTGAGGCAGCAGCACAAGCTTTTGCCTTGTTGTTGAACATGGTGATGTTGCGTGTATCAGCAATTTTCGTAACTGCCAAAAAACTAGCAAGAGTACCGTACTGTAGGAGTGGAAAATCATTTGCTTTCATGAAAAAAGAGAAACATGGTTATCAAGCCATTAATGAAGAGCCAAATGCCCTCAGCAATTTTATGCACCTATAGCATGGACTCATTTTTTATTACTAGTTCTGGACAAACTTTTTATCCATGAAACTATAAAAATCATAGTTTTAAAAACCGGACCGAACCGGCGGTCGATCCGGAAAAAACCGGAACCAGCAGCCTCATCGGATTTTTAAGCTAATAAGACCGTTCTACAATTAGACCGAAGAAACCCGGTCAAATCGACTGCTTTTTCGAAAACCGGTGAAAACCCAGTCATTCAACCGGAAAAAACCAGAAAAATTGTTTTAATAGAAATTGGGAATTGAGATTTGATCCAAGGTCGTGTAAGCAGTACGTGGGGCCTGCCAATGGCCCAATAACCAAGTTGGTTGTGCTATTTTGTTGCCACTACATGGATATAACTTTACTTGACCATTATTTTACACTATATTAACACATATATTAATTATCATATATTATTTTATTTCCTAAAAAACGAACAATCGAACCGGTGAACCGGCGGTCCGACTGGTAAAAACCCGAACCAACAAACTTTCTATTTCGATTTCTGGTTCGGTTTTTTAAACTATGATAAAAATACACCATGGAAACAAATTCCTATGGGTTTAGATAAAAAAAATATGCGCATATATAGCTGCAACATTATGCCACAACACTACACTCATCAATGACTATCCGGGGCAAAGTGATGTCGTCTGTTGCTCTGCTTCCCTGCATGTGTGCGTGAGTCCATTCCCTCACGCCTATCACCCTATCCCAGTCCAGAAACGGCCCGCCGAATTCACTCCAATGGGTTGCCCTATGAATCGATTCCTGAGGGTAAAACAAAAGCGGATCATCAAATCACCCCCAAATGTTCTAACTGTCAAACACATGAAACATGACATGTGTTAGCCGTGATATAAGATACCACGTGAGGAGATAGACTAGGTAGGTTAGCTGAATATTTGTATCTATTGTAACCATACTTATCTCTTCTTCTCCAAAGGTGCAATCTCTCCAACTGTATGCACTGTGTCAGGGAGGGGCGCCCCTGCCTATAAACACAAATTGCACAGAGATTTCCTTTTCCATATCATCTAGTTTCCAATCTCCACAAGGGCTAGCCATGTATTCCTCTGGTTCCTCCCGGGCAGGCCTCAATTGTCAAGTCGCGGAGAGGCTTTCCCGCACCAGCTACATTCTATGGCATGCGCAGATCATGCCGCAGCTGAGGGGCGCGGGAGACTTCGGCTACGCCAGCAGCACTACATGTGGTTTTCTGGTCACCAAGGACAAGAACGAGAAGGACAAATCTGAGCCCAATCATCTCCGCCCCATCTGTGTTAGGGAGGACCAGGAGGTGCTTGGTTACCTGCTGAACAACCTCTTTAAAGAGGTGCTCGTGCAGGTGACCGTGATCACTCACGCGCACGAGCTCTGGCTGGCTCTGGTGGGCATGTTATCATCCCAGTCGATCTCTTGCGTCAACAAAATCTGAGCTGCCCTTGTAAACATGCAGAATGTGGCACAATCGTTTGCCAGCTTCTTCATCTACATGTGTGGCCTCGCTGATAAGTTTGCAACCGCCGGCAAGCCACTGCCCGATGATGAACTCATCTCCTACATCCTCAGCAACCTTAACATAGAGTACCAACCCCTCTTCTCGGTCCTCGATGCCTGCACGACACTGGTCTCCATCAACGAGCTCTTCGCCATACTAAGCAACCAGCGGATGGCGCTGTTCCAATGATCGGGCTCTGCCGGCCTGCTTCAAGTCCTCCGCGAATGCCGCTGCTCGCGGCAGCGGCGGCTCCTCCTGCTGCTATGGTGGACCTCTAGGGAACAACGGAAAGCAGGGAGGCAACAAAAGTAGCAGCAGCAGCACCTCCCGTAGCAGGTGTGTTGAAAATATTAGCAAATTATTACTACGAGATTTAATCCGAATAAACAGAAAGTAAATTATGACAGCAATAACATAAATTGTAGTAATCATGTGGACTAGCATAGTAAATGAACCAACCAAATCTATGGCACATACTAGAAACATGAATTCTAGTATGAGACTGTCCAAGAGGTTACATGGAAAAGAGGACGATGATCTGCTTATCGGCATAGACGAGGTCAGACCCTACTCGCCGCCCGTATTCGTCCCGGTTCGATGGTCGGCGCTCGGCCCCGGCCGCCGCTCCTTTCTCGGCCCACGCGCCCCCGCAGGGCTCCTCAATGGCGCGACGCCGCTGACCGCGCGTGGTGGCCTCCTCAAGAGCCTCGCTTCGCACGACGACCATGGCCCTGTCAACCTGGCCGTGTGTGACCCGTTCGGCGGCACGTGCGATGTGCTTCCACCGCTGGTATGTGAGCCGGTCCGCTTAGTGCGCTATGCCATTCTAACCAGTGAAGACTGCTGCTCGCCAGACGGACCGCGGACGGCGCCTCGAGCGGCGACCAACAGCTCAACGATCTTCAGGGTGCTGGCCATCAGCCTGGCCCGCGACAACGGCCAAATAGACTGCAGCTTGCACAGGTTCTCGTCCACCGAGCCGAACTGGGTCGTCTCTACAAAGCGCCTCGGCGAGGAACACGGGTGCGGTGTAGGCTCTAGCTAAGCTAACCGTCAGTCAGTGTGCTTGCTGTTTCTTTTTTTTGAATTGTTTGGATTGCTTACCACATAGAATAACAGATGCATGCATGCCTGGTCTGTCAGGTGTTGCACTGGATGGTAAGCATCACTAGCAGAGGTAAACGCGACCATAGCAGCGTCGGCGCTGGGATGTGGCCACCATTGGATCTGTGATGGGATTGGGCAGCGCTATTTTTTCGGGGTTGGGGGTTTCTGTTCACCTCCTTTGTCTAAGTGTTGCCCTCTCCACCTGCTCCACGTGGCTACGGCGGCGTCTGCTCCGTCCGTTTGTTTACCTTTTTCACCGAGTACTTGCATTTTATACTCGGCAAAGTTTTTATCATACGCCCAATATGTTTTGCCGAGAATATTTTTGGCAAAGTCTTTACCGAGTTTAAATCAGCCTTTGCCTGAGTTGTATGCCCAAGAACAATCTTTGCAAAGTCTTTAGCGAGTTTAATCAACCTTTCTGAGTTTTTTGGGTACTCACTAAAGATGGAAAATCCCGTAGTGATACGAACGATGGTAGGAGCTCTAGTAACTCTGTGTATTCTGTTAGTTTGTACAGCTTGGTTTATACCTTCTTTTTTTAATGATACTGACACTTCCAAAGATATAGTATGAGATTAACGGTTTGGTTTTGGTATATACCCAATTATTTTGGTAAGGTTGATGCTTGTTTTTTTAAAGAGGAATGACCTCGGCCTCTGCATTTGGAAAATGCATGCAGCCACTTTATTAATTATTTACAAAGACCTTACAAAGTAATACATCAATATGTCTGAAGTTGTCACCTTGACAACACTGGTGGCTACTTCAATCCATTGATGACGGGGGTGCAGAAAGTGTGAGACGAATATCCAAACCTCTCACCTAAGCCTAGCATCTACAGTCGGAGGCCCCAACCAAGCCACATACAAGGTTTGGGACACAAACCGGTCCGACACACTCTCATAGGCCATCGCAGCCGTGGTCCATCGATCCATCTTCAGAGCAGCTACTAACGCATCAAGCTTGCAAGGCCTGTTGTCGGCTCCAGCAGGCCCCCACACAACACCTCCTGCCTATGTGTGCCCATCATTACACATCCGTCGTCGAGGCCCTGCCATGCCATGTTGTCAGGACTCCACCGCAAATGCTGTCCACTGGTCCCTCAACCCTATGCATACCTCCAAGAATGACGCCCCCAAGAGGGATACGGCACAACAGCACCGCCATCATCCAATCAACCGATCTAGGGTTTCCCTGGAGGTGGCGGATAGGGGTCTAGAGCTTCTTCATGACGATGCCTTCAGGAAGGAGGTGACGCATAAAATGCCGCCATCGCCGACCTTGGCAACGAGCGAAGAGAAGGGTATTCACCTGGACCCACTCGGGGAACCTGCATCAAACCTCGTGTGCACGGGACCGCAACCACTAGTAGAAAACGGGCCTTTACTCCCGGTTCCAGAGGGCCTTTAGTCTCGGTTCTGGAACCGGGACTAAAGGGTCGGGACTAATGCCCAAACCTTTAGTCCCGGTTCGCTTACGAACTGAGACTAAAAGGGCTCCACGTGGCCGCTGTCCGGAGCTCCACCTTTAGTCTCGGAAGTTTTTTTGAATTTTTTTTGGAAAAAAATTGATTTTTTCCTGATTTTCAAATATCTGAATTATTTGAATTTAATCTCTAATCACCCCTCATCACTGCTCAATTCAATCTCTAATCACCCCTCATTATTCAAAATCGTCTAACTTCCCGGCTGGTCACCCGTCCTCTCACTACTCCAGCCTAAGTACGCTTAACTTCCGAGTTCTATTCCCCCTTGATTCCAAATCTGCACGTGTTGTTTTCCTGACAATAGTAAGCTGTCAATCCTATTAACCCTTAGGAGTTGAACTTGAGCATGAAGTCACACATTACACCGTTTGAGTTTGAAACTATTATTCTTAAAACCAATAATTATTTAGTAACACTAATACTTCTTGAATAAGTAGTTTGATCATAGTTTGACCACAATTTGACCAGATCTGACCAAAATTCAAAAAAACTAAAATAATTATTTAGTAACAATAATATTTTTTAATAATTATTTTTAACACTAATATTTCTTGAATAAGTAGTTTGACCACAGTTTGACCAAAAATTCAAAAATAACTTACATTTGAGGATAACTTTTTTCCTTTCAGAATTTGAGGAATCTAAAAAATTGCAAAACAACCGATGGCTGTCAAAATCGGATGCGGATTTTCGTTTTGAACATTTTGATATATTATACTTCTTTTTGACATCGTATGCAAAAGTTATAGCCGTTTTACTTTTTCATAACACTTTTTTTGCAAAACATGTCCAAATTTATGTTTTTAAATTTTCCTAACTAGTAGATGTAGTAACATAACTACATCTCGAAGGATTTTAATTTTTGAAGTTTTTATCATTTTATTTTGATTTTTTCAAAACCAAAATGGCGATACACGGGGGGTAGAGTTTGAACAAAAAACAAATTTCAGCACCCTTTAGTCCCGGTTGGTGCATCAAACCGGGACTAAAGGTTTAATCTTTAGTCCCGGTTTGAGACACGAACATGTACTAAAGGGCATCACACCCTTTAGTCCCGGTTCGTGTCTCAAACCGGGACTAAAGGTCCTATTTGAACTGGACTAATGCCTTCCCGAAGCCTAGCCACTCGAACTGGGACAAATGCTCACATTAGTCCAGGTTCGTAATGCAACCGGGACTAATGTGTACACTGAGCTTGGACGAAAGCCCTGTTTTCTACTAGTGAACCGATCACTGCCGCCGCGCATGGAGCAGGCTACATTGACTAGATCAGATCTTACTTGAGGTAGACTACACGTACAACCAATCCATCCACCAGGCCTTCCATGCTGCTGCTGCCAATCCGAGATCCGACCGGCCGTAGAGCCATCCGTCGCCACCCCGCCGCAGGACTCGACCAGTCGTGCCTCCACACGTCGGGGGCCCTACCACACCCCAAGCCGCGGGAGAGAAAGAAAGACCCCTCCCACCACCATCTGCCCCTAGGCATAGCCTGGTGGCATAACGAGGCGGGGACGGGAGGAGAGGAGGGAGTAGATCAGGGCTTGACGGCGGCTAGGGTAGCGGTCCGCCCGAGTCACCTGGTGCGGGAGCGACGTGGGGGAGAGTCTTGTATACTATATTGTATCTTTTAAGTGGCTCCTATAAAATGAGAGAGATTTTCACTTCACGGCCTCTGCACCAACTAAGGATGCATACTACCATTTCAGTATGAGTGCCAAGATAAACATGGTCCGCGCAATTTTTTAAATGAGTATCAAGATATTTCTTGATGAGTGGTTTCACCACACACAAGTCTTGATCCTGCATGGTAGCCTGGAGCGCGGTATGCAAACCGACGTGCTTTGATGGGCTTGGCATTAGAAACCTAAAATTACAGGGCCTTGCGCTTAGGGTCAGGTGGAAGTGGCTGAAACGCACGGATCCAGAGAGGCCATGGCAGGGCCTGAACATGATCGATGATAAGAATGCCCAAGCAGTCTTTGATAGCATCGTCAAGATCGAGGTAGGGGACGGCACTAAGGTCTTATTCTCGAGGGACCGTTGGATCAACGATTTTGCAGCGACTGACATAGCGCCGGTGATTCATGCCATGGTAGATACGCGCACAAGGAATAGACGTACGGTCAAGGAGAGGATGGACAATGGAAGATGGCTACATGATGTGGTCGGGGAGCTTAGTTTTGTGGGTCACCTACAACTTCTGCATCTCAATTTGGCCATGAGCACGGTTCAGAGAGATACCGCAATGCACCAGACATCTTCTCTTGGCCGGCCAACCCCTCTGGTCTGTATTCGGCTAGGTAGACTTACTAACGTATGTGCCTCGGCGATGTGAGGGCCCCATACGCCTCTTGCATCTGGAAGAGTTGGGCACTACTCAAGTGCAAGATCTTTGTTTGGTTGGATGTCCAGCGCCGTATTTGGACGTCGGACCGCCGGGCCAAGCATGGCGTGCAAGATCAACCCTCGGCTTGCTATACATGCTTGCAAGATGAAGACAATGCTGAACATATCCTGGTTCGCTGCGGGTATGCACGAGAGGTGTGGCATGTTTGCTCGATGCACTTAACTTGGCCATCAGGCCTCCGGCCGTACAAGATACTTTTCTGGATTGGTGGATTGAGACAGGGGGGTGTGCCTAGGGGCTTGAAGAGAGGCTATGATACCTTCGTCATCTTGGTTGCTTGAGAGCTCTGGAAGCAACCGAACACACATGTGTTTAATAGGATGCAACAATATAGGACCCCGATGCCGCTGGCCGACGACATCTTTTGAGAAGTACAACAATGGAGACAAGCCGGTGTTGGAGTTGGAGGCTTAACACATTTTGTGAGAGAGTACCTTTAGAGAGTTGTGTGGGGTGTAAGGGGTGTTGGCTGAGTGTGGATGCATGCATCTAGCTCGTGTCTCTCTTGTACATTTATTCTCTATCTTCTATAAAAATATACTCCCTCCGTTCCTAAATATAAGTCTTTGGAGAAATTTCACTATAAACCACAGACGGATGTATATAGATGCATTTTAGAGTATAGATTCACTCATTTTACTCCGTATGTGGTCCATAGTGAAATCTCTCCAAAGACTTATATTTAGGAACGGAGGGAGTATATACTAGTGAGCCAAGGTTTTGATATATATACTATAGTATCAAAGTTGAGGGGAATTTAAAAATGACATGATAATATTCAGCAAATGTATGAGTCAAAACACATACTTTTTATATTATATAATTACATATAAGTATATATGTGTGTGGAGAAGAGAATCTTACTTTAGTACCATAATTATATCTTTTATGTAGCGTGTTCACCGGTCAGTCAGTGTATACGAACTGACGCAAGTAATGCAACTTTTGTGGATTTGCAATTTTCTATTTTTTCGATAAAGGGAATATATTAATATCGTGGAGATACCAATTACACCCGACCTCTGCGACAATGTAATATCCTAATGGCATTACGAATGCACACAACCAAAAAAAGAGCTAAAAAAGAAAAGCCCCGCTACATAGTTCCAGTCCATGCAGCAACAATACAACCACCACCAAAATAACATCTGAAGTCCAAGTTCTCCAAAAGCGGTGCCGCAAAGAAGGAACAACTGCACAAGCGCCGTCGTCACCAGATCGTAGATCTTGGGTTTTCACCCCGAAGATAGTCCCCGCTCTCACACAATGCCTTCAACAAGACCATTGCCAAGCACAACCAATTAAAGTCAGACCTTGGATTTTCACCCTGAGAGGTAAGACTTTGAACTGCACCTGTGCTGCCGCCCCACTTACATACCGTTGTTACAAAATCCGGAACTCCAAGCAAGTTGCTCATCGCCAGAAAGGCTCCAATCACCATTACTAGTCCTCCGATCTCGGCTTCCATGATATTCTCTGCCTCTGACTTCACCATGAAACTAAACATATCTCATGTTTTTTTTTTGCGCATAAACATATCTCATGTTGGCAACAGATAGCAGAGCTTCGCACCGCTCCCTCCTTAACGGAGAACCAATTGGCATGACCGAATGCCACCCAATCCGGCAATCACCAGGCATAACGCGCCCATGGGAGTTTGGCCGCGGAGCCTTCCGGAACCCGACACCCCGACCAGATCAAGAAGGACAGGCGTCAGGAAGATCTTCATCTTGTCACTTGAGGAACCTTAGGACCGCCCCCCTTAAATCAGGCCGAGCATGCAGCCCCCACGCCATCGTGGCACCCCGGATCAGATCGGGGATCGACGCACGGATCTGGCGACGCATCGGGACCAGCAGGGGCGCCGGGAAAGGGCGCCTCGCCGGTAGCCAATAGCACGCCGCCGCGCGTGGAGGAGCAGGCTATGGCCGGCCGCCTCTTCAGCTTTGAATCTGAGGGGGGGGGAACGCTGTGCCGAGA